>JABTTQ020002969.1:0-552280 GCA_016081115.2 Rehmannia glutinosa | reverse complement strand
TTGCTAGAAATAAAGAGCTTTCAAAAGAAATTTCAATGCTATTAATTGCCTGTGAGGGTCCCCAATTGCGAGATTTTTCGATGATTCCCTTGAATTTTAATTCAACAAGTAAGATCCCAGTTGTCACCTTATCCTCTCGCGGAACATCGGTGCTCGGGCGTTACATTACCTGATGTCAAGGATCACTTTGAACATTATTTGGAACAATTGGTTCAATCATCTTCTTCATCACTTTCATCATTAGGCATCCTTTCAACACCCGAGGCTTTTGAATTTGACGTGAATAAACTTCTCACCACCATGCTCGCTTTATTATAAACCCGATATGCCTTACTCCTAGTCGCACCTCATAAACATTCCTTCATCGACCTTAGGATCAAGTTTATCTAATTGATCCTTGGTATTCAAAAAATAAAACACTTGCAACCAAATATTTTGAAATAACTAATATTTAGAATTCTTCCTTTCCAAAGTTCATAAAAGTTGTTTTATTTAACTTAGGACGAAGATATACCCTGGTTTATGACATGGCAAGTGGTGTTGACGGCTTCGCCCAAAAGTATTTTGGAAGTGAGAATTCATTTAGCATGGACCGACACATTTCTTGTAGAGTTTGATTTTTCTTTTTCGGAACACTTTTTGTCATGAGTTCTTGAGTTTAAAAAATTATGTGCATACCCCTTGGTTTCACATAATATTCTAAAGTCACCATCAAATTCTCCTCCTCGGTCACTCCTTATAGACTTAATTGTATCTTTTTGTCATTCTCTATAAGTCTATACAACTTAGTAAACTCATTAGCGGCATCACTTTTATTTGCAAGAAAAATAAACAAGTATATCTAGAAAAATCATCAACTATAACAAATGTGTAATGTTTTACACTTAGACTTTTGGTGCCGATATCCCCATACAAATCAAGATGAAGTAATTGTAGAGGCTTGGTTGTGGAAATTTCATTTTTGGGGCTTAAACTACTTTTAACTAATTTTATTTTGACAAGTATTACTACATGTCGATTTCCTTTGCAAATCTTTTTGCAAATCTTTTGTATCTAACATGTCCAAGTCGCCTATGCCATTAACTTGTTAAATCATTATTGGCGACAAAGACAAGAAATATTTTGACTAACCAAATCACTTGTGCAATTTTTTGTAAAGATCGCCTTTTCTACTACTTCACAAATAGTTTTATCATTTTGAGAATAATGCATTTTTCTTTATTAAAAATAACATCATAATTAGAATCATAAAGTTGGCTACACTTATCAAATTGAACTTAAGCCCTTCAACTAATAAAACATTACTAAGAGAAAAGAAGAGTTACCAATTTCTCCATTTCCAAGAATTTTGATTTGCTATTTCCTAATGACCATGCCTTTTCTTGAGCTTGATGTTGGTAAAGAGTTCTCTCCTTCCGTCATATGGCATGAACACCCGTTGTCCATGAGCCATTTTGAATCATTCGAATTGTTATAGCCCGTAGCACCCACAATTAAATCATTTTTAGGTACCTATAATTTCGGTCCATGGGTTACTGACCTTTGTCTCCAAAATGGCTAAAGCTATTTTTAAGTTTACAATCATTAGATAATGTCCATTTTTACCACAATAAAAGCAAGTAATAATGTTAGGACTACTGACGTATGAAAGCTCTGAGCTTGGTCATTTTTCTTAAAAACTATTTGAAAAGGTTTGTAACCAAGTCCTGAGTTGGAATGCTCACTTTTTGTGCACCAAGAATTTTGTAACTTTATCCTAGATGATTGGTATGTGTTTTGGCATGTATTTTTAAAGCTTAATTGTAGCTAGAATACGTTGATATGCATGCATTACTTGAGTAAAAAGGGTTATATTTCTGTAAAGTGAAAAGGTATTACGCTTTGCTCGTTTTGTAGGAATTAATTGATATTTGTAGCATTTTGCTTATAATTTGGAGCATTGTAAAAGGATCGCCAATAATCGAGCTAATGTGTGATGTTTAGAGTTAAATTGAGAAGAAGTCGACTAACCGGGCAGAAACGGAAAGAAACGAAGACTCAGCCGCAAAGCGCCGCACGGTTGGGCGACGCCCAGCACGAAAGACGACGCGCCACCGCCAAAGAGGACTCAACCTATGGCACCCCGCACATGTTGGTCGTGGGCGGAGCGCATGGCCCGTGGTCCCTTCAATGAGTGAATTATCCTACGGTACCAAGACGGGACAGTGGAAATGCGCGAGGCGCACGACCCCATGCATCTGTGGGGAAAAATAGGGATTTGACAATTCCAATCGAGTTTTAACCCAAACGGAGTATAAATAGAGACGAGGCGGCCCCAAACGAAGACACACTAATTTTTGCCCTAGAAAGCAGAGAAAAGGACAACCTTCTACTGGAGGATTCAAGAGATTAATCGAGGTCGCAACTACACGCTTTGAGGATTGAAGATAGATTGAGAGATCATCGACATCCCCTGAAGTTTTCTCATTCCATGCATTATTGCTTTACTTTCGATTAGTTCGATATGATCATGAATAATTTGTCTATGAATTATTTATTTTCCATGTCCAAGCTAAATATCTTGTGATTCCCGGGTTTGGGATTAGGTTAATGGATACTTTTGTTTGAGGTTTAATTGCAATTGAAGTTATTATTTTCAAACCCTATTCGAGTAATCTGTTTTATTTCTGGTTTTATCAAAAGGCCTTTGGTTTAACTTATTTTGATGTATTGATCCATAATTCGAGAGATGAGTTTCAATACTAGATCTTTGAGTACTTGACATGAATATTTGCAGATTGAGAAGTCCGTGAATATTTGTGAGGATTTATAATCTTTATGCTTTTGGAGTGGATATCTTATGTCGAGTAGAGATGCTAGCATAGATAATCCAATCAACGTTTTTACATACATCTCGAGAGAGAGGGTAAAATACTTTTGTGATTGTTCTATAGGGAAGAATAATGATAACTTTGGTTGTGATTAACTGATAAATGCAAAAAGGATATTAATCAAACCATAACCCTGAATCCATTAATCTCCTTGATCTTTCAATCAACTTTTACTTTGTCTTTTAGATAAATTCTTGTCTTGCTTTTTACAAACCAAATCACTAATTTCGATCGCCTGGATAAAAATAAGACTATTACAATCCCAATACTTAGTACATTAATTTATTAGTCTCTCGTGGATTCGACCTTGCTAACCCTATTCTATAAACCGCACCGTACACTTTGCGGTGAAGCTAAAAATAAGGCGAACAAGTTTTTTGAGTGCCGCTGTTTTAAAACTAATTAAATTTTCAAGACTAATATTGCAATAAATAGAATTATTTTTAATTTAGACATTTTTCTTTCTTTTTATTTGTTGTTTAATTTTACCCCTACCATGTGTTTGACTTGTTTTCTTTAGTTGGTTCAGGTAGTGCATGAACACTCGCTCTCAAGCAAAGAAAATTAGCACTGCCGTTCATACTAGAGGTTGAGGCTTTTGCCAGGCGAATTAGTGGCTACTAAACGGGCAGAAAGACAAAGCAAGATCGTGTAAATGGAGGACGTGGAAGAGAACAACGGGGTAATAAAAGAGGCAACAACGGAGGTAACAATGGGGCCAACAGGTCATTAATGAGTTACCGCACTCGCACATTCTGACAAACCAGCAGAAAGAAGCGATCCACGATTACTTCCACCCAAAGACAAATCACAACTATGGTGGAATTGCCAATGTCCCAATTAATGCGACTAATTTTTGAGCTAAAGCCAACACCGATCTCGATGGTGCAAAGAGAATCGCTTTGGGGGTTTTCCGTCTCGAGGATCCCACCATCTTGCGAACTTCATGCATTTGCAACACAATCAAGATGAATGGGGTGATGATGATGCTATACGCCTATTCCCTTTCTCTTTAAGGGATAAGGCTAGAAACCTGCCAGCACGCTAACTCAGTGGGAGTGTGAATATTGGGACAAGCCGAGTTAGAAATTATTATTTAAATACTTCCACCAAGTAAAGACACTATAACTCAAAAGTGAGATCACGCAGTTTAGGCGGTTTGATTCTCGAGCCACCGTATGAGGCCCGGGAGAGATTTCGGGATTTATTGAGGAGGTGCCCGCAACACGAATTTCCAGCAGATCAAAGAACTTTGCTTCTTTTATAACGGGTTGATGGGACAGACTAGGTCATTTGTGGATGCCGCAACAGGAGGTGCTTTACTGGCTAAATTCCCACAAGATACATTCAACTTGTTGGAAGAGATGGTAATGAATAGCTATTAGTGGCCCTCCGAGAGAACAAATGTAAAAAGGGTAGCCAAGTCACCGATTCGACTCACTAAGGCATTGATAAAATTCAGATGATCACACGTGACAAATCAATGAGTGTATTGACGAAAGGGACTGATGGAAATGCGGGTACAAGTAATGAGGAGTTCTCTTGATCCCATGGATGAAGCAAGTTATGTCAATAACCGAATTTCAACAATTACGAACAATCGACTCTACTCATTACCACCGGTTTGAGGAATCATGAAAACTTCTCCTACGTTAATACGAAGGATGTGATGCAACCACCACGAGGTTTAATGTGACAAATGTGTCATTAATGCCGAGGCTAAACCATCTATGGAGGACATCTTCACATCGCTTATGAATGAGATGGGGAACGATTTAATAAGATGAGGCGAAGCTAGATAAAATCGAAAATCTTGTCACTCAATTGGTCAACACCATGGGGTCCCAAATGAAAAATCCTCAAACTCAAATTGGCCAATTAGCTACGATTGTTGGGCAAAGATCGAGTAGCGCCTTCAGAGCAATACGAGGTTAATCGAAAGGAGCAGCAGTAAAACCATTCATCCGAGGAGGAACGTAATACGAGGCCGAGAATGCCGTAAAATATTGATGATACGCAGGGCATGACCTTAATTGCACCACCGCGACCAGGTCGCGTGTCCTCACAGACATCAATTGTTGCACCGAGACGCGGAAACTCAAGCAAATGGCGATGTTGAGGCCGAGGAAGGAGTTGAGACCATATTGTCAACAAAAAGGGACCGAGATGCTTAAATCTTCCTCTAACCCCGATTTTTCTAAACTTACTACTCCCTTCCTTTTCCCCAATGTTCAAAAGAAAAAGTTAGATTCACAATTTGCAAAATTCTTGATATATTTAAGAAAATCGCATATTAACATACCTTTTGCGACGTATTGAGCAGATGCCTAATTACGCTAAATTTTTAAAGGATGTTATGTCAAAGAAAAGAAAGATGACCGGTTTTGAGACAAATAATCCGACGAGGAGTGCAAAGGTAATAATCCGAGGAAAACTACCACAAATCGAAGATCCGGGAGTTTCACTATCCTCAGTGCAATTGGTGGTGTTTTCTTTAATAAAGCACTTTGTGATCTAGGAGCAAGTATTAACTTAATGCCCTTGTCTATTTTCGTGAAACTTGGACTAGGAGAGGTGAAGCCATCTATGGTCACTTTACAACTTGCGAATCAATCACTCACGTATCCGAAGGAAATCATCGAGATGTGCTAGTGAAAGTCGATAAATTCATATTCCCCCCGGATTTCTTAGTCCGACATGGAGAAAGATCGCGACGCTCCTTTGATACTTGGGCATCCATTCCTCAAGCATCGAAGGCCTTGATAGATGTCCAAAAGGGAGAACTCACATTACGGGTTAATGATGAGCATGTTTTATTTTCTATCTATAAGGCAATACAATTTCATAATGGTGTTGAGAACTGTAATTTCCTAGACGTAGTTGAATCTTGCATTGATGAGTTCGTAGATCATACATTGTTCTAAGGATGATTTAGAGTTTGGTTTGACACATTCGTGTTCGACGTCAAGTATGATGCTTGATTTCGATAATCAAGACTTGCATGACTATGTTTGTGCTTTAGATAATATGCAGGAGCTACCAGAAGCGTGAGAGGCACACACACGAAGAAAAACATGCGGAGTCGATTCTTGCGCATGACCCGTGCCGAGCACGCCCGGTCGTGCGCATGGCCGAGCGGGGATGAAAAACCTAAAGACCGCACCCCATGATCCGAGCACGGGCGGCAGTCATGCGCATGGCCAAGCGAAGGATGAAAAACTCAAGACCGCACGACCCGTGCGCTCCGAGCACGAGCAGTCGTCGCGTGAGGCGAAGAGAAGGACGCAACCACTCAAGAACTCACGACGACCCGTGTGTCTTAGCACGCCGCAGCCCATGCGTGAATCAAGAGCTCGTTTCAAACCCAAAACTCAAGCCATTGCCCGAGCATCTCAAATATGCATTCCTTGGAGCAAATAACACGAATCTGTAATCGTATCATCCCTTTAACTTCAACCCCGACTTGATAAATTGCTTAGGGTGCTGAGAAAACATAAGTCTGTGATAGGTTGGTCAATTTCTGATTTAAAAAGCATAAGCCCATCGATTGTCATGCATAAAATTAGAATGGAAGATGTCTATAAACCTTTAGTGCAGAATCAAAGAAGATTGAACCCTATAATGCAAGAGGTTGTGAGGAAAGAGGTTTTAAAATGGTTAGATGCTGGAGTTGTGTATGCTATTTCCGATAGTTCTCAAGAGTCCTGTTACAAGTGGTACCAAAGAAAGGATGGATGATCGTAGTTAGAAACGAGATTGATGAACTTATTGCGACTAAGGATAGTTCTTGGGTGGCTTATATGCATTGATTATAGGAAGTTGAATGATGCCACCGTAAAGATCACTTTCCCTCCTCTTTATTGATATGATGTTAGATCGCTTAGTGGGATTTGATTATTACTGTTTTCTCGATGGTTATTCCGGGTACAACCAGATCATGATTGCACCGGAAGACCAAGAGAAGACGACATTTACATGTCCTTACGGTACTTTTGCATTTCGCAGAATTCCATTCAAAGCATGTAATGCACCCGCGACTTTTCACCGATGTATGATGGCTATATTTAATGATTTTATTGAGAAAATAATGGAGGTATTCAAGGATGATTTTTCTGTTTTTGGAGATTCTTTTGATCATTGTCTTGATAATCTTTCTCTGGTGTTGCAGAGATGCGAGGAAACTAACCTTGTTTTGAATTGGGAGAAGTGGCATTTTATGGTACGAGATGGCATTGTTTTAGGCCACCGGGTTTCTTCTGTAGGTTTAGAAGTGGATAGAGCGAAGATTGTCGCAATTGAGAAACTCCCACCTCCAACAAATGAGAAGGCCATTATAAGCTTTTTAGGGAATGTCGGATTCTATAGAAGGTTCATTCATGACTTTTCTAAGATCACCAAACCTTTGAGCCAGTTATTAGAAAAAGATATTGCTTTCAATTTTTCCGATGATTGTTTGCAGGCATTTGAGATTCTGAAGAAGGCTTTGGTGACAACACCAATTCTTGTAGTTTCGGATTGGAGTCAGCCCTTTGAGTTGATGTGTGATGCCAGTTACTTTGCGGTTTGGGGTTGCAGGTCGAAAAATAGATAAGTTGTTCAGAGCCATCTACTATGTGAGCAGAACATTAGACAGTACCCAGCAGAATTATACCACCACTGAGAATGAAATGCTGGCAATCATTTTTGCGTTCGATAAGTTCCAATCTTACTTGATTGAAACCAAGACGATCGTCCCACAAACCGGCGATCAAATATCTATTCGAAGAAGGATGCCAAACCGAAATCACCGATTCGGTGGATCCTTTTGTTGTAGGAGTTTGATGTAGAAATCGAGATAGGAAGGGTTGTGAGAATATGGTAGCGGCCACTTGTCCAGGTTGGAGTACAAGAACGATGAGAAAGAGGGCACATATGTAATCAAAGAGGAGTTCCCCGATGAGCAGCTCTTAATGTTACAGGCTAAATTCCCATGGTATGCAGATTTTGTGAATTATTTGGTAGTGGGAGTCATGCCTTCGGATTTATCTTCCTATCAAAAGAAGAAGTTTCTCCATGACGTCAAATTCTATATGTGGGATGACCCCTTGCTCTTTAAGAGATGCGCTGACACAATCATCAGAAGATGTGTGCCTCAAGAAGAGTGGGAGGGAGTTCTACAACAGTTCCATTCTTCATCTTCCGGGGGACACTTCGGTCCGACACGCACTGCGGCAAAGGTATTGCGAGTGGGTTATACTTGCCCACTTTGTCTAATGATTGTTATTTATATGTGCAAAAAGTACCGCATGATGTTATAGATGCCAGCGGATGGGGAACATTTCGAGATGCCATGAGATGCCCATGACCAATGTGATGGAGGTCGAGCTCTTTGATGTGTGGGGGATTGACTTTATGGGACCCTTTCCATCTTCTTCGGGTTATCAGTATATTCTACTTGCAGTGGAGTACGTATCTCGATGGGTTAAGGCGATTCCGGCACAAACGAAAGATGCGCGAGTAGTGATGAAGTTCCTAAAGAAAAATATATTCACTCGGTTTGGAACCCCAAGAGCTTTGATTAGCGATGGGGGGTCACACTTTGTGAATAAATTGATGAGCACTCTAGTTGCAAAGTACGGGGTTAAGCACAAGGTGGCATTAGCATACCATCCGCAAGCAAACGGGCAAGCAAAGGTAGCCAATCGCGAGATTAAGCAAATCTTAGAAAAGACAGTGAATATAAATCGCAAGGATTGGGCTATGAAGTTAGATGATGCATTATGGGCATATCGGACTGCGTACAAGACACCATTGGGCACATCGCCTTAGTAGTTGGTATTCGGGAAATCATGTCACTTGCCCATGGAATTAGAGCACAAGGCATTTTGGGCTATAAAGAAGTTAAATTTTGACTTCAAAGCAGCGGGTGAGAAGAGGCTTTTGCATTTGAATGAGATGGAGGAGTTCCGAGGTGAAACCTATGAGAATTCCCGGATTTACAATGAGCACACTAAGAGATGGCATGATCGAATGATAAAGAAAAGAGAGTTTTTACCGGGTGAACAAGTGCTTTTGTTCAACTCGCGTCTTAAACTCTTTCCGGGAAAACTCAAGTCTCGGTGGTCAGGGCCCTTTGTGATTAAGATGGTGTTGAATCCTCCAACAATAGTGGAATTGTTGACCCAGGATGCGGAGACGTTTATGGTAAATGGCCAGAGGATCAAGCACTACTTTCATAGAGATTAAAAGGAAGAGGTGACACGCCTCACTTTGTGAGAACCATGATCAAGTATACAGGCGTCAAGCTATAGACGTTAAATTTAACGTTTGTTGGGTGGCAACCCAATGGTTTGTTGTATTATTTTTCGTTTTTTCCCTTTGATAGTTAGGATTTTATTGCTTTCCTTTAAAAAAATACTGGAAATTTCGGAGTTTTGGTACGGCATCCCGCATGGGCAGGGGCAGGGACAGGGCGTGCGCCATGTGCATGGGCCGTGCGTGCTTCAGGGATGAGGAGTGAGCTCACGGCACTACGCACGGGCAGGGTATGCACCATGCGCACGGCCCGTGCGTATTCACGATTTTGATTGAGCTCACGACTTACACGGCCGCCCGTACACAGGCGCACGGCCCCCGTATGCGTCTGTCGGTGGGCGAAAATATGGGCGCATCAGGTTAAATTTTTTTTCACTTCTAAACACTTTCTCACGCACAAAGCACACGAGCTCTCATCCCTCTCAAATTTTTTGATCTTTTCACATGATTTTCACCAAAATTCGTCCCCGACACTACTCATACACGAATTGAACACTTAAACTTGCTTTGGAGTGAGATTTTGGTTAAAATGAGCACCTAGGGTTCCAAATTCGCCTCTTCCCTAATTTCCGAGAATTTCGGTAAGAACTTCACGTTTTTTTGCGAATTTCTTGTAGATTATGGAGTAGGGTTCATATATGGTGCATGTTTTGATGAATTTTCCATGATTTACTTGAATTATTCTATTGGGCATTTTATCGAACACCTTGTGGGGTTGATGAATTGAGGTATATGTGATTAGTTTAATGATGAATCTTGCATTAGCTTGAATAATTAGGGTGTTAGTGGCTATGATTCTCTGCAATTACATTGTTGTTTTTAGGCTTGGGAGCTTAATTGTTGAGTAAATTGTGGGAAGAGACATTATGCCTTATATGAATTGTTTAGCTTGTATTCATCTTGTTCTTGTTTTACTTGGCATGTGCGTAATCTCACATTTGTTTTGCTAGTACATACTCGAACTAATGGCGAGAAGAAGGAACCAACCGGGTAGGGGTAGACGCCAAGAGGGCCACATGCAAGACAAGAGGTACATCCAGATAGCCCCGAGGCTTATGGACTTATTCTGACTGAGGATGATTACCGAGCACTACAGTAGGTTGATCACCCGCTCATTTACACGGACACGATATGCTGACGATGAGTGTACCCAAGCCCTTGGGATACACGATGATGTTTGGCAGCTATTTGAGCGGGTTGGGTGGACCGCGTTCATGCAAGGGTGGTGGTCAACATATAAAAAACTAGCGCTAGAGTTCCTCAGCACACTTGACATATTCCAATGGGCAGGGAACTCCAAGCCCCTGGTGGTCCATTTTCGGTTGGGCAATGAGCTAAGGCGTTTATCTATCGCCCAGCTCAATGAAAATTTTGGGGTACCTACTGATGCCCCTTACAGGAACGCAGACGTCAGAGACCAGCCCAATGCTCTATGAGGCGCGCTCATCTAAGGCCTAATCACTCTGGAACCCCATTTTCCGCTATATTCAAAAGGTCACAGCTCACTCCGTCTTCGCCCGACACAATAACTTGGGCATGCAAGTTCGGGAGCTATACCTACTGTGGTATATGCTAACATGTACCCCCTACAACACGGCGGCCCATTTGGCCAAGCAGCCCGCTGGTACGATATTGATTGGGGGGATGATCACCCCCATTGCTCGGCATTTTTGTGTCGATTTGAGAGGCATGGAGCCCATTGAGGGCATTTGGAGGATTAATATGAATGCCCTACGCCAAATGAAAATCATAATAAAAGAAGAGAACATGACTCTCTTCCAACAAAGGATCGGAACCGCCTTCCCACTTCCTAACCCGCAACTCACATTTGTGGTTGATGATCAGACTAATTGGTTGATGAACTCTGAGGCGCATACTAGAGTCATGGAAGCCATGCTTGCGCGGAAAAGGTAGAGGGTAGCCGGGTTGCCCGATGAGGATGAGTTGGCGATTGAGGCGATGGAGTATGACCGGCATGAGAGGGGTTTTGAGCAAGGGTTCCAACAGAGGGGTTTTGAGCAAGGGTTCCAACAAGGATGCCCGATATCTTGGGAAGCTCTCACCAAGGTGAGGAGCGTGAGGGGCAAGCTTACCAGGATAGATTATTTGCTCTTGAGGAGAGCATGAGGCAACACCGGATAATTTCCAAGATCACTGGATGAGTTCCATACCTTCGGGACGGACAAGAGCAAAGATATCGGCGCTTGAACCGGAGATGCTACGGTGATGCATCGTATACAAATGTGGCACATCTCCCGGGGCCACTTTCCGCCACCACCACAAATGGTGAGATAGGTCCATTCCACACTTTTCCTTGAAATTCTATCTTCTTTCTATGCGCTATAATTTCATTCAATTTTGGGGGAAGAGGTAGTTATTTTGATTGAAGGGTGTGGTGAAATAAATATATTTGCATTCATATAGTTGCATTTAGAGCATAAAGGTTGCATTGCATTAGATGCTTGTTTTCGATTTTAGCATGTTTATTACTTTAGCACGTTTATTGTTTTCTTAGGTTTTTAGGGACTGAGTTGACCGCTATTGTATTGCTTGTTGTGACTTTGGGAGCACTCGTTGAATAGTTTGTGTTGTTTTGAATTAGGTGTTGAGCGTGAGTTGATCGGGTTGAGAATAGATGACATGGAGCATGTGAATATTGAAATCATGGTTGTTATGCTTCGAATTACGCAATTGCAAGCCTGTGAGCTTTAAGCACTTTTATCGCTTTCATTATATGCGATCTTGTTTGTTGATTGAGTGTGTCATTCATGTTGATATGAATTCTATAACTTGCTCTGGTATCTCTGTCGAAGTCACATGTTGTATGCAATTTATGAAAATGATTTTAGGCCATTTTTGTTAAGCCTTTCAAGCCTTTTGCCTACCTAATGACATTTAATTTCCCTAGTTAGACAATTTGATCATAATGCCTGATTTTTTTATAGCCACATTTCAAGCCTTAACTTGATATATCTATTACCCTAAACTTGAGCGTATAGCATTGAATAAGGGGATTGAATAAGGTTGAATAGGAGGATATCGAGAATTTAGATAATTGTGGGCATGTTGGATGTTGGGAATAAAAGAAGAAAAGAAGGAGAAAGGAGGATATATGTTGGGAAATTTATTGTTTAGATTTTGATGAATGCCATGTAAAACTTAGACTAGAAAGTTGGCACCCTATTTTCCTTGTAATTTGTATTGTAATAGATAGGGATGTATGAGCTGAGGCAAGTCAGCTATGCCTGGGAATACAAGAAGTCAACTGAAGACTGGAATAAAGACTCCGCTGAGGAACAACTGAGTATGGCCAAGAGAGAAGATCAAGGACTCGATCAAGGAGTATCAAATGAGATACTTACCGTATGAAGAGTCAATCAAGTCAACTCAAGCAGCCAAGTCTCAAGTTGAAGTGACAGATGAGTCATCCATTGATTGGAAGCTAACTCAAAGTCACCTGGGGAATAAAGGACTGCAGTCAAGTCAAGACGACTGAAAAGAATTCGTTGCACAGAAGTCAAGAAGTTTACTTAAACAAGTAATACTTCCATGCTGCCATGTCTTAAAGTGCTCAGTCCCAGAAGCGTGCAAAAGGAATAAACCAATGGGAAGCACTCGCACCTCGTGTCGGTTCTCAAAAGCTGGTCATTCATTAATACGAAAATGTCAACATCAAGGATCGCAACAAGACAAGCCAAAACACAAGTGATTTTTAAAAAATTAGCCTATCTCTTCAACGGGTGATTTTTGAAAATTCACTATAAAAGGCCGAGGAATCAATTTGAGAATGTGTTACTCAACCTTGCATACCCTGAGATAACAAACATCATCCATATCAGAACTTTTGCAAGATATTCTCAAGTTATTCTAGCAAAATCCTCAAGCCTAAATCTCAATGGAAATCGATCCAACACTAAGTTGTGAAGGAAAGACAACTTCAAACTGTTGAAGAGAAAACTTTTGAAAAAGTAAAAGGGGTCTACTTTCCAATGAGGATTGTAGAAAGGTTCAAGGTCGAACCAATCTCAAGTTATTGGAGGGCTTCGTGATCAAATCCAAGAAATTTGAGAAAGTGAGTCAAGTAGCAAAGGCAAATTTGCCAAAGTAGCCGAGTCGGACGAGAAGCCAACTGTGTGACCAAGGCATCTCCGCATCGAGTCCCAAAGAGCAAGTCACTGTGTGATCAAGACTTGTATCTGGACTGATAACCACTTTGTACTCTGATCACTACTTAGTGGATTCCTCCAGGAGTTGGAGAAGAGAGGAGTAGAAGAATTACCCCATCTTCGAACCTCTATAAAAATTATTGTGTCATTTACATTTCAGCATTTTATTTCTGCACCTCACTTTATATCTGCTGATAATTTGCTATCCAACTGATAAGTAACTAAGTGCTAAAATCAAGTGTTTAAAAACAAATTAAATCAAATTAAAGGGTGTTAAGTCTTCCATTTGAAAATCCCATCACAATAAGTTAAGGTTTAGATTAAATAAAATTGAGTTATCCTATCAACACTCAATCGAGTGCATTGAGTGGCTAACTCTGTTGGTTAACTAACTTAGCTGTCCCCAAGACTTAGTTGTGTATTTAACTCGTAATATTTTAAAAGGACTAAAATCGAAAAGTTGGTAAAGTTTATTCAACCCCCTTCTAAACCTTACTCACACCCCTTTGGGACTACAAGTGGTATCGGAGCGGTTGGTTCATTGAGCCTTCCGATCAGTTCTTGAACTAGATCTCCAATCTTTCAAATAAGTTTTTAACATTTGCTCTTTCAAAAGCTATTTTTATTCAAAGAAAGTTATTATCATGGAAGAAAATTTGACACGCATTCCTATGTTCACTATTGAGGAATTTGATGACTGAAAATTCGTATGCGAGGCTCATCTATCCGCTTTACATGATGAAATGTGGATAGTGATAGAGGATGGGCCACCGCAAAATGCGAAAGTGAACACAACAAAGAGTAGCCAATCAAGAAGGAGAGAAAGTCATTGATTGAAGAAGACCACCCTGGTTGAGAAACCAATGACTGAATGGACAAACGAGGACTAAAGAAGATACAACTTGGACAATGTGGCCAAAGACATACTTTACAAAACCTTGGACAAAGCAATGTTCAATAAAGTCAAATCTTGTCAAACTGCAAAACAAATCTGGGATAAATTAACTTTAATTTGTGAAGGATCCGAACAAATTAAAGAAAACAAAATGCGTTCTTTGTCACGAAATTTGAAAATTTTAAAATGCTTGCAGTGAAACCTTGGATCACCGGATGCTCGATTCACTGAGATCACAAATGAATTATCCGCTCTTGGGAAACAATATACACAGAAGGAAATGTGTATGTGGATTAAAGAAGCCTCCCAAATTTAATGGGAAATGAAGGTCATGGCCCTGAGACATTCATTGAACCTCACAACAACATCCAACCATGAGCTATTGTCGGACCTCAAAGCCTACGAGTTTGAGTGAGAAGAAAAGATCAAGAGGAGATGTACCTAAAAAAAATTGCACTTATAGTCGAAGGATGGGAAGAGAGTCAAGTCGAGGAAGCCTTTGACCAGGAGGAAATTGCCTTGATGGTTAAAAGATTCAACAAGTTCTTCAACAAGAACTATAAAAGAAACAAGGGTGAATCCTCTAGGAGACATTCAACTCCCTCCAAGTCAAGGGAACATAGGCCACCCAAGAGAGCTGAGCATCAAAAGGTTGAATATCAAAGAACTGATAATCCAAGAACGAAAAGAGCTGACCAAAGAGCTGAGAACCTATGTTGGAACTGTAAACAACCAGGACACTTTGCTATTGAGTGTCCATATCCTGTAGTCAATAAATACAGGAATGAAGAAGAAAGAAGAGTCTTCAGAGAAAGAAGACAAGAAAAGAAAAAGGCCATGTTGGCTGCAGAGACTGCTAAGACAGCTAAGTCAAAAAGCGTGACCGAGAAAGTAGTGAAGTCGACTACTCAAGTGACTCACGAAGAAGAAGCAATGATCTATCTAATGGCTAAAGAACAAGATCAACTCCGACCAAGAAGATGAGGTACACTCTAACTCGTCTCACTCAGATTCTAGTGATAGTGATTGTGACACACACACACATCATCACCCACTGATCTTTATGATTCATTAGGCAAAATGATGAAAGATTTTGAGCACAATAAATCCTCACACACACTATTAAATGAGGAAAATAGCCACTTCAAAAGCCAAAACCCACAAAATTTGACTAAGGAGCTGAGTACTCTAAGTCACATAGCTGATGAGAACAAAGAGCTGAAGGCTGAAAATGCAAAACTAATAGCAGAAATAGTTGTTATAGAAAAGAGGGAAAATGATCTCAAGAATGTGATTGCATCATTTACAAATGCATCTAAATCATTGGATGACCTTATAATGAGCCAAAAAGAGTGTGGAGATAAAACTGGCATAGGATTCAATTCCTTTGCACACAGTCAAACTCCCAGAGTGATTTTGGAAAAAGGATCTTCAAGTAATGAAGCATCTCAAAAATCCAAGACACCAAATGTTGCACCCACATTCACTGCAAAGCACAATCACAAACAAACTGGACTTGGATATAAAGGAAAAGGAAAACAGCCAGTTGAGCATGCTGAGAGGACAACTGAGAAGGAATCCAGCAGAGTTCCTCAGCAAACTCCAAATAGGAAGTACTCTGTAAAGAAGAAACAGAGCTATCAAAAACCCCAGAAGTTTTATCAAAGAAACACATATGATGGGAATGGTAGAAATTACCCAAGCCAAGTTGATTGGAATAATGTGAAATATCGGAAAGACCTATGGAATATAAGCTCTAAGTGGCAAAGGCCTAGAACTCAAAGAAAGGCCATTTCAAAGGCAAACGAGCTATCATCGACACATATGCACCCGTGCACTACACTCGAAATATCACAACTACCCAAAGAAGGCAATTGCTAAAACACACACACAGTATACGACAAAAGAGACAGTTGTATGAACCTAAAACCCCAAGCAATTTGCCAAAGTGAATTATGATTATGGCACAGATAGATGGCAACCTCTTAGAGTCAAGTCATTTGGCTATAGGTTGGTTGGATCATCTTACAAAGACTAACCCCTCAGGACCCGGACAAGCATGGGTACCTAAAAACTAATTTCCTTGATTACAGGCTCAAGGAACAGCTGAGTGCCAAGGAACCTAGTACATGGATAGTGGTTGTTCCAAACACATGACAGGAAACAAGAAAATCTGTCAAAATTCAAGGAGATTAGAGGCGCAAAAGTCATATTTGGAGAAATGAAGCTCCGGGAAATAAGAGGCAATTGGATCCATCAAGAAAATGGATTAGAAATCACGGATGTTGCATATGTTGAAGGCCTCAACTTCAACTTTGTTAAGCATCGCCAACTCGTGACAGGGGGCTATAATGTTGGATTCATATGGGAATGTGCCAAATTAAAGACACTGAATCAAATGAAATAGTGTTGCAAGGATCCGCATGAGAAGAACATGTATGTGGTAGGATCGTCGATTGCCACACCAAGCACTTGTCTCGTTAGCAAAGAAAGTACAACAAATCAAGTTGGTTGTAGCACAAGAAGGTCGAGTCATCCAATTTCAAGACAATTAACAAGCTTGCAAAGAGTCATCTTGTGGAAGGACTGCCAGACTCAGTATACAAGAAAGAAAGTGTTTGTGATGCATGTCAGATGGGAAATCAGATTAAATCATCATTCAAAGAGAAGCCTAGTCCATCTTCAACAAGGATATTGCATCTCTTGCATATGGATCTATTTGGTCCAGTGGAGCCAGCCAGCATAAGTGGAAAGAAATACACTTTAGTAGTGGTGGATGATTATTCAAGGTATACATGAACAATCTTCATGTGTAAAAAGAAGAAAATTTGCAGAAGTTACCTCAACTGATGAGAAAGGTTCAAAATGAGAAGAGTCAAACCATTATAAAGATAAGGTCTGATAGAGGAACTGAGTTTGTCAATGGGATAATAACTCAGTATTGTGTTGAAAATGGTATTGCTCATGAATTATCTGCAGGAAGGACTCCACAGCAGAATGGAGTGGCAGAAAGAAGAAACAGAACTCTCAAAGAAGCTGCAAGAACCATGTTAGCTAAAGCTGGATTGCCAAAGAGATTTTGGGCTGAAGCCATCAACACTGCATGTTATACTCAAAATAGATGCATGATTAACAGACAACTGACAAAGACTCCCTATGAAATATGGACAGGGAGAAAGCCAAATGTTGCTTATTTTAGAATATTTGGATGTAAATGCTTCATCCACAATAATGGAAAAGCCTACAGAGTGCTGAACAAGAGGACTATGGTCACAGAAGAATCTATCCATGTGGTTTTTGATGAACCTAATGTAAATGGAGAAGACATTGAAGAGTTAGCTGATAAGCTGAATCAACCAACTATGCAGAAGAGTCCTTATGTTGAAGCTGGAGCAATTAATCAAGATGAAGATGAGACTGTTGAGTCTCAAAGACAGCTGGAAAATCTGCAGCTGAATGATAATGAAAGAGTCTCAAAAAAACACAAACAAGCAAGATGACCCTGGTGATTTACTCAACCTGATGTGAGATGGCTGAGAGACCATCCACCAGAGCTAGTCATTGGAGATGTAAGAGATGGTGTAAGAACCAGATCCAGAGCTCAACAAGAACCAATGTTCACTTGTTTTATTTCCCAAATAGAGCCAAAAGATGTGTCCCAAGCATTGGAGGACACACATTGGATTCAAGCCATGCAGGAAGAGCTGAATCAATTTGAAAGGAACAAAGTATGGGAATTGGTGCAGAGACCAACCCATGAAAATGTTATTGGCACAAAATGGATTTTCAGAAACAAGATGAATGAAGAAGGTTCTGTGGTAAGAAACAAAGCAAGATTTGTAGCCAAAGGGTATTGCCAAGAAGAAGGAATAGATTTTGATGAAACATTTGCTCCTGTTGCAAGATTAGAAGCAATAATGATGTTTCTTGCCTATGATGCACACAAGAACTTTACTGTATATCAAATGGATGTGAAAAGTGCATTTTTAAATGGACTGTTAGAAGAAGAAGTCTATGTTGAGCAACCTCCAGGCCTTGAGCAGAAGACTCTTGGAGATAAGGTGTACAAGCTCAAGAAAGCTCTATATGGATTGAAACAAGCACCTAGAGCATGGTATGATACATTATCTCAATTTCTGACAGATAATGGATTCACCAAAGGCAAAGTGGACAGAACACTCTTCAGAATTCAAGATGGGGAGAGTATATTGCTTGCTCAAATATATGTGGATGACATCATTTTTGGATCCACAAACAAAGAGCTGTGTGATAAATTCGCAAACCTCATGCAAGGTAAATTTGAAATGAGCATGATGGGAGAGTTGACATTCTTCTTAGGACTTCAAGTTAAACAGTTGAAGGATGGAACCTTTATAAGTCAAACAAAGTACACCAGAGATTTAATGAAGAAATTTGGTATGGAAGAGAAGTCTTCCTCGAAAATACCAATGAATACATCATCAAGATGGACATGGATGCGATGCAAGCTCGCGGATCAAACAAGATACTGAGCACTTATTGGATCAACGCTCTATCTAATGGCAAAAAGCGAGCCGGACATCACCTTTGGTAGGGAGTATGTGCAAGATTCCAATCATCGCTCCAAAGGAAAGTCACATGACTGCATGACTAAGAGAATCCTAAGATATTTGAAGGGATGCCAAGAAGTTGGCTTATGGTATCCAAAGGAAGGTGGATTCAAGCTTCTTTGGTTATTCGGACTCGACTATCTTTGGATGTAGAGTTGATCGGAAAAGTACTTGAGACACATGTCAAATGCTTGGAAACAGATTGGTTTCCTGGTTTAGCAAGAAGCAAAACTCAATAGCCACATCCACAGCTGAAGCAGAGTACATAGTTGCGGGCAGCTGTTGTGCCCAAATCTTATGGATGAGACAACAACTGGGAGATTATGAAATTGAAGAAAAAGAGATTCCAATTATGTGTGATAACACAAGTGCTATTGCAATCACTCAGACTCCTGTGTTGCATTCAAGAACAAAGCACATTGATGTCAAATATCATTTTATAAGAGATCATGTCGAAAAGAAAGACATCACTTTGGAATATATCTCAACTGATAAACAGTTAGCTGACATATTCACCAAACCCCTATGTGAATCAATATTTGAAGAACTTAAGCATGAGCTAGGGCTAATTGAGCTGAGTTGACACTCAGAAGACTCAATGAGAAGAGATGAAACATGAAAAGATGAAAACAGAGCAAATCTCATGAATCAGCTAAGTGAATCAGTCGTATCGGAAAGTCAGTTGTATCAGGTTGGCTGACAGCTGAGTCACTATACGAATGGAGAGAAGAAGAGTTGAGTCACTTAAGGAGTAAGCTGAGTCATTTATGAGCTAAGTGACAAAAACGCAGTCGTTTTTAATGAGCGGGAATGTTTTTAAGGATGACGTCAGCGTAATAATGATTCCGTGCATCAAAAAAGTCGCACAAGAAGCATATGATTGGATATAAATGTTGCCGCATTAAATGCGAGAAATTAAATGCAATGTGACGTGCTAAATCTGAGCCGTTGATCTTGATCAAAATTCAAAAACCAAAAATACGCCCTTTCATAACCCTTATATACTCAATCGTTCAGTTTTCTCTCTCATTTTTCTTAAAACTGTTCATCTTCCCGAGTAAAAGAAAGCAAACTTCTCTCTCAAAAACCCTACTAGTTCTCAAGTCGGTTTACCAGATCTCATTTGGTAAAACTCACTAAAAATGGCACCAAAGACATGATTTCGCTGGCTTCAAAGCAAATCCACACCGGATCAACTGTGGATTTTGAGGGGATGATAAAGCAGGGTTCCGATGAAACCCTTGTGAAGACGATAGCGGATAAGATAGAGAAATCCAGACTAAAACCATTCCTCACGATGGAATATCAAATGACGTACGTTGAGGAGGTCGCCCAGTTTTACATTAATGCCAAAGTGCAGGACGAAGGGATTAAGTCCTCCGTCTACCGCAAGGACATTCTAATCACTGCAAAGGACCTTGCGAAGCACTGTTTATTGCCATCGGGGGGCATGCCGAAAATATATGAAGCCGACGTCAACTTGGCTTCTGCATGAAAGGAAGTAGCCAAACCTGAATGTGCTGCAAAAGTTGTCTACACAGCTGAGAAGAAGCTTCTGAAGGACGATTATCATAAACTAATGGATATCATCGCGAATAGTGTAGACATGAAGTTTGGAAGCTTCAATCAGCTGTCCAAAATTAAGCTGATCGTTATGGCTGCGATCATGGAAGAGAAGAAGATCAATTGGGCTAAATTTATTTAAAGCAGACTTTGCCAGAATATCGGCAACAAGTCGTTCAAGGATGATGGATCCTTTGGAGGATCACTTGGCTATGGCCTAGTCATTGGCCATCTGATGGAGGTGAAGGGTGTTCCCCTTCGACATGGAATTCCATTCCATGTCAACAAGAAGATGTTCTGAGCCAATCTCTCCGGAGCCCAGAAGAGAGCCTATGCCAAAAGGGCTGACACTGGTGAGGGGGAATCAGCTGACCCCGTCGACACAACTGATTCCTCCCCTCCTAAAAAGAGAGCTGCCCCTGCAGCTACAAAGAAGAAAGTTGTTCCTGCAGCAAAGAAAAAAGACACATCTGTCCCTGCAGCCGTGTCTCCTGCCCCTGCAGCCGCGGTGGAGAAGGAACCCTTAATACCTTCTCCAGGGATTAAGAAGAAGAGGATCGCCAAGGCGAGAATGGCAAAAACCTCTAAGGCAACTCCGAAGGCCTTTACCTTCGAGGAACTGGAGGAAGTTGAACCAGATATTCCTCTGGTGAAAACTAAGAGAAGGAGAAGAATCACCAAGCTTTCAGAGCTTGAGAAGACAACTTAGTCTGCCACTCAGCTTGAGAAAATCACTGAGACTGCTGAAGAAGTGCGGTCTCCAGAAGTTCTTGATGAAACCGCCAAATCTGCCAAGAAGATCAACAAATGCCCTCGGAAGACCCGATTGTGGATAGAACAACGAGAACATGAAAGAAAGATAGCGCGAATTCCCTCCGACATGACTATGTCTCCACCTTGCCACGATGTCTTTGAAGGTGAAGAGCGGTGAATTTGCTACCTTCTATTCCCCGAGAAGGAAGGCCAACAAGAGGAGAATGATGATGATGACATACTTATGTACTCTCCCTTGTACCCAGACATCCAGAGCCGTCTGCGAGAGTGGAGGAAATGGAAGCTGAGTCACTCTAGGGCGCAGTTTGAACATCCAGAGTTTATTGAAGAAGAAGAGGAGCTCTTCAGGTTCCTTGAAGTTGATACCGTGCTGCAAGCCCTGGATGATGATAACTGCATTAATATGCTTCAAATTCGCAAGAACAAGAAAAGAAAAGAGAAAATTGAGAAGCGAGAGCTCATGAGAAAGCCAGCATTTGTCCTCTCACTGGAACCAGCGACCACACTCATCCTCACATTGACATGCTCTCGGATAGTGATGAGGACATGGATCCTGCTGCTGCGACGGAGGAGATGGAAATGCAGCATGCCATGCGGGAATCTAGGTTGATGCATGAGCAATAGCTGATGGAATGACCAGGAGAGTCTTCCAAATCTCAGCTGGAAATCGACCCGTTGGGAGTGGTACAACAGATTGCCACAGTTATTGCTGCAACCACTTCCCCAGTCCACTCAGAGAACAGATCTAAGGGAATTGGCGATGACACTGGGAATTTGGGCACCCAAGTTGAGCCAACCCCTGTTGAAGGTGTCTTACCACCTGCCCCCACGGCTGAGCACTCAATGGAAGCAATCGGGAGTCTGGAGCAGAGTGACCCCAACATAAGTCACTCAGCTGGTGCGCCAGCTGAGGGGGAAACTCACTCCACTACAACTAGGTCGGAGGATGCTGCAGATGACTCCACAATGCAGAAAGGAGACGAAGTGGAGAAGGAAAAAGAAGAAGAACAACAACAAGTTGTCATTGATAAATCTCGGACAGTTGAGTCTGTCGCAGCTGAAGTGCCAACCGCTTCGCGGTGAGGACATCGGCTTGATGCGATCGAGGCACGCATGGATGGATCTCGCCAGGGAGTTAATACTCTAAGCAATGAAAGTGCAATCCAAGGAGTTGAGACTCTGTGGATGCCATCGCAAAGACCCTAAGACGATTGCGTGCAGCCGAAGGGAATGTACAAGGCCTTGCTGCAGTTGAAACTGCAGGAGGTAATGAAGGCCCAAGGGAGGTTGAGACTTCCCTGGGTAAAGAGACGGAAATGCAAAACATCCCTCCTGTTCACATTGAAGAAACTAAGAAGGAGATAAGTGCTCTTCATGATTCCCAAGACAACCCTGACATATCATTTCTAGGATCTGAAGATGAAGTTGAGTCCACCCCTGCTGCACATCAAAAAGACTCAGCTGAGGATGTTCTTCCAAGTGCGAGTAAGCCAGACTTCAAAGCTGCTCGACAAACGTTCAATTTTGATGATGAGCCAAGCCCTCAAGTCTCATCATCTTCCGATAAGACGCTCGATACGGCCGAGGAACAAAAAAACTCAAAAGGACAAACCAATCGAGATCAAGAAGCTGTTAAGATAGTGAGGCTCGGCCAGTGGGCCAATACCATCAAAAGGCCCCAATCGAATCACGATCAATCGTGCGAGGCTTCAGGCGAGTGCGTGCAGAAACGACTTCTTGTAGGATTTCACATGTACGAGACGATGCATTTGAAGAGACCTTCCCATTCTCAATCGAGCTCCCTGCACTAGAAGAAGAAACTGCTAAAGAACAGAAGAAGTACTATGCACGCGAAGAACCCATTATCCCTAATGACTCCATTGTGCCAGCAGAATTCGATTTCGACGTTGAATGGCCGCCAGCTGAATCGGAAGTAACAGCTGAAATGCGTGAAGTCTTCAAGAAAATCTGCGAAGAGATTGAGAGGATTGAACGGCATCAGGCCTCATTGGAGATGCGGCTGGACAATCGAGATGCTACCCTCACAGTCGACTTGAGAGGGATAGTGATAAGAATCAGGGAGTGGTGTCAGCATCAATCTGCCATGCATCTCGAACAAGTTCGTTACTTCAAGGCACTCTATCACCGGATGCTTGTTTGGAGCGCAGACAATGCTGACATGAAGCAGAGAATGCAGGAGTACATTGAGAGGTTGCATGCCTCTCACAAAACAGAAATTGAGCTGCTGCAGGAGTTTCAGAAGAAAGAAATTATGCGACTTGAGGAGACTATGAATGCCAAATTCAGCCTCCTCCATGGCCGAGATGAAATCGGATTCTGGTGAGTCAAAGGCCACCCGTCTCGAATTTCAGCCTATCCCTATGCCGGCAAACTCAAGCGAGACCACCATCACAGACTGGACTTCATGCTTGCTGGGATGTTTCCAGGGGTTCCTCTCTCCTTTGATGATGCCAAAAGGGGGGAAGAGGAATACCTAAAGAGTTTGAAGGAGACAGCTGCTGTAGAGAAGAAAGATGCGGCTGTTGAGAAGAGGAAAGAAAAAGAAAAAGCTGTTGAGGGGGAAAGGTCAAAGGATGTGACCTTAATGCTTCTGAAACCCCTCAGCAAGGTCATGTCACAACAAGATAATCGGAAACTTCCTGTAACTCTGCCGCTCTATCACTCTATTGTGCCCATGTCTCAAAAGAAAAAGCTTGTAGAAGCAGAGATGGAGGATTTCGACAAGAGAACGGATGTCCGTGTTGAAGAAATATTGAAACAATTTGGAGGCATTCCGGCAGGAAAAGATACAGATGCCATTCTAGATGATGGACAAGAGCCAAGATCTGTTGAAGAATTCAAAACGCTCGAGTCCGAAGGATATTTCAAAAATATGTCTATAGCCCAAGCCTGGGACTTGTACTGGGAGAAAGGTCTGAAGCTGTGCGAAGAAGCTGACAGGCAGCAGACTACTAGCAGTCACTCTGCTGGTCACCCTGCTGGTAAGAAGAAGACTCCAGTACAATATACGCCCAGAGGAGGAGGAATAAGTGGCGGAGGTAGAGGCTTTAAACCTAGACCTCTACCCAAAAATATTGAATATGTAGATCCAAGCAAGAAAGGAAGGATCTACTGAGCTGGATATAATGCTATAGCCAATCTGGAAGTGGAGAGAAAAAATGTTGAATATGTAAAGAGGATTGAAGAAGAAAACAAAAGGCAAGATCAGATGTGGCAAGAAAGACAAGAAAGAAAAAGAAGAGATGAAGCTGCGAAGAGAGCTTACGAGAAAAAGAAAGCAGCTGAGGAGGAAAAGAAAAGAAAGAGAGCTGACGAAGACAGAGCTGAAGAATAAAGAAGGAGTCAGCGAAGGCGATAAAGTGTTGATGCCAACCCCTTCATGTATATTACTTTTATAAATACATATGTATGTAAGTCTTCTGTACATTTAATGAAAAATCTGTATTTTGCGTAGAAATAGTATATGCTCTGATTGCTCTGATACACATTGTAAACAGCTGTAATAGATAGGGATGTATGAGCTGAGTCAAGTCAGCTATGCCTGGGAATACAAGAAGTCAACTAAGACTGGAATGAAGACTCCGCTGAGGAACAACTGAGTATGGACAAGAGAGAAGATCAAGGACTCGACTGAAGGAGTATCAGCTGAGATATAGCTATATGAAGAGTCAATCAAGTCAACTCAAGAAGCCAAGTCTCAAGTTGAAGTGACAGATGAGTCATCCATTGATTGGAAGCTAACTCAAAGTCACCTGGGGAATAAAGGATTGCAGTCAAGTCAAGACGACTGAAAATAATCCGTTGCACAGAAGTTAAGAAGTTTACTTAAACAAGTAATACTTCCATGCTGCCATGTCTTAAAGTGCTCAGTCCCAGAAGCGTGCAAAATGAATAAACCAATGGGAAGCACTGCACCTCGTGTCAGATTCTGAAAGGCTGATCATTCATTAATACGAGGAAATGTCAACATCAAGGACTGCAACAAGACAAGCCAACGAACACAAGTGATTTTTAAAAAATCAGCCTATCTCTTCAACGGGCAGATTTTTGAAAATTCACTATAAAAGGCTGAGGAATCAATTTGAGAAGGTGTTACCTGAACCTTGCATACTTGAGATAACAAACATCATCCATACTGTAACCTGCAAGATATTCTCAAGTTATTCTAGCAAAATCCTCAAGCCTAAATCTGGAAGGAAATCGATCCAACACTAAGTCATGAAGGAAAGACAACTTCAAACTGTTGAAGATGAAACTTTTGAAAAAGCAAAAGGGTCTACTTTCCAAGGAGGATTGTAGAAAGGTTTCAAGTCGAACCAATCTCAAGTTATTGGAGGGCTTCGTGATCAAATCCAAGAAACTTGAGAAAGTGAGTCATGAAGTAGCAAAGCGACCATGCCCTGTGAAGTAGCCGAGTCGACGAGAAGCCACCGTGTGACCAAGGCATCTCCGATGAGTCCCAAAGGAGCAAGTCACCGTGTGTGATCAAGACTTGTATCTGGGCCGATAACCACTTTGTACTCCGATCACTACTTAGTGGATTCCTCCAGGGAGTTGGAGAAGAGAGAGGAGTAGAAGAATTACCCCATCTTCAACCTCTATAAAAATTATTGTGTCATTTACATTTCAAAGATTTTATTTCGCACCTCACTTTATATCTGGCGATAATTTGCTATCCAACCGATAAGTAACTAAGTGCTAAAATCAAGTGTTTAAAAACAAATTAAATTAAATTAAAGGGTGTTAAGTCTTCCGCTAAATTTCTCATCACAGCCAAGTTAAGGTTTAGACTAAACAGCTGAGTTATTCTATCAACAGCTCAATCGAGTCTGTTGAGTGGCTAACTCTGCTGGTTAACTAACTTAGCTGTCCCCCAAGGACTTAGCTGTGTATTTAACTCTGTAATATTATAAAAGGACTAAAATCAAAAAGTTGGTAAGGTTTATTCAACCCCCCTTCTAAACCTTACTCACACCCCTTGGGACCTACAATATATACTCACAAAAGAGTCGGAAAAAAAAATCGACTGTGTAAGTGAGTTGGCCGTAAATAAACTTATAGGCTGATAATTGCATACAATCGAGTGGTGGAGATGTGAGACAATTTGCAAGCTTCAACATTGATATGATTTGAGTGAATACACGTCCCTTATTATTCTAGAGAGGAGAGTATACACTTAATCCATGAGAGACGTGATTCGAAGTATTTGTCATGGCTTTAATTGACTTGTGCTCTGTGTTAGATATTCGAAGCTTGGTTGATTTGTTGCTTGATGTCTATAGATAAATGAGATGAATTGTGATGTGTTGTTCTTGATTTTCCTTTCATTATTCCCATTTGTGTTTTGTCTTGTTTATAAAGCGTTGACCGGGACTGTCAACAGTTTAAGTTTGGGGGTTTGATTGGTATGTGTTTCGCTTGTATTTTGGGCATAATTGTAGCTAGAATACATTGATATGCATGCATTACTTTAGTAAAAAGGGTTATATTTCTGTAAAGTGGAAAAGGTATTACGCTTTGCTCATTTTGTAGGAATTAATTAATATTTGTAGTATTTTGGGGACAATTCGGAGCATTGCGGTAAAGAATCGCCAATAATCAAGCTAATGTGTGATGTTTGGAGTTAAATCGAGAAGAAGTCAGACGAACCGGGCGAGAAATGGAAAGAAACAAAGAAGACTCAGCTGCAGCAGGTGCGCACGGGCTGGGCGTGCGTCTATAGCACGACCGTGCGCCCATCGCTAAAGAGGACTCGGCTACGGCACCCCGCACGGGCTGGTCGTGCGTGGAGCGCACGGCCCGTGCGTCCCTTCAGCGAGTGAATTATCCTATGGTACCCCGCATGAGCAGGTCGTACGCGAGGCACACGGCCCGTGCGGGAAAAATAGGGTTTAATAGTTCTAATCGAGTTTTGACCTAAATGGAGTATAAATAGAGATGAGGCGGCCCCAAACGAAGACATGTTGTTTTTTGCCCTAGAAAGCAGAGAAAAGAACAACCTTCTACCGGAGGATTCGAGAGATTGATCGAGGTCGCAACCACACGCTTGAGGATTGAAGATAGATCGAGAGATCATCGACATCCCTGAGTTTTCTCATTCCATAGTATCGTTTACTTTCGATTTGTTAGATATGAACATGAATAATTTGTCTATGAATTGTTTATTTTCCATGTTTGGTTAAATATCTTGTGATTCCCGAGTTTGAGATTAGGTTAATGGATACTTTTGTTTGAGGTTTAATTGCAATTGAAGTTATTATTTTCAAACCCTATTCGAGTACTCTGTTTTATTTCTGATTTTATCAAAAGGCCTTTGGTTTAACTTGTTTTGATGTATTGATTCATAATTCGAGAGATGAGTTTTAATACTAGATCTTTGAGTACTTGACATGAATATTTGCAAGATTGAGAAGTCTGTGAATATTTGTGAGGATTTATAATCTTTTATGCTTTTGGGAGTTGGATATCTTATGTTGAGTAGAGAAGCTAGCATAGATAATCCAATCAACGTTTTTACATACATCTCGAGAGAGAGGGTAAAATACTTTTGTGATTGTTCTATAGGGAAGAATAATGATAACTTTGGTTGTGATTAATCTGATAACAAAAGGGGATATTAACTGAAACCATAACCCTGGAATCCATTCATCTCCTTGATCTTTCAATCAACTTTTACTTTGTCTTTTTAGGATAAATTCTCGTCTTGCTTTTACAAAACCAAATCACTCAATTTCGATCGTCTGAATAAAAATAAGACTATTACAATCCCAATACTTAGTACATTAATTTATTAGTCTCTGTGGATTCGACCTTGCTAACCCTATTCTATAAATTGTATCGTACACTTGCGGTGAAGCTAAAAATAAAGCTAACAAGTTTTTGGCGCCGTTGTTGGGGACTAATTAAATTTTTAGTACTAATATTGCGATAAATAGAATTGTTTTTAATTTAGACATTTTTTTTTCTTTTTATTTGTTTTTTTAATTTTACTCCTACTGTGTTTGACTTGTTTTCTTTAGTTGGTTCAGGTAGTGCATGAACACTCGCTCGAAGCAAAGAGAATTAGCACCGTTCATACCGGAGGTTGAGGCTTTTATAGATAGTTTCCAATTATTTCCATACTTCATGTGCGGACCTTATTCCTCTAATACAATTATACTCGGTGGCGGTAAGTGAACAATGTAAAATATTCAAGGCTTTCCAGTTTAGAGAAAATGGCTTCTTGTCATTATCGTCAAATTCTTTGAGGCTCTTGAGGGTCGCGATTCCATCCTCCAACTTCTTGGTTGGTTGAGTTATCCCTTCAATAACCGTATTCCAAATATGGAAACCGCACCCTTGTAGAAAGCACTCCATTTGGTCTTTCCAAAAAGCATAGTTGTTGGCGTCGAATAGTGATGGCTTGTTGGTGGAGGCGTTGGTGGTGAGGTGGCTTTCGCTCGTAGCCATGGATCTCCTCTTTACTCGCAAAGATTAAACGAGCTTTCCAAAGAGTTTAGCTCTGATACCACTTGTTAGTCCAAATGGCTATGATAATCTAGAGGGGAGGTGAATAGATTATCCTGATTTTCCGATTTATGCCCTCTTTTTCGAATATATAGATGATGACCAAAATAAAAGTGCAGAAATGTAAACAACACACGATGATTTATAGAAGTTTAACCCACCTAGGACCTAATTTTCTACCACCCGTATGTCCTAATGAATTTCAAAAAAGGAAAAAGTTTATTAATAGATACCAAACTATTACAACATTTACCTTGAAGATTACCACACTCTTCCTACAACACCACCAATGAAGATTACCACAATCTTCTTACACCAATGAAGAGCACCACACTCTTCAACACCTAAAATCACCCAAGTGTGTTCTTACCACAAGAACACTAACAAGGATGTCTTATTTTGGATGATTGAAAATAATTCAAGATTAGAACTCAAATGAAGTATACAACTTTGAAGTGCAAGTGTAATCAAGAATGAAGCCTAATACTCAAGATATGCAAGTGCAAGACTTAGGCTAAATACAACAAGAATATGAAACTGAAGAACAATAAGATTGCTTGTTGTTTGTATTGCTTGTATTGTTGTGTTGTGTTGCTTCAAGCCTTCATCTATTTATAGGAGAGCTCTTGGATTTGAATCCCAGCAATAGGCTCCTCCTTGGAGATTGAAATCTGTAAAAAATTGCAAATCAAATGGAGAATATAGTTGTTAGAAATCAATCCTTTTATTTCATGAAAAGTTGTATGTTGTGCAATGGATAGTTTGCTGATAAAACTTTAGGTCGGCCGGTTGACCTCTAATATAAAAAATACGTTTAAAAATAAATTCAGCTTGAAAATTATATAGGTGGACCAGTCCAGGGGGTTGGACCGGTCGACCTCTTGTTCGACCGGTCACCCCCATGGTGCACCAGTCCACTACACATTTTTAAGAGTCAGAGAAGAATTGCCCATTTTACAAAGTTCCAGGCACCGGTCGACCTGGACCATTTTTGGTTATGTTTCATTTCTATTTTAGAAATTCAACTTCATGCACAGTTTTCCCTCTAGGGCGACCGGTTGCTTGAAAACAGAAGCGTTGTCCAATTTTTGTCAAAAATAAACTTCAAGAAATACTCCGAAAAATTAGTAAAAATTATTTAAATCATTTTGAAGTATTTGGACAACATTCGGGGACATTGTTTTGGTGTAAAACTCAATAATATGAAATTATCAAAATTACGATAAAAACAATTTATCTAACAGTACCCAATATGCTTTACATTGCTTGGAGTTCGAGAAATTTGTCCAAACACATTCCATTTTTGTAGGGAAGCTAATTCAGATTTTATTGCTTCCTCCCACATAGGCCAATCAGGCCTCTGACGACATTCCATTATAGAACGTGGTTTACAATCATAATCATCATTTATGATTTATTGAGCAAACGAAAATGCAAAATTATCATCAATAACTATTTCATTTTGATCCCATATTTCATTATTATAGCTCAATGGGATTCTTGGTGCTATCAAATTTTTGATTTGTACATTTTCTGAGATATTAGGCTCTATAGATTCGTCTGAAGCATGCTCATTAGTATCAATTCTCCCATTTCTTTTTCGAGAAATAATATCTTTCGAGTCAATATGTCTACCACATTTTTGTCGTGGGATATTATCATTCATTTTCTTATTTTCATCTGGAACAATAATCTTGGCTAGAACATTTGCAGCCAATATATGAGACTTCGTTAAATGCGTCAGGAAGTCTATATGCAATATTCTGTAAATGAATGATTCTATTCACCTCACTTTCACATTCAGGAGTACGTGGATCTAAATGGGATAAACTTTGTTCATTCCAGGAGATACTCTCAACTAGTTTTTGTTTATCTATATTTATCCCTTCCCATTGATAGAAATCTTGTCTCATCAAAATGACAATCCGCAAATCTAGTGGTAAATAAATCTATTGTCATTGGTTCCAAATACCAAATAATTAACGGAGAATCAAACCCAACATATATACGAAGTTTAGGTTATGAACCCATTTTTGTCCTCTGATGAGATGGAATCAGCACCTGAACAGCACACATGAAAGTGTGTAGGTGCAAAATATTTGGCTAAAAAAAGAGTTAATTGCATTGGGGAGTGCATATGATAAGCAGTGGGGCGTAATCTAATAAGTGTTGATGCATGCAATACTGCATGTCCCCATGCTACACTAGTGAGCTTTGATCTTATTAATAATGTACAAGCAATGATTTGAACTCGTTTAATCAAGGATTTTGCCAATCCATTTTGAGTATGAACATGTGCTACTGGGTGTTCAACATTAATTCCTAGTGTTGTGCAATATTCATCTAAACTTTTTGATGTAAATTCTCCGGCATTATCCATCCTTATATTCTTGATGGGATAGTCAGGAAAATGTGCTCGAAGTTTTATAATTTGCGTTAATAATTGAGCAAATGCAACATTTCTAGTAGATAATAGACATACGTGTGACCATCTACACGATGCATCTACTAAGACCATGAAATATCTAAATGGTCCACTTGCGGGATGTATTGTCCAAAAATATCACCATGAATACGTTGTAAAAATGATGGTGATTCAAACCCAACCTTTTCCATGGAAGGTTTAGTAATAATTTTTCCTTGTGAACACGATTCACAAAAATAATCTTTTGATATTAGCATCTTCGTGCCTTTTAATGGATGTCCATTAGTATGTTCAACAATCCTACGCATCATAGTTGTTCATGGGTGTCCTAGGCGATCATGCCATAACCCAAATATATCAGGATTCACCAGCTTCCAAGGCATGTTGGCGTAGGATTCAAAAGCTTTAATTTGGACACAATACAATCCAGAAGTTGTTGCTTCAAATTTCTCATGGGCAATTCTTTTTCCCATTTTATATGATGTAATACAAGACACTCTTTATTATTTTCATATAGTGTCTCCAAGTGATAGCCATTTTTAATATGCAAGATTGTACCATTAGGCAACACTACTATTGCATTCCCAGGGCCATCAATAATCTCAACGGGACCAGATATAGTTGTAACTTGTTCCTTGCACAATTTCACACTCGAGAAATATACTTTATTTGTTAATATTTAGTGCGTTGTTACATTATCAAGTAGATAATAGTCTATTTTCTCGATGTTTTCCATGTGTACCTGATATATTTACTATTAAATTAATATTATATGATTATCGAAAAATTCTTTCATTGAAATGTAAAAACAACTAAATAACAACATGAATGCACAACAAAAGTTTAAATATAAAAGATTTTATTCAAAAGCATAGACGTTCATAAACATCTAATTATTACAATGTGCTAAAATAAATTGTTACGGTTAACATAGGAAGAATTGTGAAGATAAGAAGCTCAATCATAAACCAAAAGTGTCCAGAAGGATATTCTCCAACAAAAAGTAGGATAGTATACATGAAGACTATTGTAATGAGAAATACTACAATTAAGTTAACAATTTTTTGAATGAAAGGAATGTGAACTTTTAGAAAGATGAGAGAATATGTGTGAATTTGTTGAATGAAATATTGGTATATTTATAGATAAAAGTTATTGTTCATAGCCGTTTAATATAGCCGTTGGAGGAGAAAAATTAATATGAAATTTTGAATGTATAATCTGTGAATGATTTGGTAGAAATTTACTGATATTTTATTATCAAAATTTTAGACACAAACAAATTTATTATTTCACATTAAAAACTTAAAACCGGAAATGTATCATTCAGAAAAAATACAAACATGGGTACAATAAACTTAATACCATCCGAGAAAAATAACATACAAATATTGAATCTAATTTTTTTTATCCATTCGGCACCTTGTGCCCCAGGATCTGATGAGTGTAAAATATACGTGCATTTTGGGGCTTAAAATGATATATATTTGATGCATTTGCACGAATATTTAGTATGTTTTTACTTGGTTCCTTTAGAAGGGCATGATATTGCGTATTCTTATAACGTTTTACAAGAAACGGAGCTTAATCGAAGAAATATCAATTGTAAGGCCCGGATAGGACTGACACATGCGAAGAGAAGATCGAAAAGACGAAGAAATTGGACAAAAACACATCACACGGCCGTGTGACATACCCGTGTGAAATATGACATGTCCGTGTGAAAAAGGAAAGAAACAGGGGACAAAAACAAACCGCACGGCCGTACCGTGTGGGACCCACATGGGTGTGTGAGGTTGGGCTGAGTAAAACCCACACGGCCGTGTGAGGCTACACAGTCGGCCGTGTGGTGCACTGTCATGCATTTTGCAGTGTCATTTTCCCGCTCCAACTCTACAATTGATCTCTCCAAGCATTTATAAAAGGGACCCAAGGCTTGCACGAAAAATAATCCATTCATACCTCATACAACACATCAAATTTCATAGGAACACAAGATTCAAGGTCTTCTGAGAGAGGAGGGCTAGGTCGCGAAGAACACCACAAGGGTTTTCGCATCTACGGGAGCACAAGAGCTTCGAAGGCTTGGAAGGGGAATCCATCCTGACACGAAGGGGTTTTCTTTCTATGTCTAGATCTCTTGTCTGTGCTTAAACGATGTCACAATATTGATTTCAAGTTTGTCTATGAATTTGTTATCAATGTTTGGCTAATCTTTCGGATCTTAGGGCATAATCAAAACTATGGATTCATGTTAAATCTTGAATAATTATTTTCTTAATTGATTCATGTGTTCTATTTTATGAATTTGAGTGCTTATTCTTAATTGCTTTTTATTTGGCCAATAATTTGCATGTCATATTTATTAATGCGAGATTTGGGAGATGAGTTCTAACAAAGACGGAAATCGAATTCAGATATAAACAGGTGTAACGAGTCGGGAGACCTACAACTGTTTGTGGGGAGTCATCCAATTCATAGATATTTTGGAGTTAATAATAGTTGTAACGTATCGGAAGATCTAGAATTGTTATTAATCTGATGTTTATGCGCCACCCGGGAGGGGAAAATAAACTATCTTAGAAATTAAACCCATAGAATTGCATGAATTGGTTATTGAAACTTTAATTGAATTTAATATTGAAGAAACATGTTGAGATTATGTGCCTAAGGTTGCTTCCGTAGTTGTTGAAAATACTTGTGGGGTTCGCAAATTTATTTATTTTTATGTTATTTTTTATTTTTACCAAATACTTGAGATTCGGTCGCTTCAATAAAATTGGAATGTGATGTCATTATAGCTTAAGTGTTTCATAGTGAATTCCAGAGGAATACGACCTTGCTTGCCATTATTCTATAAACTACACTGTACACTTGCAGTTACATGATCCAAATATTTTTGGCGAACAAGTTTTTGGCGTCGTTGCCGGGGATTGATGGATTCTACTTAGATATAGTAATAAGTAGTTCAATCTTAATTGAAGTATTTTTTTTATTATTTTTTTATTTTTTAGCATTTTTTGAAATTTTTTTATTTTTTTTATTTTTTTCTTCGGTTCTAACATTGTTTTTGTTAAGTGCAGATAGTGCATGATCACGCGTTCCAGATTTACCCAGCCAATACCTATTGATTTGAAATCGAAAAGACAGCGAAGCAACTAAGGAAAAGATCCAAAGTAATGGCGGAGGGGAACAATCAGAATGACGTGAATAATAGAATCAATGAGGAGCGCCCACCTGGGGCAAACGCACAGGACGGATAGTGGAAAGGCCCGCGAGAAGGGCAGTTAGGGACTACATCTAGCCAGAGGTAAGTCAGACTTATGGGGGTGTGGCCTATCTGCAAATCAATGCAAACAACTTTTAACTAAAATCGGCATTGATCCAAATGGTGTCACAAAATCAGTTTGGGGGCAAAGCCATTGAGGATCCAAACGCACATCTGGCGCACTTTTTAGAGATTTGCAACACGATTAAGATGAATGGTGTTTTTGAGAATATAATTCGATGCCTCCTTTTCGCATACTCTCTGCGCGATAAGGCCAAGGGATGGTTATGCTCTCTAACACCACCTGGAGAAAATTGGGAAGAGCTAAGTCAACGGTTTCTAGCCAAATACTTTTCCCCCAGTAAAACGCTGCAATTGAAATCTGAAATCGCCCAGTTTAGGCAGTTAGATTCTGAGCCGCTATATGAAGCATGAGATAGATTCTGGGAATTGCTAAGGAAGTGCCCTCAATATGGATATCCCGACTACCAACAGGTCCAATACTTCTATAATGGTTTGAGTGGCAACACGAGAATGATTATAGATGATGCATTTGGGGGTGCACTGCTATGTAAATATCCAAAAGGCACAAGAATGTTTAGAAGAGATGGTGAACAATAGTTACCAATGGCCATCCGAGAGATCTACTGTCCGACGTGTGGCAGAAGTTCGGGATGAGAACGTCGACGTACGCATAGAACAAGTATCCGTGCTGAATATCAAACTGGATGCGATGCAGCTGTAAGTCCAAGCGGCTACGATAATCTAGAGGGGGGGTGAATAGATTATCTCCATCTTTTCGATTTCGCCCTCTTTTTCGAACCGAAATCTCAAAGACAATAATAAGGTGCGGAATGTAAACAACACACGTCGATTTATAGAGGTTCAACCCACCTAGGGCCTAATCCTCTACCACCCCAGTATATCCGGGATAGATTTCAAAAAGAAAAAAAAGATTTTATTAATTACTAAATTAATACAACACCAACTTACAACAACACCTTGAAGAGCACCACACTCTTCTTCAACACCACTTTTGAGATTACCACAATCTCTTCTTGAAGATTACCACAATCTCCAACGGCACCTTGTGAAGATTACCACAATCTTCAACCTTGAAGAATACCAAATTCTTCAACACCTCAACAAGAAGATTACCACAATATTCTCACACCTAACACCTAGATCGCCCAAGTGTGTTCTTACCACAAGAACACTCACAAGGATATCTTGTGTTGAATGATAACCCAAAAATTCAAGATTACAACTCGATAATGAATTATGCAATTGAGTGCAAGTGTAATCAAGAATAGCCTAGACCTCAAGGATGTGAAAGTGATAAGCTAGGCAAATTACAACAAGAATAATGACAATAGAACACCAAGTGTTTGCTTGAGTATATCTTATTGTGTTGTTCTCTCTTATTGTTGTGTTTCAAATCTTCTTCTATTTATAGGAGATGATTGATACTTGATAGGCTCCTCTTGGAATCTGATATCTACAAAAAAATTGAAATTAAAATCAAGATTATAGCTGTTAAAAATCAATTCCACAATTTAGGGAAAAGTTGTATGCTGCACAACGGTTAGAATTTTGCTGTCAAACTTGAGGGCGACCGGTCGCCCACTAATAAGATTTCAAAAGAACGCAGCAAAAATTCAACAGGGTGACCGGTCCTAAGGGGGGTCGACCGGTCGCCCTAGGGTGCGACCGGTCACCCTGACCAATTTTAGGAGTCTGGGAGTTCTGTTTCGTAAAATGCGTTCCCAGGTACCGGTCGCCTCTTTGGTCGACCGGTCGACCTCCTAAATGAAATGTTGTCCGATCTTTGTCGAAAATAAACCTCAAGAAATACTCCGAAAAATTCGTAAAAACATTTTAAACCGAACGGGAGTATTTAGGACAACATTAGAAATATAGTTTTGATGAAACAACACATTAACACAAAAAGTGTTGTCCGATATAAATTCCAATAAATACTCCGAAAAAAATAGTAAAAGCATTTTAGACTAATCGGGAGTATTAGGACAACATTTAGAAACATAGTTTCAAAGTAAAAACCCAATGTCATAAAATCAATAAAATTGTTGTCCAATATTATCGGAAATAAACTTGAGGAAATACTCCGGAAAATATTAAAATCATTTTAAATCATTTAGGAGTATTTGGACAACCTTTAAAACCCTTGTTTTGGTATAAAAACAAAATCATCAAAATCATGATAAAACTATTTATCAAACAATCTCCCCATTTTTGATGATTACAAACCAAAACAATTTTAACGAGGTCGATTTTGAAAACAAAACAATTTTACCGGTTAAAAAGAACTATCCGTTGTGAGCAACAACATTCCACGCAATATAATCACAAGAATGGGAGTAGAGATATTCAAACACATATAGCGAAAGCTCCCCTTATCAATATGCACAACAAGAGTAATGTAAAAGCAATCAACCACAAGCTAAAAGCTTAGCTTTTACATATTGATCTTAAGTACAAGAGCTTATAAGCTCCCCCTGTCAACAAAACATCATTAGACAAGTATATAAGTCCATCATACAATAATTGGACTAAGTATAATCCACAACTTATGGCTTTAGGAAGTCATAGCTTATAGCTTCTTTTGTTTAGCTTAACTTAGCTTTTATGAGCTAATAAGCTTATAACCTGTTTCTCCCCCTTTGAAATCATCAAAAAGAATGTTAGCACGATAAAAACATCATATAATCATATCAAAGTGCGCAACTAAACCGATGTATCGAGCTATTTGAACATTGAAGCTTATAGACAAAATAGGAGGAAAGAGTCGATCATACGACTTGCAGAAGCTTATTAAGACTCATTTGATTTGCAAAACATGATCTCTATAAATATACAAGCCTTTTGAAATCGAGAGAATCATGTAGGTGATGAATTTTTCATTGAAATGTTCTATCGAACACTTGGCGGGCATTAAAAATTGAAAAAGATATATATAGCCCTTGTAAATGAAATCAAGCCAAGTTGTTTTTATCACCAAATGCAATTTAATAACTATCATTCATCAACAATCACTAAGCTCATCATAAAAATATATGAATTGTATCAAGAAAAATACATATAAGCCACAAACTCAAGGGTTCAACCCAATTGAGCTAAAGAAGAGAATTCTTACCATTCAATCGGTAAAGACGGGCAATGATGATGATAATCGAGCCTAAAAGGTCCAATATGTGAAAGTTATGCAATAAAACAATTTTGGAGTGAAATTTGTGTGCAATTGGCGAAGGGGACGAAAAATGGACAAAATAAGCCAAAATGGCTAAGTGCGAAAGCAACCCATTTTTAACCAAAAAATCGTTCAGGCGATCGTCCAGGCATGGAGACCGGTCGGCCCCGCCCGGCAGCCCACTGTTTTAGTTACATTTGAAAAATCCAAGTTTGATCCAAAAATCCGATTTTTCGCCCCTAAGTTTTAAAAACGTGCAAAATGCAAACGTAGACCTCATTCAATATACATTATGTCATAATCAAGCTCGAAATGAGGTAAAATACTCGGCGGTAAATGAACAAATGTCCGTGAGTTAACTTTGAGACGGGATTTAATCACATCTCAAGTTTTTGTAAAAACGCAATCCCTTAGAAAAATATATCGAATCTCAATATGTTTAGTTTGATTATGACGAACTATATTTTGAATAATTTTCACCGGACTTGTTATCCCGAAAAATAAGAACGTTTTAAAGCTTTGGATACACAAGTCATACGAAGAAGTGCCTTTCAAATATTTGAAAATTTCTTTTAACGGCACTTTAATGAGATTCATTGAGATAGTTTTTGAAGTCGAGCATATAGACATAAGGCATATAAAATGTCGAGTCTATGGGAATAATAAAAGAAAAACGTACCTCGAACTTGTTTGTTAATCACCATGCCTACTTCAACCTTTTGTCAATTTTCACATTTGTAGCCATATAGGTTGAAATGGTTCTTTCCTTTTCAATGCCTTATTTCTTCTTTTCTATACTTTGAGTGTGGAATATAACCACCTTCTTGACATTGTTGAACTAGAATTCCAATGATCAAATTCTTCACACACCTCAACAAGAAGATTACCACAATATTCTCACACCTAACACCTAGATCACCCAAGTGTGTTCTTACCACAAGAACACTCACAAGGATATCTTGTGTTGAATGATAACCCAAAAATTCAAGATTACAACTCGATAATGAATTATGCAATTGAGTGCAAGTGTAATCAAGAATAGCCTAGACCTCAAGGATGTGAAAGTGATAAGCTACGCAAATTACAGCAAGAATAATGACAATAGAAGACCAAGTGTTTGCTTGAGTATATCTTGTTGTGTTGTGTTGTTCTCTCTTATTGTTGTGCTTCAAATTTTCCTCTATTTATAGGATATGATTGATACTTGATAGGCTCCTCTTGGAATCGATATCTACAAAAAAATTGCAATTAAAATCAAGATTATAGTCATTAAAAATCAATCCCACAATTTAGGAAAAGTCGTCACGCACAACGGTTAGAATTTTTGTCACAAACTTGAGGGCTACCGGTCGCGCACTAATAAGATTTCAAAAGAACGCAGCAAAAATTCAACAGGGTGACCGGTCCTAAGGGTCGACCCAGTCGCTCTAGGGTGCGACCGGTCGCCCACCATGGTGACCGGTCACCCTGACCAATTTTAGGAGTCTGGGAGTTCTGTTTCGTGAAATGCGTTCCCAGGTACCGGTCGCTAATTTGGTCGACCGGTCGACCTTCTAAATGAAATGTTGTCCGATTTTTGTCGAAAATAAACCTCATGAAATACTCCAAAAAATTCGTAAAAACATTTTAAACCGATCGGGAGTATTTAGGACAACATTAGAAATATAGTTTTGATGAAACAACACATTAACACAAAAAGTGTTGTCGATATAAATTTCAATAAATACTCCGAAAAAAATAGTAAAAGCATTTTAGACTAATCGGGAGTATTAGGACAACATTTAGAAACATAGTTTCAAAGTAAAAACCCAATGTCATAAAATCAATAAAATTGTTGTCCAATATTATCGGAAATAAACTTGAGGAAATGCTCCGGAAAATATTAAACCCATTTTAAATCATTTAGGAGTATTTGGACAACCTTTAAAACCCTTGTTTTGGTATAAAAACAAAATCATCAAAATCATGATAAAACCATTTATCAAACAGCAGCAAGTGACTCCAAGAGATCCTGATGTTGTTGAAGAAGAAGCGAACTTTGTGGGCCAACAAAGAAACTTTAACAACAATTATAGAAATAACCAGACACCCAATTACTATCATCCAGGGTTGCGAAACCATGAAAACTTCTCTTATGCTAACAATAAAAATGTTTTGCAGACACCTCTGGGATTTAATGTGGGTAATCAAGGTAGAGCAGAGTGAAACGAAAAGAAAGCATTTGTTGAAGAGATGTTATCCTCATTAATCGGAGAGACCAGGGCAAGACTGAACAAGGATGAACCAAAGATAGACAGTAAAGAAGAGCAGGTCACTCAGTTGAACACTAACGCAAGATTGCAATCTCTGGAAACACAAGTAGTCCAGATCACAACTGCAGTGGGAGGCCAACATCAAAAGGACAAATTCCCAAGCGATACTAAACTGAATCCGAGAGAACAATGCAATGACATTTGTCTGATGGATGGCACTGAGGGCTCACAGATTTCAAACGACACGGTTCAGCGAAAGTGATTAGAAATCTGAAGTTTGGCTGAAGACATAAAACTTAGCGCTTTATGGGAGGCAACCCAATTTATTTCCTATTTTTGTTCATTTTTAATCGCCTTCAATTTTAATTTCAATTTTATTTTTATTAACTTAATTTTTAGTTGTGTTTAGTTTTGTGTGTTGTTGTGTAGGAGGCGTCACGGCAAACTCCCAGTTATGAAAAAAAAGTACGAAAATTATCTCACACGGGCGTGTAGCACCACGCGGCCAGACCATGCGAGAGGACGAAGTGCCCAGCACCACACGGCCAGGCCGTGTGCCCATCATACGGCCATGTGGGAGATAGACAGAAGCAGACTGCAGCGGACATAGGGCCACACGGCCCCGCCCATGCGGTGTCACACGGGTAGTGTGGCCCATCGAAAAATCGGGCAGAATCAACTTATACCCTAAAATTCACCCCAAAACTCATTTTCTCCCAGTTTCTCCTACCCAAACCCTAATATACGAAAATCCACTCCCAAAACTCTCAAACTCCTCTCCAAATCTCTCCAAATTCACTATAAATCTCACCCCAAAAACACAAATTCTTCATCTTCTCAAGAAACCCACAACCTAAAGCCTTCAAATTTTCAACTTTTTCAAGTTCTACACCAAGATTTGGGGGTTTTCAAATTTCAGATTTCTACACCTCATAATCTTGGTTTCATGGCTTCTACGGGTGAAATAGGAACAAGGAGAAATACGAGAAGAAGAAAGTAACCAACTTTGGAGCCTGAACCCGAGCCACAACTGATATTTGAGACCGAAGAGCCAGAAGCTTCGAATGTCATCTTGCCGAATGACACACATTGGGCTAGATGGACGATATTCTACTTTCGACCATGGATTAACACAAGGTATCCTGATGAACCTACTCTTGCTAATTTAGGTTTATTGGAAGAATTTTGGGCTATATGTGGTCGAATTGATTGGCATGAATTTTCGAATAGGTATTACTCTACTTATTCGGTTTATACACTTGAATTTTTTAGTAGTTTTGAATTGGTGGTTCGAAAAAGAAATTTGATGGGGATTAGGTTTCGGTTGGGGAATGAGCCGAGGGAGTTGACTATTGATGATTTGGATAAAATTTATAAAACTCTGAATTATGGGATTGAGGAGCACGAGGATTTTGATAAGGATAGTTTTTGAAGAGAAATAGCTGGGAAACGAATCTACACGCCATGTACATCGAAGGCATCTAGCATTCAAAACCCCATTTTTCGTTATGTACAAAGAGCTTTAGCAGAGACGATTTTTGCGACGGAGGAGAGTAAAGGGGTCTTGAGGGTAGATGAATTGTTCATTATATGGTGTATGGCGTCGGGGACTGAGGTTGTGCCAAATGCCAGGACTATAATAGCCCGACAATTTGATAGGGTGAGAAAATCTGAGAAGGGCAGAATTTGCATTGGGGGATGATTACTCCTATTGCTGAGTACTTCAATGTTAGCTTTGAAGGGTATGAGGAGGCCGCAGGGTCTAAATTGATTGATTTGACTGTTCTATCTTCTATGAAGATGATTCAATTCCATGGGCGTGATTACTTGTTAAATCAGGAAGATAGAAAAAAGGTTAAGCTTCCTAACCCTAAAGCTTCCTAACTTTGGGTGGGTTGCATTTTAGGACTTTTATTATTGTGTTTGTAAAATCTATCCTGTAAGTTTAAAAGTTTTTGTAAAATTGGTAAGTTTTACACCTAAGTGATTTCAGTCCCATAAGTTATTGAGTTGTTGTAAAATTGGTCCAGCGGAATAATTTCATATTTTCATAATACCAATTCTACCCTTACTCATACCAATGGCTGATTTGACTAAGTGTTTTGCATAAAATGGTATCAGAACCTAGGTTTATAATAAGAACTTGTAGTTATATTTATTATATTTATGTAATTAACAATTAGTGAGGAGAATTTTCTCCGAGAAAAATGGATCTGGACAATTGTCCAAGATGTCTACCTTACATGACATATCATCAAAATTTGACAATGTATGCACAAGAACACCAGAACAAGATAGCATATTGGAATAACCAATATGTTGAAAAGGAACTTGCAGAGCCGATAGGGAAACCTTGAGACACTGTGAAAGACAAGCGGCATATTATCTGAGTTTCTTTATAGTAAATTAGATATTATATGTTGATCTGATGAATCGTTAGGAAGCAGTCCATGAAAATGCCCATCAAAGTCATGATTCCTGATGGAGTACCAAAATGGAACGAGATACTTCTAGACATATCTAAGTTCTCAAAAGATCTTAGAGAAGTCCAGAAGACGGTGCTGAATTATGGCAACCACCATGTTCATCTACCAACACAAGTTCATTAGATCCAAAACTAGATGGAGACGATGGTGAAATATCAGAAGGAAACTCTTGAAATCCTTCATGATATTCAGAATCGAGTTAAGAATCTGCAGGACAGACCAAGTACTTCCGAAGGAAAGAAGCGTATTGATTTCAGAATAGTACCCTATTTACACCAAAATGGAAAACCAACCGAAGTTGTGCGAAAAATGACAGACGATGAAAATCTCATTGCTATCATCAAAGGAAAATCCATCATAAACTAAAAAGTGATGGATATGGATAGGGGTGTCAATCGTGTCGTGTTTCGTGTTCGCGGGTCGTGTTTTTACACAAGTATTACAGGTCTGACACGAACCCGAACCCGACCCATTTAATTATTCGTGTCAAGATACACGACCCGAACACGACCCGTTTATGACACGGATAACCCGACTCGACACGAAATACCTGTATAATTTAAACTTGACACGAAAAAAATAAAAAAAAAATCAGAAAAAAATTTAAATTACAAATAAAAAATACATTAAATATTAAAAATTATTAAAAGAATGCATTTAATAATTTTTCCATCATCATATAACCATCTAAAACATCACAAAATATTAAAATAATATATCACTATAAAATTAAATGGGTTACATAGGTCAATCGTGTCGACCAGCGTCCAATACGACTGACCTATTTATTTTTCGTGTTATCCGTGTCCGACCCGATTTTGACCCGAACCTATTAAGGGTTGTACCTGTACCTGCTAAATTCGTGTTAGGTTCGTGTCGGGTTATCGTGTCGTGTCATAAATTGACGCCCCTAGATATGGAGAAGATTAATCTTAAAGATCTACATGACCTTGCAGAATCCTTCGTAGGATTAGGAATTGTAGATTTAAAGATGAACGCAGGAGATGGATCAGCTTTGGTTACTCTTGACCAACATGGAAGGCCACCTCCACCACCACCAGTAAATTCCAACATTGCAGAAAGTTCAAGTTCAAATCATGGAGATGAACCAATGCCGCACGCTGGAGATTTTACCACAAGAGAAGTTCCGATTGTTTCAGGAACTCGCCAATGTTCCAGGAGGCCAAATCTTTATAATACGCCTTATGGAAAATTGCAGCTCGATCCGATACATCCATATGGATTGATGTAAATTTGGATATCCCACATTTTAAAAATTGAGAAGTGCTTATTGATGATTGGGCGTCAGCAATGAGGATTGCAGCAGGTACCCTCGATCTTACGAAGGATGGATTCATCTTACTCCTTGAGATGAGTCTTGAAGGATCTGTAAAGATTGCATGGGATATGACGGGAGCAGATATGAAAAGCACCATCACAGCTGGAGAGTCATTGAAAGGTATTGTCGATAATATGGAAAAATTATTTAAAATCTATTTTTATCGGCACAGGCTATTTCGAGGGACTGGAAGAAGAAAAAAGAAAAAGATATAAACAAGCCCACTACTGCCTTGAGTTACATGATATTTGTCATATTGATGAATATATCAAATTATTCACCAAGTACCGATGGAAGTCCAAGGTGGAAGATAAAGAAGCTTCGCAATTATTCTTTGGGAAAATACCGAGTCCGTGGGGGGAGAGATGCTTATCAGGGAATACAAGAGTGCAGCTGATTTAGATACAATGGCCAGAAGAATGTCTTTTTTGAAGGCCAATCTATCTGAATGGTGCCATCAGGCAGCACTTTACAGGAATTATAAGAGATTACGAGAAATTAACAAAACAGTTCCTCTATGTTGCAATGATGATGATATTCCAACTATTGTGGGAGGTCAACCACGGAGGCATAAGAAAAAAAAAGGAGAGAAATAATCCATGCAGCCGTGGAAGTAGCAACAAAAGGAGTAGGTCTTCATGGAGACCTAGAAGGTTTTGGTCAAAATAAAAGGCCCGAAGTTACAAATCATGGCAAAGACCAGCACCAAGCCCGAGTAGAGCCTCTTCATCAGGTTCTAACCAAGGAAGTACCAGCATAACCTCGGGACGAAAAACTTTCAGTCGAGCTCACACCAGGGCTAATGAAAGTTTTAAAGACTGTAATTGTTGGACATGCGTAGCAAGAGGGCATATCTCAACAGATTGTGCAGAGAATTAGAAACGAAGAGTCAGACAGTTTGAAGCTACACCAGAAGTCGAAGAAGTTGTCTATTATCAAGATTTGATCCAGGTGTATCAATTTGAGGATCTACCCTCAGATGAAAGCATCTACGAAGAAGAGATCTATTTTGACGATGGAAGTGAATCTAGTTCAGAATCAGAGTGAAGAAGAAATTCTTCAACATACGGTCAGAGAGGATATGTCAAGATTCCTCTCACACACTACAATTTCTCATAAGACTCTTCTGAGAATTATGAAGGAAGATCCAAAGCTTCAGATATACGATGGATTTACAATTGGAGCCATGGAAAAGGCTTTGGATAAGATTGGGTTTCGAAATAGAAAACACCAAATTATCCACAGGGTAACTACCGGAGAATTTGCCATCCCGGTGGAGTTCACTGGTAACCTGATCGAGATGCAGTTGGTCCTTTACAGAGAAATCCAGGAGATCAAAAGCGCAGTCAAAAGAGAAGTTGCCAACACACTTTCATGGATTCATATTGGAGCCATAAGAGTTATTATTAAGGCAACATTCAAGGAAGTAATAGATTCGCCACTCAATCTTGCTATCTTTGACAAGCGAATCTCAAATCTCAAGGATTCATGCCTTGGAGCAGTTACGAGGAAATTTGTATGCAGGAAAATTGGAATTTAATGTCTATCCTAGAATTGTCTACAATCTGGGAGATCGAGATTTCAACAGAGTCCTAACCCTTCATCAAGATTTCAAAAGAGTCGATTTGATGAAAGAAGTGAATGGACCTTACTCGATTACATACAAGATTTCATATGCTCTCTCGAATACACATCATTCAGAAGTATTCTTGAGAAAGGAATTTATTGGAGTCCCAAGAATCTTTGATGACTTTTCCAGGGTGGTTCAACCAGAAATTATTGAGTCTCCAACTAAAAAGGAGATTGATATGACAATTCAAGATCAACCAGTCTTCAACAAAAGTTGAAGTCTCAGAGTTGAGCCAAGAAGGATGTCTTTCCAACAAGAGATAATGATAAGTAGAAGCCGTTGGGAAAAAAAGAGACTGAGTACAATTCAGCGCATCCCAGATGTTTTCAAGACACAAGGAAAGGTGAAATGCCCAGAAGGATGGAGAGAAATTGGAGTAATATTCGACATCATTCAAAAGGATAATATTTTTCCTTGTGATGTTCTATATTATCTCCAACAACCTATAGTTGGAATATATCAAGGAAGCCTGAAGATAGGTGAAATTGAGCTGACTATCACATGAGTAGCAGGGAAAATCCCAGAGAAATTAATTCTGGGAATTGAATTTCTTGAGGATCATAAACCTTGGGAAAGATTACAAGAAAGAATCGAGTTCACAGTGGCTGATAAAAGATACAGAATCGAATGACCATTAGCCATTCTCCATATACATTTCGATTGGAATGTTATATGTTGAATACAATGCCGAGTATTTCGCCGCTTATATTGATTCAGTGTCGAATATATGTACTTTGCAAAGCCGCAGGTCTTTCCTAAAGAAATTGGAGAAGATTTACCAGCCATTGCAGGACGATATTCTCTAAAAGGATTCTTATCCTTAATAGAGGAATTAAACAAGCAGAAATTATGATCGGTGGAGCAGGCAGTACCCCATGGTACAAAGTGAAGACACCACCAATTTATTTCTACGATACAGGAGCAGATGTTTTGCTAGGAAACAATTTTCTACAAACATTTAAGCGATTTACACAGGAGAATGAGACAAGAAGACTTATTTTCACAATATTATGTGATCATAAGATTATTGTCCAGCGACTGCGGGAAGCATTTTATTGAAATATGTCTATTAATTTTCGCAGCAAGCGTGGTGATGAAGCCAAACTTCGACATCCAAAAATGGCAGATCGAAGAAAATTTGGTGAAACATTATTATCCTTTAGAAAATTTGGTTCAAACCAGAAGTATACAAAACTTTGGGATAATAACTTGTATTCATTAAGAATACAAGGGGAAGAACAAGTACCTCCAGAGGCTATTGCAAAATTGATGATGCGCCTAATGGAGAAACCACAGAGTGATGTTACTATAGAAGAACAAATATCACTCGAGGATATCAAGAAGAAGATCCAAAGGAATTACATTGAAAATCCTTTGACATGGTGGGATTAGAACGAGCTCAAAGCTTCCTTAAAGGTTAAACCAGGAAAGGAGTACGAGTTCGTGAGATTCAAACCAATCCTTATGAATCAGGAGGATCGTGAAGATATGCAGAAGATACTTAAGGAACATCTGGACCTTAAGTTGATTTCCCCAGGAGTTTCTCCATACAGCAGTCCAGGATTCTTAGTCAGAAATCATGGAAAAATAAAAAGAGGAAAGCCAAGACTTGTTATTAATTACAAAGGGATTAATAACATTTTGGAATTCGATGGATACTATATCCCAAGCAGAGAACATCTGGTTAACTGCATTAAAGGTGCCAAGATATTCTCAAAGTTTGATTGCAAATCTGGTTTTTATCAGATTAGAATGGAGAAAGAAAGTAAGAAGTTCACAACTTTGTCCACACCACAAGGACACTATATTTGGAACATAATACCTATGGGATTGGCAAACGCACCCAGGTATATCAAAGAAAGATGGATAATCTCTTCAAGGATTATTTCAGTTTCATGTTCGTATATATCGATGATATTTTTATCGCATCAAAGAACGTGAAAGAACATCTCAAACACTTGGAAATATTTTCAGATGTTTGCCACAAGGAAGGATTAGTGCTTTCAGAGAAGAAGGCGGTGATTTCAACAAGATAGATTAAATTCCTCGGAATTGAAATAGACGAATCTGGAATCATCCTAGAAAGCCACATTGCGGAAAAGATACAAGGATTTCCAGATACACTCAAAGACAAGAAATAATTTCAAAGTTTTCTCAGAGTTGTTAATTTTGCTGGAATGTTTATAAATAATCTGGCATATTACAGGAAGGTGTTTAGCCCATTACTAAAAAAAAATGCTATATTCAAATGGGAGGATGAATATCAAGAAGGGATAAAGCAACTCAAGGAAGTTTGTAAAGGCTTCCCAAGCTTGCGATTCCCAAGACAAAGATGAACTGGTTCTATACACGGATGCGCTGATGATTGGTGGGCAACAAGCTTATTCTTCACGAAGGCCACACCAAATGAAGAAGTGCCATCGCAGACATCAGAGTGGTTTATTTACACCCAAAGAAGCAAATCGGTGGCATATCAACGAAAATAATTTTTTGCGATCGAACGGCTTTCAAAAAAATGGCCTCTATTTTTACTGCCTAAAAAGTTTACTTTAAAAATTGATAATTCAAGTGTCAAGGCTTTTCTGAAAAATAAAATTGAATCAAAATCAGAAAAGGCTAGATTACTTAGATGGCAAGTTGAATGTCAATATTATGATTATGATATTGTCATTATAAAATCTCATGAAAATATTCTTGCAGATTTTTTGACACGAGATGGAAGGGCGTTGCTGACAAGGTCCTTAAATGAGTAAGACATCTCAGGAAAAACCTGGAGAGTCTAGAATGAGATTTTGGGACGTTATGTCTCAATGCAGAAGTTGTTGGACGGCTTCAACAGGCTGACCAGAAATCCGTTTCTAGTCAAATACGAGCATGCCAGCTTGCTCAAGGACAATTATTCTTAGCGCTGCAAGGGCCTCTCCTCCAGGCCGCATCTCCTACGATGCAAAAAGGGGCGATCAGAGAACGGGGCTCTAACCCGAAGGTTATGGATTAAAATACCATAAACACGAGTGTTGCAAGTGATGCATCCCCTGAGGATGTACAAACTGTAACGAATGTTGAAGCTCCGGTGTCACAACCCGAGTCTTCAAGTCAACCCAGCACCTTTGGGATTAAAGAGGGAGAGTTGAATCTTAGGCCACAGACAGGAAAATATAAGGTTCAAACTGACGAGATTAAGATTTCTCCAATGCAGGTTTATCAATGACAATGGGAGAAATTAGTTACAAGAAGAGGTATTAACCCAAAAAATACAATGGTTGATATCTCGGGCAAGTATCCAAAAGTTTGGATGAAACCAGGAAGTCATCCAAATGAATTAAGTACAAGAATGGTATACTTTTGGAGCTTTAGCTTCAATATATACTGTATCACCATGATTCCCAGAAATTTCAAAATTACCGAAATGGATTGGGGAGGTAGTTTACGAGACTTGGGCCAATAATCCACATTTGGCCAGAGGAGATATTTTGGAACTGTATTTTATCAGTGCAGCTCCAGAACCAACAAAAAAATGCGTTAATGAAGCTTTTCATTTTATCAAGCTTAGAAGACCGGATGGAAATGCTTTGAAAAATATTAAGGTAGTTTCACCGGAAGAAGTACCATTACTGGTAGGAGCAATCTCAGAAGATGAAGCCTCTACACGACGAGCATGGGGACTTTGGGTTTGTCTAACTGAATAGACAAAGCCAAATATCCATTCAAGTTTTTTCAGAATTTAGCAAATGGATCTTTTCTTATGAATTCAATGACAGGATCAACAACATGGTTTGCAGAGGAACTTTTGGGAGAACAAGATTCCGGCTAGCAAAGAAACTTATCAAAAATTCTGTAACATGGCGCATGTTGGCCGTTGGATCGATCGGATCTGTCAGGCATGTCCCGAATAGAAAGAACCCGAGTTTGGGAAAGGATTCCAACCCAAACCCGACAGACAAGACCAGGCAGCTGGAAAGGACAAGGGCCCATCTCACAAGACGCGTTATCCTCGGGGACCACGCAAACCAAATTTTTAAAAGATTCCTCGACAACCATCACATAGGCTGAGTCATGCGAAAAGAAAAGAAAGACAGCTGGCGAGGCAATAATTCAGGAGTATGACGTAAGCAGTGGTGTCTTGCATTTCAACAATATTTGAAGTCCGCATTTGAAGTCCGGACTTACCTCTATAAATGGCAGGAGTTGAAGAAAGCTGAGGACATCAAACATTTTCCTTAGTTTTCTTATAATAAATTCTGAGAGAAAATTTGTAATATTTTGAGTGTTTTAGTTTTTTAAGTTTATGAGTATTCGAGTGCAAGCCTCATACATGAGAGGCTAAATAAGTATTCTCCTCCGAAAAGGATATTACTAATGTAATAAATATTTCTATAAGTTCTTAATAAAAATGGGCTTTCTGCTTCAACGTGTGTTCATAATGTTCTATTAATTTGTCCCGTTTAAGAATTACTTTATATGCCTGGAGTAGGAAACGAACCAAGGTTGTGCTGAGCAGTTGCTGAAGGAGTCGGATAACTTGTAGATCATCTTCCTCACGATTGAAGTTTAACAAAGATGTGAATCTGTTTGTCAAACGATCTAGGGGCAGTAATTTTTCGACCGGTGGTGTTGCGAACCATCTCACTCGGTGCTGTTTAGATCAAAGAAGGTATGAATTTTAAGGGACTTATTAATTTTACGGAAGCATGTTGGGCCTGATATGGTCGTAATGGACTATATCCGTTTTATCAAAAACCTTTGTTTGTGATCAAATTTTTGACTAATGAAACATTTGCAGAACTATACCTTATTGAGTTTATAGGCTGGAAACCTGACATGATCCACTTAAAACCTCTGAATGGAGACTGGATCTAAGTAGGTGTAACAATTCCACAAACAAAGTAGGTGTCCAAAATTGTAAATTTTCATAATCTAGGAAATTTGAGTTTATTGAATATAGCTATCGAATGAAAGGATTGAAATTGCTAATTCTCGTAAGTTATAGGACTATATTTGCTACCTCTGGAAAGATAAAGGACCAAAACTGCTATTCAGCCATAAGGGCAAAATTGTCTAGGACCAAAACTGCAACTCTAAATAGTTAAATGGCAAAAATGCAACTGGCCTATAGATACAGGACAAAAAATGCAATCAAGCCTACTGGTTAAATCAGGCAGGTAGAAAAAATGTTAAGCTTCCTAACCCTAAAGCTACATCCATAAGAAATAGGGTAATTGGTTACTAAGAGGAGAATAGGGAGCTACTGCTCAAGAAGACCAAGATGAGCCGATGAGGGAGGTGTCGGAATCCTCTAGACAAGGGGGTAACCGGCCATTTACCATGAGTGAGAGGCTAGAAAGGGTGGAAGCCAACATGGGCAAATTGATAGATGACACGTATCAGTTGACGACTACAGCTGATGAGTACTACCAGGAGTACTTACAACGATTCGATACCATCACCCAGCAGCAGCAGTACATGAACGAGATGATGTCTCGTATGGATCAGTGGCATATTTCACAGGGCCACTACCCTCCACCTTCACTACCACAGTGAGCCATGTAAGTACTTATTACGCATTCCTCTTTTCTTTTGATAATTTCCTCATATGTTTGGGACGAAGCATATTTTAAGTTTGGGGGGATTGTCAAGAATGCGTAAGTTAATACTTTCTTGCATTTTGCATTGCATTTAGGATTGCATGTAGAGCATAATTGCATTACAATTTTCAATTGTTTTTTTGAAATTTCTGATTTTTATTTTTTTATTTTTAGCACGTTTATCGCTTTAGCATGTTTAATTGCTTGTGTGTGTGTTTTAATCAAGATTTTCAAATGCCCAAAGCTTCCGTATGATTTTTACTATGAGCAGTTAATTGAATGTGATAACATACTTTTGGGAATAATGTGATGAATTGTTGAGAAATATCATTTATTTGTTTGGCATTGGTTAAGAAAATTGGGTATTTGAGCATGTTGCAAAAAATAAGCCTGTGAGCTTTTGTGCCTATAACTGTTTTATCTTATGCAACTTATTTTTTTCTTGAGTGTGTCATTCATGATTGATAGAACTCTCGAACTTGCTTTGGTATCTTTATTGAAACTATGTGTGTGTGTGCAATTTTTGAAAATGATTTAAGGCCATCTTTGTTTAGTCTACTTAGCCTAAAAAGTCTACCTATGAACTCATGATTCCATAGTCAGCCAATTTTGAGCCAAAACTTTTATTATTAGCCACATTGATCTTTAAAATTGAAAACATGATTTTGTCCCTGAAATTTCTTGAGCTTATAGAGAATGAACAAGTTTGGGGGAGATGTGGTGAAAATTATGAATAAAAAGAGAGAAAGTTGGCAAAAGAAAAAGGGATGAGCAGTATATGGGTAAATGAAGAAGAATGAAGCTCGAAAAAGAAAGAAATATCTCTGAAAAAGAAAAAGAGAAAATCGAGCAAAGCAAAAGAAAAATTCTGAAAATTATGAAAAATTGAGAGCTTGAAGCTAAAAAAAAAAAGAAAAAAAATAGGCAAAAAGGCCTAAGAATGAAAAAGGAGAAATAAAGGTGGAGTCCAGTCGGAAAAAGAAAAATATCTTGAGTATGATTTTTAGCTAAAATTGGGTTGGTAAAATTGCAAGTCTGTATGCTTAAATTCTATTTGCTTAATTCAAGTTACTCAATCCAAATTTTCCCTACGCTTATGAAAGAGCCTACATTACAACCAAATGTAAAGTCCTTTTTTATTCTTAGATTATGCACACAAAAGTGGTCAATATGTTAGACGATTTGCAAGCCTATGGTAGTTCTACTTTCATTGAATTGAATTTGAGCGTAAACACTTTCCATACACTATGAGAGTTGAGTGATACACCACTTACTTATGAGTCGCGATGTCAAGTACCCAAGAGAGTATTAATTATGCCGAGCTTATGAAAGATGACTTCTTGATTATGAATTGCATGGTTCACTTGAGTATGGAGTCATATGAGATTGAATGTTTATAGTGTTCTTGTGTATTCTTTTTACTCCTTGAGATTATTTTTCTTAATTTGCTCGAGGACGAGCAATGCTTTAAGTTTGAGGGATTTTGATGAGTGTAAAATATACATGCGTTTTGGGGCTTAAAATTATATATATTTGATGCATTTGCACGCATATTTAGTATGTTTTTACTTGGTTTCCTTAGAAGGGCATGATATTGCGTATTCTTGTAACTTTTTACAGGAAACAGAGATTAATCGAAGAAATATCAGTTGGAAGGCCCGGATAGGACTGACGCATGCGAAGAGAAGATCGAAAAGACGAAGAAACCGGACAAAAATATGTCACACGGTCGAACTGTGTGGGACCACACGGCCGTGTGACATACCCGTGTGAAAAATAACATGTCCGTGTGAAAAAGGGAAGAAACAAGGGACGAAAACAAGTCGCACGGCCAGACCGTGTGGGAACCACATGGGCGTGTGAGGTTAGGCTGAGTAAAACCCACACGGTTGGGCCGTGTGGTGCACTGTCACGCGTTTTTCAGTGTCCTTTTCGCACTCCAACTCTACAATTGATCTCTCCAAGCATCTATAAAAGAAACCCAAGGTTTGCACGAAAAATAATCCATTCATACCTCATACAACACATCAAATTTCACAGGAACACAAGATTCAAGGTCTTCTGAGAGAGGTAGGACTAGGTCGTGAAGAACACCACAAGGCCTTTCGCATCTACGGGATCACAAAGCTTCGAAGGCTTGGAAGGGGAATCCATCCTGACACGAAGGGGTTTTCTTTCTATATCTAGATCTCTTGTATGTACTTAAACGATATCACAATGTTGATTTCAAGTTTGTCTATGAATTTGCTATCGATGTTTGGCTAATCTTTTGGATCTTAGGGCATAATCAAAAATGTGAATTCATGTTAAATCTTAATTAATTATTTTCTTAATTAATTCATGTGTTCTATTTTATGAATTCGAGTGTTTATTCTTAATTACTTTTTATTTAGCCAATAATTTGCATGTCATATTTGTTAGTGCGAGACTCGGGGATGAGTTCTAACAAAGACGGAAATTGAATTCAGACATAAATGGGTGTAACAAGTTGGGAGCCCTACAACTGTTTGTGGGGAGTAATTCAATTCATAGATCTTTGGGAGTTAATAATAGTTGTAACGTACCGGAGATCTACAAGTGTTATTAATCTACTGTTTATGCGCCACCCGATAGGGGGAATAAACTATCTTAGGAATCGAACCCATAGAATTGCATAAATTGGTTATTGAAACTTTAATTGGATTTAATATTGAAGAAACATGTTGAGATTATGTGCCTAAAGTTGCTTCCGTAGTTGTTCAAAATACTTGTGGAGTTCACAAATTTATTTATTTTTATGTTATTTTTTATTTTTATCAAATACTTGAGATTCGGTCACTTCAATAAAATTGGAATGCGATGTTATTATAGCCTATGTGTTTCGTAGTCAATCCCTGAGGAATACGACCTTGCTTGCCATTATTCTATAAACTACACTGTACACTTGCAGTTGTATGATCCAAATATTTTTGGCGAACATGATCCTCAAGAAAATCTGATATATTGAGTGAAGTCCTGCAAAGAGCCAATCGGGATTCAATTTTAAATAATGTCGAATTATAGTTGGCCACGGACTTGAAGTCCTGCAACCTCAATTGTTGTCAATTATATTGTGCTTGGCGGGTTATCACAATTTTGGTGTGATCAAATTTATTTTTTAGTTTTTGCCAGAGCTTAGAAGGTCTTTCAATTTGTATATATTCATCTTAAAAATCATCAGATAGATGATGACGAATAAATATCATTGCGTTCGCCTCATCTTTTACGATGGCCTCTTCGATTTTTACAGGCTTCAATGTTTTAGCTAGATCTTGATCCTGAAAGTGCAATTTAATATCTAGGCACCATAATAAATAATTATCGCCATTGGTATCGAGGATCTGGAATTTTTGCATTTCGATACCGACCATTTTTCTACAAAGAAAATAAAAATAAATTAGTACAAAGATATTCAAACTTGAAATATACAAACCTTTTCTTGAACAATAACTCGTGTTGATAACGTGTTTTGAATAATCTCTATTTATATAATAAGATTGCTAGATTATTATGTATTTTATGAAGGATAATGATAAATGCTAAAGTTTGTAAGGCTAATGATTATAAGATGAAAGATATATAGAAGCAAATATAGTTTACAAGTTAATTGTGATAAGGAAATTGTATATTTTCATTCATCAAATCACATCATTTTATAGGCAAAATATTAGGTGCCTATTGAATCACATGATGTTGTCATTGTTCTAAATAATTGAAAAGCTACTCTTAGTATGTGAAACTATGGTGCTTAAAGTCCACATATTGGACAAATTGTCATAACAATTTTCACCACTCTACCATCTAGCAGGAGCGGAACCAAGGTGTCTGTTGGACTTTTGGCATTTGTCCATAACAAAAATAGTTTTTAGTCGTGACTTTTAAAAATATTTTTTTAGCCATTTTGAGTTTAATTGTCCATTCAATTTTATTAAAATATTTCTCGATCCCGAGAAATATTTCTCAATCCCAAAATTAATCAATTTTTCAAATTTATTTGCTAAGTTAGTCACCAAAGAATATAAGGAATGTATGACTCTCATTTTTGGTCAAAATAGCTAAAAATATATTTTTGAGAAATATGGCTACTTTTCATCTCTTGAAAATCTGAATGACTAAAAATATCTATTTACATGTAATAAAATTTAGAATATATTATATTTTTGCATCAAATACAATGTAAATATTTATCATCAAACATCTCAAAATACATAATGACAATTTTAAGATATTAAAATTTAGAATGTTTCTCTTGCATATCACGAATATCATCAAGAAAACAAGTTAGTATACATATTATGGTGTGTTGAAATAAAAACTTAAAGTGTATAAGAGTATAGACCCATAAATTCAAAAATAAAAATTTTGACATATTTTTTTTTAAAAAACATTCCAAAAAATACATATAAAAAAATAAAGCCCCCTCCAACTACACATGGGACCCGACTACCCGATCCCAAATGCCCACCCCTACATGGGTCCACCCCTATCATCTAGTAAATTATGTTTCCACTTAATCCCTCTTTCACAGCCATGTATCTTTTCAACTAAGCAACAATGAATATGATAAATATTTCTCGTCTCGTGAATCCAATTTTCATTGCATATGAGAGAATGTTTTATTAACAATTTTATCATTTGGTCCAATAGGAATAGAGTTATAATTATTGACAACTCTCAGATAGAGTAAAAACATTATGAAAACTGTAAATTCTTAAAATATGAAAGCTGGAGTAGCTCAGTTGGTTAGAGCGTGTGGCTGTTAACCACAAGGTCGAAGGTTCAACCCCTTCCTCTTTTTTTAATTTGCGATTTTTTTTAATTTTTTTTAAAAAAGTCTTAACAATTTATTTCCCAATTTGAGTGTATATATTGTTAATTATTTTTAAAAAAAAAGTCTTAACAATTATTTGCACACTTACACATGGATGTTCTAATTCATTCAAAATTCTAACTTCAAGCACATTTTTCACTTTTTTTTAGTACATTTTTTATTGTTATCTACATAATGTATGCTATTTATTACATTCATTTTATTTCATAGTATGTTTAACTTTATATTTATACATGAATGTTATGTTATGTAAGATACAATATTTTCTAACGATGATTGCACATAATCATTATGCTACATGGAGCGAGCACAACCTCCCTGATTAATCCGCCGACTACCCATATAATACACATCTGCAGACATATAATATATGCTATGCAGGATGAAGACACGGTCTATGCCAGTTGCAATGATTCCTCACGCTTTATCTCAAAAACCTTGTTAAGAACATCTTCAACGACCTGAACAAAGACAAAACAGATTAACATGAACAGGTAGAGTTACACCCTATACTGCTTGAAATTACATATTAAAACTGCAAAACAGATCTTTCAAAAGTACAAATGTCTATGTGATATTTGTTTCTTTTTTACGAATTTCACCCCAATCGAGGGTTTTTGTTAAGTAAATACAAACATCAATACGTTGTTTGTAATACTACAAGGGGGTATTTGTAATTTTGAAAGGTACTTTAGTTTTGTTGTAATTAGGCCAAATTGTAATTATCCATGTATATGAATAATAATAATAATAATAATAATAATAATAATAATACCTTTCAAATAATAATAATAATAATAAGGGATAATTACAAAACAACCCCTAAGGTTTGGTGCATTTACAAAAAAAAAACAGAGAAGTTTCAAAATTACAAAAACCACCCCTATAGTTTACTTTGTCTTAATTTTAAGGGTTTAACTGTAATATTTGTATAAATGTAAGGGGTGCTTTTTGGAAAAAAAAAATCCAATGAAGGAAACAAATGGAAGACGGAACCAAATCTCAAGGGGGCTTTTTGTAATTTTGAAACTTTTCTAGGTTTTCCTGTAATTACCCCAAACCTCAGGGGTAGTTTTTATGATTATCCATAATAATAATGAAGTAAAATCACCTTATCAGGGGTGGATGCACCGGATGTTATCCCGATTGTGATAGGACCCTCTGGCAGCCAATTCTCTTTTTCTACCAACTCACCGTGCTGTCAAAAGCAACATTTCAGACAATCACATTGTTTTCACATATAACTCAGGGACACTCATAAGATATAGAATGATTAGCATGCACATACCAACAACTTGTAACTTATTTTGTTCCCAGGACCTATTCTTTTCTCGCTGTCGATCCAATATGATGGAATTCCACGTTCCTCTGCGATTTCTTGCAAGTGCGAAGTGTTGCTCGAGTTCCACCCACCGACAACTAGCATGAGATCTATCTGTTGATCAACCAGTTTATACATGGCGTCTTGCCGCTCCTAAGTATTATCAGAAATGGTCACAATGTGAGACAAGATGTATCGAACTAGTGACATGAATAAAAAAAGGCTAAATTGCAAAATTACCTCTGAAGTTTAGCCTAATTACAAAATAGAAACAGAATTATCTTTCAAATTGCAAACACCCCCTTAAGGTATTACTAAAAAATATCTTTAGGCTTCTGTCTACATAACAAATACCCCCGGATTGTGGGTGAACTTTGTAAAACGGAAAACAAATAGTGTATTTCTAATTTTGAAAGATAGCTGTACTTGGATTAACCTCAAGGGTGTTTTTGTAATTAACCTTGAAAAAATAATACATCACAAACACACACATACAGGAAAGAGAGAAAGAGATAGCTGGGATTTTCTAACCAGGCATCATAATACAATATTCGAACCAAGTTTATAATATTTCATGGGATAATTACAAAAAAAAAACCTAGAGGTTTGGGCTAATTACAAAAAAATCTAGAGAATTTTGAAAATTACAAAGAAAACTCTTGAGGTTTGATTTTGTCTTAAATTTAAGGGGGTAACTATAATATTTCTATAAAATTCAAGAGGGGCTTTGATATATTTTTTGCTTATGAATGGAGAAAATGTAAGACGGAACAAACCGCAAGATTTTTTGTAATTTTCAAAAACTTGTGGGTTTTTATGTAATTAGCCTGAACCTCAGGTTTTTGTTTGCAATTATCCCTATTTCATTTTACACAATCGTGGAAACGAAACTATGAAGCCAGGAAATTTTGAAACATTGAATAAGGAGATATTACTTGAGTTGCATCGCAAATAGTGTTGAAACTTATGAAGTGCTCGTTGACATTTTCCACTCCATACTTGCGCATCATGGTTCTCTCAATTAACCTTCCTGCAAAATAAAGAAAATCAGTATCAGAACATGCATTTGCAAACACGTAGAAGAAAGATATGCAGGTTGGTGACTGACCAATCTCCTCTGTTTCTCCTTTTAACATAGTAGTTTGATTTGCAATACCAACTTTTACAAGATCTCTGTCTGGATCAAAACCCTTGGATACGGCAAATTTAAATTTCTGAAAACAAACATTAAATCATGAAATCCTAGCATAAAGTAAAAATTAGGGTTAATTACAAAAACACCCCCGGGTTTGGGCAAATTACAAATAAAACTCATAGATGTTTCAGAATTACAAAAAGCCCCCTCAGTTTTGATTATGTCTTAAATTTAAGGGGGCAGTTATAATATTTTAATAAATGTGAGGGGGTTTTTTGAAATGCTTTTGCTTATGAAGGAAAATGTAAGACCAAAAACCCAAACCTCAAGGGTTTTTTGAAATTTTTGCAAAAAAATCTCTCAGATTTTTGCAGTTAGAAAATTATCCCTAAAATTTAGGATGAGTTAGATACCAACCTACCTCCATAAATGCCTCTTTAGTTGAGCTGGATCCGTCAAGTCCACCGCTCAAAATGTAGTCACACACATATTTTGCCTGCGTCAGAGTAATCTTTTCCTTAAAACAACAATAATGCTCGATACACAAATATAAAAGCTATAACGAGGCAGCAAATTAAACAAACCTCTGTCATGTTCTTTACAATGACATACTTCCCTGCAAAAGAAGCAGTAGCGATAGTCTCTTCATGAGAATATTTACCGTGGATTATTGAAGTATACTCCCCCTTCTTGTGCTTTTCAACGACATTCCAAACCTTCATAGAAAAAGGTTGTGTTTGTTAACATAAAAGAAATGGATAGTTACAAAGCCCATCCCACCCCACCCCCAGGCCCGAGGTTCAAGCTAATTACAAAAAAAAAAAAAAAAAAAAAAAAAACTTATGGTTTGTGAAAATAGCAAAAAAAACCTTGAGGTTTGATTCCATCTTACATTTTTCCTGTTCATAAGCAAAAACAAGCATTTCAAAACCCTTTCATAAGCAAAAAGTATCTAGAAATATTACAGTTACCCCCTTAAACTTAAGACATAATCAAACATGAGGACTTTTTGTAATTTTGTAACATCTCTAATAGTTTTTTTTGTATTTAGCCCAAACCTCAGTCTTTTGTAATCACCCCTAAAAGAAATAATTACTTGTGAAAGAAGTTAAGAGTGGATAAGTACCTTAGATACCCATGGGCAAGTTGTATCAACTATTTGAACATTCTTTTCACTCAAAACGAACATCTCATCTACAGAAGCTCCAAAGGCAGGAAGTACCACTACGTCATCCTTGTCAACAACATCAAATTGTTTCTTCCCATTGTCGAGAGGAATATTTTTCACTTCCATCTCCTCGAGCCTCTAGCAACAGAAAGGCAAATTATCGATTCAGTCAACTATTTAAACTGTCTTTTTCCATTAGATGATTAATCCATCAAATTAAGACAAGGGTGCTGTACAAGTCGAGCACCCAAAGACCATTTCTGAGAACAAATGTCCTCAATAATCTCAGCACTCATATACAATGTCAGTTGCTGGTGGTTATAGAAGATAAAATAGTACAGGTAACAGGCTGATCTATCGGCACCTATGAAAACATTTATGTAATAATGCAATATTTTGGGGGAAATAGTCTTTTTAGTCCTGCAACTTGGACTATTTGAAGATTTAGTCCTCTAAGTAGTCATCTTTAAATTTTGTATCCAGTATCTTTTAAAAATTCGGACTTATAGTCCGATTTTGACAAAATTTGTGCAATTTGACCAAAATTATTGACTAGGGTTAGTAGGCAGCTGATGTGTGAATATTAGGAATTTTGGTAATTTGATGCGAAAATTGACATGTCAAATCACCAAAATTTACACGTAAAATTTGGGGATTTCAATGCTTATGCGGCAATTTTCCAAACCTTTTACATGTTTGTACCTCACCGGTAATAGTTAGGAATTTCCGATAAACTTACACAATTTCAGTCAAAATCGGACTAAATGTCCAAAATTTTAAAAGGTATTGGACCAAAATTTAAAGGTGACTACTTAGAGGACTAAATCTCCAAGAAATTCAAGTTACATGACCAAAAAAAATATATTTTCCCCATTTTTTTGTATATGTAATTTCAGGTGGTAAACCTGCTGATTGGCAATTATTCAAACTCAAACTTTTGGCAAACGGCAACAAAAATCATACTAAAGTATTCTTTGTTTCTGAGTACACTAATAAACCATGATCGAAAACACGACCCAAACAAATACAATGAAATTGGATCAATCAAAGTAGGAACACATGAGCAAAAAAGTAAAGAACCAGATAATTAAAAACAGATTAGGAAGAAAGTAAGGCCAAATTTTGAAGTTTTTCCTTCCATTGTTGACAACTGACTACAGGGACACCCTGAACCAAAGACATTTAACCAATAAGGTTGCAAGAAACAAAAACCTGATTAACAGTCGGGTTGTGAATTATTTCATTAGTGATCCAAATCTTCTCATCGGGAAACTGTTTTCTAGCTTCATATGCAATCTGAACGGCCCGCTCAACCCCCCAGCAAAATCCATAAGCTTCGGCAAGCTTCACAGTAACATTTCCCCATGTGTATTCATACCCATTCTCCTTCAATGTCTTTATAATGTCACCTGGGATACTCCAGAAACAGAAGTCATGTAAACAATTACGAAGTTCAACCAAGATCCACAGATGTTACATAAAAAAAAGAATATATAAGCAGATCACAGCAGGGATGCATAAAAGCTATATCATGGAAAACATACAAGGAAAAACTACATAAGTGTGATTAAGAAGCCAGATATGGGTTATAGAAGGAATTATATGAACAAAAGAATAATTTCCTGCATAGTAAATATGCATGTATTATACATTAAAACCAGGATGTATACTTTATCAACCATATCGTCAAGCAGTGATATAAACACGCGCGTCTCAAATATTATGAAATCAAGGAATCTGGAAATCAATCAAACATTGCATTCAAGAATAAAGTAAAGTAATCACACTTCACCATAAGATATGTAATTGCAGCCCGAATAACACAAAATAATGTAATCACTTCACAAATTGAAATCAAATTCCAACTGACCCTCTTTATCCATAAAAAAAGAACACTTGGAAAAAAATTGCACTGAAGGCAGAATACATAAATAAGCATCTACAAACTAAAGCAACGATCAAATAAATATATAATTGGGCGGGAAATAGAATTTCGATTAAGTTAATCCAAAAGACGAGAAACGCAATCAAGCGAACTTCATGTACTTCAACAAGTATAATAATAAGACTAAGGTCAAACACTTGAAGCAAAAAGAGAACCAAAACTACACAAATTATTTCTTTTCAGAAATAAAGAAATTCCGTCGGACACCGAGCAAAAATAAAGTAAACACTTTTCAATTTTTTCACAATTAAACTCCAACTGATTCTCTTTTACATAAACCACAGTGAAGAACAAAAAAATTAAGAAAAAATACAAATTGCGACAATTTAACCGAACCATACTTGTATATTCTTGGCTCATTTGCTCAAGAGTTTCCTCTTTAAGTCCAAACCCCTTGCGATTGTAATTCTTGCTCCTCGTCAAGTTGTGGCGGAACACCTTGGCGTCAAATTCCGACGACTCCACGGACGAGGACGTGGCAGCTTCTCCGGCAGAGGAGAATCGAACGCGGAACGGTTTCCGATGCCGGATTATTCTCTTCTCCGGCAAGAAGAGCTCGGTGGGAGTGGAGATACGAGAAAAGTGCAGAGAAATCGCCATGTGGGTGATGGAGTTGGCTCACGCACGTTAGTGAGAAATGATAGTGACTGCGTGTGACGCTGTGTGTGTGTTTTTCTTTTTTTTTTTTCAAAATGTAAAAATGTTCCGTGGTTCGTAATTTATTTCCTGATGCGCTCGCGCCTCGTGGTCCATGAATTACATTTAATTATTGTGATGTATATTTTTGCTTCAAATTTCAATTTAATATTAGCATTACATTTGTTTGGTTGGTATTTTTTCTTCGATTTAGTCTATGCCAATTATATATATTTATTTATATAGATAAATCTCACTTTACCCTCCTATAATTTTCTTGAGTATCACTTTATCCAATTGTACTCATAATTATATCATTTTACCCCATTATATTCTCAATTAGTATCACTTTACTAACTTTAGAATATTATTTTATACACACATACTAAATAATATGACTATTTTATTCTTACATATTAGTTCAGTAAAATAACAATATCATTTTAAAGGTAATTAATATTAATAAATTTGTACTTATTTTATAAATTAACTTTCCTAAATTTGTTAGTTAAGGGATTAATATTAAATTTATATATTTTACATTTAGTTTCTAATTATTTAACTACAATATAGTCCCTATTAAATTACTATATAACAAAATATCTATATATATAATAGCAAAATGATTTCTATAAATGTTTTCCCGCCTAAATGTTATTGCTAAAAATTTTCGGGTATATTTTTTGCTAAGTTTGATAGTATAACCGGATTGTAAAGATTATATATTTATAAAATGGAAAGTTTGACCATATTAAACAGTTGGCATCGGTTATTAATTGATGGTATTAACTAATTTACTGTTTCCATGCACAATATTTACAAAATAAGCAAGTTTGACTTCAATAAAATTTTCGGATCCTTTTTCCAATTGATTTCTGGTTTGGATGAAGATTTTGTATTTGTACTGGCATGGAATGTATTCGCGAATTGTGCAGATTAAATATAAAAAATACCATAAAAAATTTGTTTGTTGTTTTTGTTGTACATATCCATTGGCAGATCGGAAAAAAAAAAGCCATAAATAATTTTGATTTTCTTTTGTGTTACATATCAAACAGATTCGGGAATCTAACATACAATACTAAATAAATACCATAAAAAAAATTGATAGCCCTTCAGTTTTACATTACAATTGGAATGAAATATTATACACATCGAAATTGAGCAAAATACCATGAATAATTTGATTGAAAATTAATGTTACTGTGAAGCCCCGATTTTTCCGAGCTTGTAATTGATCCTTATTGTCGTTTATACTTTTGATCGACTATTTTACCGCGTCATTTTGACGGGTAATTATTAATAATATATATTTTGTATTTTATTTTATTTTTTTTAATTACTTGTGATCATGATCATCATTAATTCTATTTTGCATTTATGATCACTTGGTTGATCATTATTACTATTTTTGTATTTATTAGTCACCTTAGAATTTTAAAAGACTATTTATATTAGAGACTTTTACCTTATAGAATTAAGATTTTGATTTAGATTAAGTAATCATGAGACTTACAAGTGATCAAGGAAATCACTAATTATTTTGGAGATTGATATATTTCATCTATTATCATCAAATTTGGGACAAAAAAAATATATGGAATTATCATAATGCCATTGTAGTGGACGGCCAACATGGTGAATTTTTGAGTAAAAATATCATTCAACTCTTGTACACCTACACCTTATATTAGTCATCTTGTGTATAATTATACCATTAATTCAAACATTATACACATCATCTCTCATATTACTTCTTTAATATTATTTTTGCCAACATGTTGGAAGTCTTCCAACATTCCATTCAAACCAAGTCTTGCCCATACCTTTGACCCTCAAATTGTCTCCCATGCATGAGGCAAAATGCAAGACACAAAATTGAACAAAAAATCCTCTCTCTCCCTCTCACTTGGACGGCCATATGGCCAATTTTGTGCCAAATTCATCTCATTTTTCATCTAACACATTTATTCTCTACCAAAATCCTCCTCCTTCTCTCTAAAAACTCCCAACTTCTCTCTACTTTTCTTCTTACTTTCTTCTTCTATACTTAGAAAAATTTCAAGATTTTTTCCCTATTTCTTCAAAAAATTTGAACCAAACCATACTAAAAGGTAAGAAATTTTATCTTCAATCCATTTTTGATATCACATAGTTCATCTCTTCCACCTTCTTAACTTAAGTTTGAATTTGGTTTGGAGGTACATTTAGAAGACTTTGAAGATTAGAGCTTGACAACATTTTTGAAGAAGGACTTCAAACTCAAGAAGAACTAGTAGAGGAATTTGACTACAAGGTAAGAATTGAGTCTATTGACCCCTTCTTCTTTCCTACTCTTTCTTTTTTTCAAATTTTAACACCCCTTTTTATTTTTGAGAAATAGGGGCTGACCTTAGGTGATTTTGGAGTTGAGCCAAAATTTCCAATTTTTAAGCTTCAACTAGTCTCCAAACACCTACTACACAAGGTAAAGTGTAGTCCTTCCCATTTCCTTATTTCCTTCTTTTTTCTCCTTAATTTTTCTCTCATTTTTCTAACTTCAAATTTTTGATATTTTTTTGAATTAGGGGCTGACCTAAGAAGCCTCATCCAAAAATTGTGAAATTATCCTTTTATTTCACAATTTCCAATTTTAAGGTGGGTGGAAAAATATTTTCCAACTATTAGGTGTTTTATTAAAATGCATGTAGAAAATTTGATCATGAGCCTTGAGATATATATAATCTATGTATTTCATGTCAATTTTATGTATCAAGTCATGAAAATTCTCAAGAGTTGCTCAAATTTGCTATTTATTGAATTTTAGGTGCATGCATGTGCAATTTAATGTTTTAATTGATGAATTCTTGTATGTATTGGACATGCATGTGTATGATCTTTAAAATCTATGTTTTGGATTCCTTATAACCTGGAAAAGTCGAGCATAATTGATTAAATTTCAATTTTGGACTTAAAAATGTAAAAATGGAAAGTTGGTGGACTAAATTGCAAGAAAATAAAAGTTAAAGGACCCCTCTGCAAATTTCGAAATTTGGGACTGTACTCAGGTTCAAAAATGACTTTTGGACATTTTAATAAAATTTTAAGAGTTTTAAGATAAATAAAATCAACCTTTAAAAGCCCAAGGACTAGATTGTAAAATTTTGAAAGTTTAAGGGCTACTTTGCAATTTTTAAAACTGCACCAGACCTAAACTTTAATATTTGAAATTTTTACTCTTAAGGTACTGGGAATTACATATTTTAAAAGTATTCCAAAAATCCAAGTGTTTAGGGCTTGGAAAATAATTTTACTAAAATTGAGGGACTAATGTGTAAAATACTAAACTTGAGGACCCAAATGAAATTTCCAGGACTTATGCAGCCCATGCACCTGGAAATACTAACTTAACTATAACTTAATTATATTTTGGACCCAATGTTCAAATTTCATGACAATTGGACCCCTAAAAGCCTTAAAGGTAATTATTTCAAAATGGGACAAAAATGATATTTTCAAAAGTTAAAGGACCTACACATATTTCTTTTAAAAACTGCTTTTGTCCCAATATCCCACTAACTTTAGTGATATTTTCCAACTGGAATCACATTAAAAGCCCTTCCGGTTTGTGAGTTCCGATTATTTTAAACTTAAGGTCCGAATTGGCAATTTTTGCAAATTTGGGGCCAATGTGAGAATTTTATAAAAACTCGACCTCAAAACTTTAAAAACCTGAATCTCTGAACAATTTAGAGAATTTAGGAACTGACCTCATAATTTTTCAAGGTCGGGATATTTATTTATTCAATTTTAACCCCAAAAGTGCTGATTTTTACAAAACGGGGCTAAATTGCAATTTTTCTTTTATAAAGGACCTAACTCAAATTATTTTCTCTTTTACTAAAATTACCCTGACCCTCTGACTTGGAGATTTAATTAAAATATTTTACTTTCCCAAAAACCCTTGACTTATCGGATCAATTTGACCAGTTAATACCCGATCGCGGAGCGACTTCCTCGCCTTGCGATTTTTAATCTATAACGGGACTTATGTTCCACCTAATCTTTCAAGATATCGAAGATTGCTTATCCTTCCGATGATCATCTTCATCCAAATACTCCACCAACGCCATAATTGCCACTCGCGCTTTTCAAAAATTTTCCTCAACTGCTTCCCTGAATCAATAATACTCGACTGCCTGGTTGACTGCCTGTACTTGTATTTACTTTCTTGCATGAGTCAACTTGGTGTATCGAGCTCACAGTCGGAATGGATACGTCGGGGATGGAACCGGCGCTCGGTTCTATTCCACTCTTTCGGCCCCATCGTCCTAATCCCGCAACTGAGGGACGGAGTTTGTCCAAGGGAAGCGGGTCGTAGTACTTGAGGTATAATCATGATTATGACAGATCCGAGCCTTGCAAGCTCCACTGTGGATTTTGTCTTTGCCTATGGAGCGATAAGGTGACCGGTCTTGGACCATCCTGCCTGGGGAGTTACAAGGAAGAACGAAGGAATCGCTGTCTGATCCACACGATTCCGGAGTTATCGGACCCGTTTGGTTGGCGCTACAAATCCGTATGCAACCGCTACTTGTTTTGCATTGGTTGGCGCTACAAATCCGTACGCAACCGCTAATTGCCTTGCATAGGATTGGCGTTACATTTCCGTACGCAATCCTACCTGTCTTGACTGAATCACATAGTGCTTGTGTGACCATGAACTATTTTCTTGAACTGTATAAGTATATTATTTAAATATTTTTATCACGACGCTTTGTGGACTGTGTGTGAATTCATGCATCATACTCACGCGTTTTCATATAACTGTTTTCTCACATTAACTATATTGCGCCACACTTGCACACGATCACCCCATCCACTGAGATTTCTGTCTCATCCCCACCTATTTTCTAACCTTAGATGAGGACTTCGTTGAAGAAGCTGAACTGGCCCTGGATTGAGACCTTGTACTCCGCTTGTTGGATTTACTATTTATTCTTGTTGTTGATTGGACTCTTTTCTTATGTTGTTGTCGGACTCTTGTATTTCTTTCCATTCCAGTTTGTAACTGAAGGGCGTAGGACCCTTTGACTTTAAGTTGCTATATTTTGTTGATTTTCGGGATGTAATATGGATTATGGATTGTAGACTCTAAGTTGTATTCGTCTTGTTATTTATTTCATTTGCTATTTAGATTATGTTTCATTGGGTTCTCGTTGATATTTGTCTTGTTTGGTTATTGTATTTAAGTTGTGGATCGTCGTCGCGTCCGTTTGGGGCGTGACGATTAGAGAGTGGTATCGAGCTCGGCTAGTAAGATGGAAACTTACACCGAGCCGACCTAGGATAGGACCATCGATCCGTGTTTTTGGGTAGTACGCGACTTGACCAATTAAGTGTGAATCGATTTCAAATTGGCATAGAACCGTCTTATTGATATTTGAACTAAGTTAGAACGCATATTTTGAGATTTCATAGTCATACTTGTCTTGACTTAGTTGATTCTTGACTGATTTCCTTTATTCGTTCTTTCCTTATTCTCTCCTTATCTTTCCTTTACCTTTGACTGATCCGCCTTAGTTTTGTTGTTACTTTCCCTACGTTATAACTTGCTTTACGCAAGTAATTATTGTATTCATTTACTCGTGAATCGCAACTAACGCTTCAAGATACAGAATGGCCGAACATCGAGGACGTGGGAGACCTCGTCGCGTTCCACGAGGGGATGATGACGTACCCAGGGATCGGGTACCCTCTCCTGAATTACCACCGCCTCTTCCACCTGCTGCAGGAGATAATTTGACAGCACAAGCCTTACAACAAATACTAGTTTTCATGAGGCAACAGGCAGAGCCTCAACCCCGTGCTCCCAAACCCGCCAGAGAGGCGAACGATCGCACGTTGGAGCGATTTCTGCGGTTCGACCCACCAGTCTTCTTGTGAGAGCCGGACGATTTGAAAGCAGAATAATGGGTAGAGAAGTTGGAGAATATCTTCAATGCTCTTCAATACTCCGACGAGCAGAGAGTCACACTCGCCGTATTTCGTCTGGAATCGGCTGCTAGAGACTGGTGGAGAGCGATTGAAAGGAGATGGGAACAGACCGGGTAGTCGAACATGGGGAAATTTCTTGGAGTTCAATGAAAAGTATATTCCACAAAGTTGTGAAAGAAGCGCGCGAGATGAATTCCACAGATTGAGGCAAGGAACCCGATTGTAGCTCGATCTAGTCTAATTTCACCGATTGTCCAAGTATGCTCTGGGGACAATCAAGATCAAGAGGATAAGCTTTACAAGTTCACTCGAGGATTGAAACTGAACTTGAAACAATTTCTTGATCGTTGAACGACAACCTACTCGGCCACGGTAAAAGGCGGCTCTCTGCATTGAGTCGGGATCAACCGTATTGGACAAATTCTGCAGAGTAGGCCATCGAATAGTCTTAAAAGGACAAATGTGGATAGCCATCTAAACCGCCGCTAAGTTTCGAGGGACCGATTAACAAAATAGATAAAGGAAAGAGACCAAGACAAGGAAAGCCGGGTCAAGTGTGTGCACATTGCCGTAAACCGGGGCATACTTGCCAACGATCACAGCGTAAACAAGGAAGGTGTTTGCGCTGTGGTAGTAATCGCATCACCGCAAGATTGCCCGGCAATACGATGACTGAACCAAACAGACGCAGCCACAGAAGCCGGGAAATGGCCAGGGAAATTGGGCAAGGATGCCCGCTCGAGCTTTTGCACTAGCCGGACAGGAGGCTCCGGAGGCAACAGATGTGGTGGAAGGTACGTTTCTAGTATCTAATCACTATGCTAAAATATTGTTCGACCCTGGATCAACACATTCATTTGTTGCACCGCATTTTGTACACAAACTGCATGCATGCATGGAACATATGCCTATATGTTTAGAAGTGTCAACTCCTATGGGTGCAAGTCAGATAACATATATTATCTATAATGCATGCGAAGTTAAGATTGCTGAGATAAACTTTCCTGCCGATTTAATCCTATTACCTATCTCCGAATACGACGTGATATTGGGAATGGACTGGTTATCTGCACACCATGCACAAATGGACTGCCATAACAAGTCCATTAAGCTATGTGAACCCGGAAAACCCGAAGTGGAGATTTCGGGAAGGGCACGAGTTAAGATTGCCCCAATCATTTCAGCAATGAAAGCGAGGAGGGCGATCACTAGAGGGGCTCAAGGGTACTTGGCATTTGTAATTAACAAACCCAAGGTTGAGACACAAATCAACCAAGTACCTATAGTATCAGAATATACGGATGTATTTCCATAAGAACTCACCACTGTCCCTCCAGATAAGGAAGTCGAGTTCACCATCGAGGTGTTGCCAGGGACTGCCCCGATTGCCAGAACACCGTATAGAATGGCTCCTCTTGAGTTACAGGAGTTGAAAACGCAATTACAAAAACTGATGGATGTGGGATTTATCCGACCGAGTACGTCTCTGTGGGGAGCACCTGTGCTGTTCGTCAAAAAGAAGGATGGCACATTAAGACTATGTATAGATTATCGTGGTCTTAATAGCGTGACCATCAAAAACAAATATCCCCTCCCGAGGATAGACGAACTATTTGATCAACTTCAAGGAGTGACGGTGTACTCGAAGTTTGACTTACAACAAGGATATTACCAACTGAAGATCCGCGAGGAAGACATTTCCAAAAATGCATTTCAAACCCGATATGGACACTACGAGTTTGTAGTAATGCCTTTTGGTCTGACGAATGCACCAGCAACATTTATGGACCTGATGCATCGAGTCTTCCAACCTTATTTGGATTAATTCGTGGTGATATTCATTGATGACATACTCGTAGAGAAGAGCACGAACGTCATTTGAAAATCATTTTAGAGACACTACGAGAGCATAAGTTGTATGCCAAATTCAGCAAGTGTGAATTTTGGCTTAGTGAAGTCATGTTCTTGGGACACATAGTATCCGGCACTGGGATTGCAGTGGATCCTTCGAAGGTACAGACAGTGGTTGAATGGAAACAACCCAAGTCTGTAACGGAAATCAGGAGTTTCCTAGGACTAGCTGGATATTATCGAAGATTTATCCAGGATTTCTCCAAGATAGCCGGACCACTCACTCGACTAACCCAGAAGCAAGTCAAGTTTGAGTGGAATGACAAGTGTGAGGCGAGTTTCCAAGAGTTGAAGAAATGACTTACTACAGCTCCAGTCTTAGCCCTTCCAAAGGGAACCGAAAACTTTGTCGTCTACAGTGATGCATCAAAAGAAGGACTAGGAGCAGTGCTCATGCAGGAAGGAAAAGTTATCGCTTATGCATCACGAAAGCTCAAGCCGTATGAGGCCAATTATCCAACGCATGACTTGGAATTGGCAGCGATAGTTTTCGCGTTGAAGAAATGGAGACACTATCTCTACGGAGCAACATTCACGGTTTTCACGGATCATAAGAGCTTGAAGTATCTATTCTCCCAGAAAGACCTCAATCTGAAGCAACGGAGATGGATGTAGTTGATTGAGGACTATCACTTTGATATTCAATACCATCCCTGAAAGCTAACGTCGTAGCGCACGCTCTAAGCGAGAAAGGCTTAGCTTAGCCGACTTATGATTCGAGAGTGGGAATCATTAGAAGAGCCGAGCAATTGGAATCGACGAGAACCAATACTCGATTTCATGTGCTAACATTTCGGTTACACCCAATCACGAAAGAGATCAAAGAAGCACAAGAGAAAGATACACATCTTCAAAAACTAAAGGAGAAGATACTTACGGGAGAAAGATCGAAATTCTCGGTACCTAAGATGGAGTTATCGATTCCATAATCGAGTGTGTGTACCGAATGATGAGCAGATTAGGAATAAAATCCTAGCAGAGGCACACCGTTCAAAATACACTATACATCCTGGAGGAAACAAGATGTATAAGGATTTGAAAAGGAGTTATTGGTGGGTAAACATGAAGAACCAAGTAGCAGAATTTGTTGCGAGATGTTTGACTTGTCAACGAGTAAAAGCAGAACACCAACGACCATCTGGTTTACTACAACCGTTGAGAATTCCCGAGTGGAAATGGGAACATATAACGATGGACTTCGTGACGGATCTACCAAGGACCAAGAGGAGGCCATGATGCTATTTGGGTAGTTGTAGACCGACTCAGGAAATTGCACACTTTTTACCCATCAAGAAAACGATAGCTTGCGAAACTTGCACGCATTTATATCCGGAAATCATTCGACTGCATGGAGTACCAGTCGACATAGTATCCGACAGAGACCCGAGGTTTGTCTCCAGATTTTGGAAGTGCTTGCACGAGGAATTGGGTACCTCGCTAAGTTTCAACACAGCAGCACATCCACAAACCGATGGACAATCCGAGCTAACAATTCAAACCCTCGAAGATATCTTTGCGAGCTTGCACATTGGATTTTCAAGGAAGTTGGGATTCGCACTTACCATTAGCCGAGTTCGCCTACAATAACAGTTATCAGGCCACGATTGGGATGGCACCCTACGAGGCATTATATGGGCGAAAATGTAGATCCCCACTACACTGGGAGATTGATGACCAATGGACTCCAAAAGAGAAATGAAAGTCACCCTCAATTCCAAAGGTCGACTTAGTTCGGAGGCCATGGAGAAGGTCAAGCGATCAAGGAGCGGATTCGCACACTCGTGAGCCGCCAAAAGAGTTACGCGGACAAGAGAAGAAAGGATTTGGAATTTGAAGTCGGAGATGAAGTATTTCTCAGACTCTCACCACGGAAAGGATTGATCAATCCGAAGAAAGGAGGCAAGTTGAGTCCGAGATATGTTGGACCTTACAAGATTTTACAGAGGATCGGGAAGTTAGCTTACCGACTCGAGTTACCGGCACTATATACGGGAATGCACGATGTATTCCACGTGTCGAGACTGAAGAAGTATCAACCAAATCCCGAACATATCATCACTCGAGATACTCCTCCTCTAATGGAAAATCTATCCTACACCGAGAGGCCGATCCGGATCATTGATCAACAGATACAATAGTTGCATAAGAGAGAAATTCCGATGGTTAAAGTTGTGTGGCAGAACCACAACCGAGACGAAGACGCAATGTGGGAGATGGAAGAAGACATAAGGAATCAATATCCAGAACTATTCTGAAGAGAATTTGGGGACCAAATTCCTTTAAGGAGGGGAGGATGTGAAGCCCCGATTTTTCCGAGCTTGTAATTGATCCTTATTATCGTTTATACTTTTGATCGACTATTTTACCGCGTTATTTTGACGGGTAATTATTAATAATATATATATTTTGTATTTTATTTTATTTTATTTAATTACTTGTGATCATGATCATCATTAATTCTATTTCGCATTTATGATCACTTGGTTGATCATTATTACTATTTTTGTATTTATTAGTCACCTTAGAATTTTAAGAGACTATTTATTTTAGAGACTTTTACCTTATAGAATTAAGATTTTGATTTAGATTAAGTAATCATTAGACTTACAAGTGATCAAGGAAATCACTAATTATTTTGGAGATTGATATATTTCATCTATTATCATCAAATTTGGGACAAAAAAAATATATGGAATTACCATAATGCCATTGTAGTGGACGGCCAACATGGTGAATTTTGGAGTAAAAATATCATCCAACTCTTGTACACCTACACCTTATATTAGTCATCTTGTGTATAATTATACCATTAATTCAAACATTATACACATCATCTCTCATATTACTTCTTTAATATTATTTTTGCCAACATGTTGGAAGTCTTCCAACATTCCATTCAAACCAAGTCTTGCCCATACCTTTGACCCTCAAATTGTCTCCCATGCATGAGGCAAAATGCAAGACACAAAATTGAACAAAAATTCCTCTCTCTCCCTCTCACTTGGACGGCCATATGGCCAATTTTGTGCCAAATTCATCTCATTTTTCATCTAACACATTTATTCTCTAGCAAAATCCTCCTCCTTCTCTTTAAAAACTCCCAACTTCTCTCTACTTTTCTTCTTACTTTCTTCTTCTATACTTAGAAAAATTTCAAGATTTTTCCCCTATTTCTTCAAAAAATTCGAACCAAACCATACTACAAGGTAAGAAATTTTATCTTCAATCCATTTTTGATATCACATAGTTCATCTCTTCCACCTTCTTAACTTAAGTTTGAATTTGGTTTGGAGGTACATTTAGAAGACTTTGAAGATTAGAGCTTGACAATATTTTTGAAGAAGGACTTCAAACTTGAAGAAGAACTAGTAGAGGAATTTGGACTACAAGGTAAGAATTGAGTACTAGACCCCTTCTTTCCTACTCTTTCTATTTTTTTCAAATTTTAACACCCCTTTTTCATTTTTGAGAAATAGGGGCTGACCTTAGGTGATTTTGGAGTTGAGCCAAAATTTCCAATTTTTAAGCTTCAACTAGTCTCCAAACACCTACTACACAAGATAAAGTGTAGTCCTTCTCATTTCCTTATTTCCTTCTTTTTTCTCCTTAATTTTTCTCTCATTTTTCTAACTTCAAATTTTTGATATTTTTTTGAATTAGGGGCTGACCTAAGAAGCCTCATCCAAAAATTGTGAAATTATCCTTTTATTTCACAATTTCCAATTTTAAGGTGGGTGGAAAAATATTTTCCAACTATTAGGTGTTTTATTAAAATGCATGTAGAAAATTTGATCATGAGCCTTGAGATATATATAATCTATGTATTTCATGTCAATTTTATGTATCAAGTCATGAAAATTCTCAAGAGTTGCTCAAATTTGCTATTTATTGAATTTTACATGTGCAATTTAATGTTTTAATTGATGAATTCTTGTATGTATTGGACATGCATGTGTATGATCTTTAAAATCTATGTTTTGGATGCCTTATAACCTGGAAAAGTCGAGCATAATTGATTAAATTTCAATTTTGGACTTAAAAATGTAAAAATGGAAAGTTGGTGGACTAAATTGCAAGAAAATAAAAGTTAAAGGACCCCTCTGCAAATTTCGAAATTTGGGACTGTACTCAGGTTCAAAAATGACTTTTGGACATTTTAATAAAATTTTAAGAGTTTTAAGATAAATAAAATCAACCTTTAAAAGCCCAATGACTAGATTGTAAAATTTTGAAAGTTTAAGGGCTACTTTGCAATTTTTAAAACTGCACCAGACCTAAACTTTAATATTTGAAATTTTTACTCTTAAGGTACTGGGAATTACATATTTTAAAAGTATTCCAAAAATCCAAGTGTTTAGGGCTTGGAAAGTAATTTTACTAAAATTGAGGGACTAATGTGTAAAATACTAAACTTGAGGACCCAAATGAAATTTCCAGGACTTATGCAGCCCATGCACCTGGAAATACTAACTTAACTATAAATTAATTATATTTTGGACCCAAGGTTCAAATTTCATGACAATTGGACCCCTAAAAGCCTTAAAGGTAATTATTTTAAAATGGGACAAAAATGATATTTTCAAAAGTTAAAGGACCTACACATATTTCTTTTAAAAACTGCTTTTGTCCCAATATCCCACTAACTTTAGTGACATTTTCCAACTGGAATCACATTAAAAGCCCTTCCGGTTTGTGAGTTCCGATTATTTTAAACTTAAGGTCCGAGTTGGCAATTTTTGCAAATTTGGGGCCAATGTGAGAATTTTATAAAAACTCGACCTCAAAACATTAAAAACCTGAATATCTGAATAATTTAGAGAATTGAGGAACTGACCTCATAATTTTTCAAGGTCGGGATATTTATTTATTCAATTTTAACCCCAAAAGTGCTGATTTTTACAAAACGGGGCTAAATTGCAATTTTTCTTTTATAAAGGACCTAACTCAAATTATTTTCTCTTTTACTAAAATAGCCCTGGACCCTCTGACTTGGAGATTTAATTAAAATATTTTACTTTCCCAAAAACCCCTTGACTTATCGGATCAATTTGACCAGTTAATACCCGATCGCGGAGCGACTTCCCGCCTGCGATTTTTAATCTATAATGGGACTTATGTTCCACCTAATCTTTCAAGATATCGAAGATTGCTTATCCTTCCGATGATCATCTTCATCCAAATACTCCACCAACGCCATAATTGCCACTCGCGCTTTTCAAAAATTTTCCTGAACTGCTTCCCTGAATCAATAATACTCGACTGCCTGGTTGATCGCTCAGTACTTGTATTTACTTTCCCGCTGAGTCAACTTGGTGTGTCAAGCTCACAGATCGGAATGGATACGTCGGGGATGGAACCGGCAGCTCGGCCGCTATTCCACTCTTCCGCCCCATCGTCCTAATCCCGCAACCGAGGGACGGAGTTTGTCCAAGGGAAGCGGGTCGTAGTACTTGAGGTATAATTATGATTATGACAGATCGAGCCTTGCAAGCTCCATTGTGGATTTTGTCTTTGCCTATGGAGCGATAAGGTGACCGGTCTTGACCATCCCGCCCGGGAGTTACAAGGAAGAACGAAGGAATCGCTGCCCGATCCACACGATTCCGAGTTATCGGACCCGTTTGGTTGGCGCTACAAATTCATACGCAACCGCTACTTGTTTTGCATTGGTTGGCGCTACAAATCCGCATGCAACCGCTAATATAGATTGCGTTACATTTCCATACGTAATCCTACTTGTCTTGATCGAATCACATAGTGCCGTGTGACCATAAACTCGTTTTCTTGAATCGTATAAGTATATTATTTAAATATTTTTATCACGACGCTTGTGAATCGTGTGTGAATTCATGCATCATACTCACGCGTTTTCATATAACTCAAGTTTTCTCACATTAACTATATTGCGCCACACTTGCACACGATCACCCCATCCACCGAGATTTCCTCTCATCCCCACCTATTTTCTAACCTTAGATGAGGACTTCGTTGAAGAAACTGAACCGGCCCTGGATTGAGACCTTGTACTCCGCTTGTTGGATTTACTACTTATTCTTGTTGTTGATTGGACTCTTTTCTTATGTTGTTGTCGGACTCTTGTATTTCTTTTTCCATTCCGTTTGTAAATCAAGGGCGTAGGACCCTTTGACTTTAAGTTGCTATATTTTGTTGATTTTCGGGATGTAATATGGATTATGGATTGTAGATTGTAAGTTGTATTCGTACTTGTTATTTATTTCCGCTGCTATTTAGACTCTGTTTCATTTGGTTCTCGTTGATATTTGTCTGGACTGTTTGGTTATTGTATTTAAGTTGTGGATCGTCGTCGCGTCCCGTTTGGGGCGTGACAGTTACAGATCCGATTTCTGGATTTCATGAATAAAATATTTCCTGCAGAATAAAATACAAGCCAAACAAAATTCCTTTTCAGTTATTGCATATCATATTTTACAATATATTTCGAATATCCTATTTTTGTAAAGCTGGATTTTACAATATTTTCCAAAACGTTAATGATCTGGACATAAAGAAAATTCATAGCCTATAAATATAAGAATGACGATCAGTTAATTTTACACACATTCAAAAAAACTGCAGTAGCAACAGGAAGAATATCTTTTCTATTACACATCCTTTCGCTATTATCAAAAAAACACATGGCACCTATTTTCAATCTAATTCGTGAATTGAACGATAGCAAAACACTTTGGGCAATGAAATTACGGCTCGTGAGAAAGTATGAAAAGCCAACATTTCACGATAACAAACAAATAGGGAGTATTGAATGCATTTTTCACGATAACAAACATTTCTTATGCATTTTTTTGGTTCGATTTTTTATATATGTTATTCTCAATAATCTGACTATTTTTATTTTTTGTTGTACAGGGTGATCGAATTCATGGTACTATTAGAAAATATCAAATTCCCAATTTCCGAAAAAGTCTAAAAGAAGGCCATGTTTATGCAATCAAAGATTTTATTGTTGAAAAACAAACTGATAAATATAAAACAACTGTCAGTCATCTGAAGATTATGTTTTATGGAAAAACACATGTTTTTGAAATGTTTGATGAAACGTTTCCTAGATTCATGTACAACTTTGTAAAATTTAGTGATTTGGCTGACACTAATAAGGTTGATGACACAAAGCTAATAGGTATGTTTTTATTTCATTTATTCTCTCATAGTAAATGTATTTGCTACATTGATTTTAATTTACTGAACGTTTTTTTGTAGATATTATTGGAAAGGTGATTTCGATGCACTCGGCACAAAATAAAGATATCAATGGACGTCTTACCAAATTTTTGGATTTAACTTTGGAGGATCTGGAGTAAGTAATATTATATTATTTTAGATCTCATAGTTTTTATATTTGTTTTATATATTTTTACGTGTAAATTTAATATCATTTTAATATTTTAGAAACAATCGCATCACATGTACGCTTTGGGAGAATTATGCGGAACAGATTAAGCCGCACTTGGAGCAGGAATTATTTGAGCCGGTGGTTATAATTTTGCAGATGGGACGAGCAAAAGTTTTTAAAGGTATGGTTTTTTTATTAATTTTTTATATATATATTTTTAAAAAAATTTATGTTTGAATTTGTTCTGTAATTTAAGTTTTTGTAATATTTAATTACTTTTTCTGCTCTATTTATCTCCAGTACCATAAATATACTTTGATTTCGAAATTTCTAATAAAAAATATATGTAAGGTTTGATTTATTATATTTTTTGAAAGATTTCTCAAATTGAACTATTTAATATTTGTTTACTTTTTCTGCTATATTTGTTTTTTTATTTTTTTTTTCTTCAAATATATTTCTGATTTTGTTCTGTAATTTAACTATTTAATAAATTTTTTTTTATTTTGAAGGTCAAGTTAAGGTATCCAATACCTTTCATGTTACAAAATTGCTTGTGAATGAGAAAGTTGTCGAGATCCAAGAGTTCAAGAAGAGGTAATATTATTTGACAATTTTCAATTACTGAATATTGAATTACAGAACTACGTTTATTAATAATTTTTTTTTTTAAAATCAGGATTTTGAGCAGCAACAATCCTACATTCTCTATTAGTCATGTTAGTTTGCCCTCCGCACGGACGGCTAAAGATGAACTTGAAGCTCCGGATACATCGGTAAAAACTGTTGATTATTTGTATGATTGTGAAAATGTAATTTTATTTTTTATAATCCCTTTATTTAAATAATAATTTTAAATAAATAATAAATATTTATTTGTATATATTTTTTTTCTATTTTACTAATATAATCTATATAAGCTGGTAGTTTTTGGATTTGTGCGAGAGTCATTTCAATTTCGGAAGATTGGTGGTATCTTGCGTGTACTAACTGTGGAAAGAAGATGCACCAAGCAGTGGACAATTTTTATTGTGTGAAGTGTGATGATTTGTTTCACACAGGGGTTTTGAGGTAAATTTTTAAATTATTTTTATTTAGGTTCTAATATAATAAATTTGTTATTTAGTTGGTCTAATATTATTTTTGGAATAAAAATTTGACTAGGTACATGATTACTGTCCAAGTTGTTGATGAAAGTGCAAGCGCCACTTTACTTTGTTGGGATAGGGATTGGGAAAATCTGATTGGAAAGTCTTGCACGGATTTGAGGAAGGAACATCTTGAGGTTTTTTACTTATTAAATATATTATATGTTGCCTTCTTTAACAATTATATAATTTTTAAGAATTATTGTAATATAATTTTTTTGTAGCGGGAGGTGAGGAGTTGCCCGAGGAACTATCCGGACTCATCGGGAAGAAGATTCTTTTCAAAGTACGATAAAATCAACAACTCCATAATTATTCTTGTATCTTTTCCGTTGCTAAGCTTTCTACAGAGATCCGTTTGATTTGGAAATATGGAGTGATGAATCTCGAGAGTCGTTTATTCAAATATTAATTTTTTATTATAATATTTATTACAAATGATTATTATAAATCAACAATTTAATTTTTTGGTGTTTAGAGTCGGATTTTCTCATGTCAAGTCAGAATCGGATGATGTTTGTTATGATAAGGTTTAATTTTGTAACTTATTTTTATTAGTTTGTTTTTTATATTTGTAATACTATATTATTTGATTTTTTTAATGGGATTAAATAAATTTTAGTATTGTTGTATATGTTTAAATATTAACACAATATGTTTTTATTTATTTGTAGGAAGAATCTTCGTCGGAATCTGAAGTTAATACTCCGATTAAGAATCTTAAGAAGAGGCCCTCGACGTCCGAATCTCCTATGTGCAAGCGTAGATTGTGTGAAGATTTTTCTTCATCAACCACTTCTATGAAGCTGAAAAGTATTATAAAGATCGAAGATGAGAAGAAGGACGGCTAAAGGAGCATTTTGTGATTCGTAGTATAGTTGTTTTTTGCGAACAAGGAAATTTCATTTTAGTTGGTAGGATGTTTTCACCACAGTTTTGTGGTTACTTTTTTTTTCTGCTGTTTTGAGAAGAATACTTTTTAATTGGTTTTATTGAGTTTTGTTTCCAATCCTTAATAATAATTCTGCATTTATATCTATTTATTTTTAATATTTTCTTTGTGTTTGTTAATGGAATTTCTTTTATTTATAGATTATCCTTATTAAGTTTAGCTAATCGTTTTTTATATTGTTTAGTTAAAACGCTAAAGAGAACAAACAGCTTTTAAAAAGTATGGATTTTCTGTTATTTAATTCTTATTAAGATTTAGGTAATCAATTAGTAAAAGGAATATGGATGTGGTTTTTGTATCTCGATTAATAAAAAACAATTGTATTTGTTTTATTTATTTTTTATTACTTTATAATGTCAAATATATGTTTTAGTTATTTGTTAAGTTAAAACTGTGAATTTGATTAAAATTAAATTCTTATGGCCACTATGTAATTTCAATACTATATAAGTCAATAAAATGTTTTATCTAGGTAGATGTATTATTTACAATATTTTCTGTAATAATTTCTTAATTATAAATCAGAAACGTAATTTACATAAATTTATAGATCTTTAGTTTTTTATTGAAGGCTGTTTTAACCAACATGATTCCACTACAATCATGTTGTAGGGTCAAGTGGTGTTATTTTGATGGATCTTAAAAAATACATAATAAATACAGACCTAGAAGTAGTCAATTAAAAAATGAACACTTAATAAAAATTTAACCATCAAAACCAACAGGATTCCAATACACTTTTGTGTACGGTCAAGAGGTTTTATATGGTTTTTGATTTATTATACTTCACAAGCATTTAAAGTACGACAATACGATTAACATAAAATAGAACAAACATGTCAACAAAAATCAGCATAAAAATTAACAGCAGCTCTAAAGATCATTTGATAATCATAAACCATTCACCACCACTGATATAGAACAAAAAATGTAAAACAATTAATTGATAAACATAGAACATTACATTGAACACATTCATCTTTACAAACAATAAATAATCTGCAATTTTTTAAAATAAATTCGAAATCACTCTGTAAGATGATTCTGTAAATAAACTAAAGTCAAACAAGATTATATTTACTTATATATAAAGATATTGTTTCAATGTAAAAAAGTTTTGCTGATTATATTATGTGTTTGCTTTTTTTTATTACAAAAATCTTTTAATATCTTACAATATTCACATGCCTAATACGATAATAGAGTGAATATTTATTCTATGTATTTCGGTGTAAAACAATTTAACAAAATTTGAATCAGGATACTATACAAATCACCTTATTCCATTATATTCACACACATACCAAATACACTTACGTATTTTCAGTATATAAATATTTCAGGGTTCAGTTTATTCAGCACATTCTTCACATTTTATCAAAGCAAATCACACAGAAAACTTCACAGACCATACTCTACAGAACGATCTTCATTCATATAGATTATAGAACATCCTATTCTTCAATATGAGGAAGCTCACAGGTCACAACATTGTTGGGAATAAACGTAAAATTCAGAGTCCAAATGAACAAGGTAATTTATGAATAAAGTTGCTCCATCTATTTATTATTCTTTTTTTTTTGTTTGTTAGTTGTTTTTTATATAGTTCTCATTCACATAAATAGATATGAATAACATAATTATGTTGAAATTTATATATTCATGTAAAATACTTATCTATAAATGATGAATACAATCTCTATGGGTTTGTTTGCATCAGAGTTCAGTGATATTGAACCTGCATCAAAATAGCCAAAAAAAAAAAAAAAAAACAGTTAATAGTCATATTTGTATTTTCTAAAAAATCTAACTTTAGTTTAATTCATGTCTATATTCAAATAGGTAGAATAATTAAGTAGATATTGATTATTAGATATTCAAATTGATATACTTATCTGTTTATCAGAACATGTATTGTATTTCTAATTTTTTACTCTCTTTCATTATCATCATTCTACCTGCAAAAACTATGAAGCATACATTAGTTCAGAGAATATGAAATACAATTAGTGAAGATGTTGAAAAAATTAGACTGGTGAAAATTACTAAACAAAAATGAAAGTATATAAACTTATATTTTTTCGCACTTCTGCACCCAGGCATTATGAACTGGAACTTTAGGTGATTTCACCCGATTTTGGTTTTGTATCCTTTTTAACCAACAGATCATATATATATATATATATATATATATATATAAATTAACATTTTCATACTACCCACAGGATTCCACTACAATTATATTGTAGGGTCAAGTGGTTTACCATTTATACAAGTTCAGAAATTGCAACCAGAAACAAAATTAGGCTTTTAAAATTTTTGAAAACCAGAAATCTTCTTATTTTTCCAGAACCTTATACACTGTTAAAATAACAACTGAAAAAGAAAAAATTATGTACATCAAAACAGACAAACATACAGTTAATAGTCATATTTGTATTTTGTAAATGAATCTAACTTTAGATTAATTCATGTTCATATTCAAATAGGTAGAATAATTAAGTAGATAATGATTAATAGATATGCAAATTGATATACTTATCTGTTTATTAGAACATGTTATTGTATTTCTGATTTTCTACTCTCTTTCATTATTATCATTGTACCTGCAAAAAATATTAAACACACACATTAGTTCAAAAAATATGAAATACAGTTAATATAAATGCTGAAAAAATTAGGACTGGTGAAAATTACTAAACAAAAATGAAAATATATAGACTTATCTTTTTTCGCACTTCTGCAACAGGCAGTATGAACTTGAACATGAGGTAATTTCACCCGATTTTGGTTTTGTATCCTTTTTAACCAACAGATCATATATATATCAAAATTAACATTTTCATACTACCCACAGGATTCCACTACAATTATATTGTAGGGTCAAGTGGTTTACCATTTATGCATGTTCAGAAATTGTAACCAGAAACAAAATTTTGCTTTTAAAATTTTTGAAAACCAGAAATCTTCTTATTTTTCCAGAACCTTATACACTGTTAAAATAACAACTCAAACAGAAAAATTTATGTACATCAATTTAAAAAAAACCCTTCATCTAAAATTATTTTCAAAGAGCAAACTAGCATGCATAAACGAGAAATGAACATTAAGTTAGGGGTTTTCTTTTAGAACAAAACCCTAATTTTTTTAGATCTGCATATTTATATTCTTGACTCCCCGAAAAAAAAAATTCTAAAAGAAATAATAGCTGTGAAATATTTTAGAAATTATATATTTATAATTTTTTACACGAAAAATATAAAACATATGAATATCACTTTGAATTTAAAAAAAAATACATTTAATATGTGGAATTTTTTAAGACCCTTTTTTCACCATTAAACTAGAAGGCAGAGATTTTTTGGATTTCTTAAAAATGAAATACAAAAAAGAAAAAACACAAAAAAAATCATACAAACATTTGTGTCGGTAAAAAAATATTATATATATAATAAAATGTGTTGGGTTTTGGTCCAACGCATCCTGCCTGCAATGGGCTTTAAAAGAGGCGCGAGGCGCGGCCCGCGATTCGAACTCACGAGCGCTGGATTGCATAGTTAAAGGATAGCTTAAAGGATATGATTTGGACTACCTATACCAACAAATGCATCTTCTTTTCTGGTGTCCATTACATAGAAACTTTGAGGTTAAGCGTGCTTGGCCTGGAGTAGACATGGGATGGGTGACCCCCTAAAAGTTTTTCAAAGAGTGCGTGAGTGAGTGAGGAAAAGCGCGCTTAGAAAAGACTCGTGTTGGTTTGTGGGGACGATCGTCAATCCAAGAAAGCGCTTGAGGTCCAACAACCGGTATCGTGAGCAGTCACGGGTTCAAATTCCCTTGGAAGCATCTTTTTATGGAGGTTGCCGAGAGCGGTGGAACGAGATGCTTTGAATTTAGCGGAGGTAAAACCCGTACATTAATCAAGGGTAGGTTGTCGTCCCTGGCCATCGAGGTAAACGGATCGAAATCAAGGTGTAGGTTCTTTGGCCGAATCGAAGGCTAGCGTGACGCGACGTTTAAACAAAAAAGTTGGCGTTAGAACGAGGAAGTTTGGGCGGGCGGGAGGTTGCCAAGCACCTGAGCCGAGATGCCGGGTCTTTGGAGGGGGTTGGGCTTTGGTCCCAACATCCCGCCCGCAATGGGCTTTAAAAGAGGCGCGAGGCGCGGCCCGCGATTCGAACTCATGAGCGCTGGATTGCATAGTTAAAGGATAGTTTAAAGGATATGATTTGGACTACCTATACCAACAGATGCATCTTTTTTTCTGGTGTCCATTACATATAAACTTTGAGGTTAAGCGTGCTTGGCCCGGGAGTAGACATGGGATGGGTGACCCCTGGGAAGTTTTTCGGGTGTGCGCGTGAGTGAGGACAAAGCGCGCTAGAAAAGACTCGTGTTGGTTTGTGGGGACAATCGTCAATCCAAGAAAGCGCTTGAGGTCCAACAATCGGTATCAGCGAGTCACGGGTTCGAATTCCCTTGGAAGCATGTTTGCAGATGGAGGTTGCCAGAGCGATGGAACCGAGATGCCGGCGTAGCGGAGGTAAACGGACTAAATCGAAGGGTAGGTTGCCAGGTGACCGAATCGAGGTAAACGGATCGAATCAAGGTGTAGGTTCTTTGGATGGCCGAATCGAGAGGCTAGCGTGACGCGACGTTTAAACCGAAGTTGGCGTTAGAATCGGCGGAAGTTTGGCGGGCGTGGAGGTTGCCAAACACCGAGCCGAGATCTTTGGCAGTCTTTGGGGGGATTGTTGGGCTTTGGTCCAGCATCCTGCCTGCAATGGGCTTTAAAAGAGGCGCGAGGCGCGGCCCGCGATTCGAACTCATGAGCGCTGGATTGCATAGTTAAAGGATAGCTTAAATGATATGATTTGGACTACCTATACCAACAGATGCATCTTCTTTTCTGGTGTCCATTACATATAAACTTTGAGGTTAAGCGTGCTTGGCCTGGAGTAGACATGGGATGGTGACCCCCTGGGAAGTTTTTCAGGGTGCGCGTGAGTGAGGACAAAGCGCGCTAGAAAAGACTCGTGTTGGTTTGTGGGGACAGTCGTCAATCCAGTAAAGCGCTTGAGGTCCAACAAAATGAAAACCCTAAAAATGAACGGGTGGAAGGGCTTAGAAACCCCATTTCCACCATTGAAACCCGAGAGACATCCGATTATCAGATCTACGGAACATTGAAGTTTTGATTTACAAATTTTTTTTAGATCTACAGAAAATTTTATAAATCTGGAATTATACATAAAAAACACAAAAATTAGGGTTTTCTGGTTACGGATCTACATAAAATTCATTTTTCGATCATTTTAAAACACAAAGATAGTGATGAAACAGATGAATCTGAAGAAGAACAAGTATCCGGGTTTTCAAAAAAAATGAAATTTCTTACTCTCTAAAATCAAAAAATTTACAGAAAAAAAATACAATTTTTTTGTGAAATCGGACAACATTTCGTTGTAAATGTTGTAAAGATTTTGTAAAACATAAAATAATCGGAAATCGGAAGATGAACATACAGAGATATTCAAAAAAATTTTAGAGAAAGTATAGAGAGAGACGAGAGAATTTTCGAGAATGTAGAGAGAGAGAGTAATCTGAGAGTGAAATGTGAGAGAAATGAGAGAGAGTGAAAAGTGAGAAGTGTGAGACTGTGAGGAGTGAGAGAGAGAAGTGAAAATGCAACCCTATTTTTTCGGATAACAACAGACCCCTTAATTTTTTTAGTCGCTCGATTTTTGACACGTGTAATCATCCGGACCCTTCATTTTCAAAGGGTGTTCTGTTGGATGATTCCAGAACATGGGCTATGGGCCGAATTAAGAGTATGGGATATGTATGGGCTAAGGTGTAAAAATCATATAATACATTATTGAATGGATTTGTATTTTTTTGTTTTGGGCTTTACTTTAATGTTTAATTATTTTTCTGTTATCTTTATTTAATTTAATTGTTAATAATTTAATTTATTAATTTTAATTAAATTAAATTTTAAGTAAGTTTAATTAATAATAACTGTTATTTTTATTAATTATTACTCGATTATTGTTACCTTTAATAGATATATAGATTACTATAATAATATTATCATAATAATATATATTATATAATAATTATTGAGTTTTATGTATTATATGACTTTATTATTATTTATATATATACGCAGATATTATTAATTATTAATATATTAATATCTATATTAATTATTAATTTTATTATCATTAATAAATCTGGTATATATGTATTATATACGTATTAAGATTTTGTATTAAGTTATTTTATTTATTATACTATTATTATTATTGTTGTTGCTATTATTATTATTATTATTATAGATTATAGATAATACATTTATACATACCAGATTTTATAATAATAATAATTATTATTATTCTATTATTATCTTATTATCGTGAATATTATTAATATAATTACTATTATTATTATTACTATTATATATTTATTTATTTATTATAGAATAAGCAATATATTTCGAATTATATTAGTTAATTTTTATATATAGATTTTATTATTTGTAAATTTGATATATATATATATTTAATTTTAATTTTAAATTTTTTTTTCAAGAAATATAACAATATCTAAAAGGACGTCTTTTGAAAAAGTCTCATCAAGTTCAATGGTGTATCCATTATCCAACAGTCCGCTCAGCGATATCACAAATGGTATGTTCAATTATTGTTTTTTTTTATTTTTGTTATAAACAAATCAAATATAATATTATATTTAAATACTAATTATGAAATTTTTTTTAAAAAATTTATTATAGTTTCTGGCGCACGATTACTATCTAGAAGAAATATCGTTAATCGTTGCATATCTAATTATGGTACTTCCGGGACACCCTCTTCAATGAGTTCGAAAGAAGCTGTAGTAATTGATCTAACAAGATGAACCGAATGACGCCCATGTTACTTCAAATGAGCCGACAACATATGTGAATTCAATTGTTAAACGTAAATGCAATTGAGTTTAGTGAAGTATTAAATCCTTCACATAATGGTTAGTGCAATTGTTTATATTTGTTAATTTTATATATGAGTTTATTAATATTGTTTGGTATAATTAAATGATTTAGTGTATTTATTGGTTTTTTCAGAGTATTGGGATATAGGAGATGCGAGTTATAAATGCGAATTTTGTGGAGCTTTATTTTGGTTTGAAGAGAGACTATCCTCCTCTACAAAATCAAAGCCTCGCTACTCTTTGTGTTGTGGGCACGAAAATATTCAACTCCCGCCAATCAAACAACCACCAACTGTTCTTGATGATCTATTGTTTGGAAATGGAAATAAAAGCAAACACTTTCAAGAGAATATACGATCTTATAACAATATGTTTTGTTTTACATCTATGGGAGGAAAGATTGACACAGATGTGAACAAAGGCAAGGGTCCTCCGGTTTTTCGAATGTATGGCCAAAATTACCACCTAATTGGAAGTTTGTTGCCGCCTGATGGATCGACCCCCAAATTCGCTCAGCTATATATATATGATACGGAAAATGAAATAAATCATAGGTTGAATTCCATCGTTTTGTTTATTTATTTTTATTATATTTTGTCTCTTTATTATTCATTTGTTAAAATTATTAGACGCAATTTTTTTTAATTTTTTAAAAACCATTTTCAAATTTGTAGGCAAGGAAGTGAAAGCAATAATTTGCACGAAGTTATCGTGTCTGAATTGAAGAAAATGTTGGATGAAAACAATGTTTTGGTAAAATCTTTTAGAATGGCAAAAGAAAAGATTCGAGAACATGGATATTCAGACGTAAAATTACGTTTGATTGGTAGACGGAGTACGGATGCTAGGACATATAATATACCAACTAGCAGTGAGGTCGCCGCTTTGATTGTCGGTGATTTCGATCGTGCTTTAGGCGATCGGGATATTGTTATTGAAACAAGATCTGATCTTTTGCAGTGGATAAATGAATTGAATGCTTCTTATTTGGCTTTGCAGTATCCATTACTACTACCTTATGGTGAGGATGGTTTTAGAGAAGATATACCATTTTCAATAAATAAGACTAATAGTACTGGTACTAGAAGAACAATTAGTGTGCGTGAATACTTTGCGTACAGATTACATGACAGAGACCATGAATCGGCTACTATTTTATCTTCTCGGAGATTGTTTCAACAGTTTGTTGTTGATGCATACACAATGGTCAAGTCTGCTAGATTGAAATATATCCATTTGAATCAGAAGAAGCTTCATTTTGATATATATAAAGGCTTGACGGATGCTGTTTTGCGTGGTGATATTGATCCGAGTACTCAGGGTAAACGCATTATATTACCTTCAAGTTTCACCGGAGGTGCTCGATATATGATACAAAATTATCAAGATGCGATGGCTATATGTCGATGGGCGGGTTATCCGGATCTATTTATATTATTTACTTGCAATCCTAAATGGCCAGAGATTGTTCGTTTTGTTCAGAAAAAGAATCTAAATCCCGAAGATCAACCGGATATTGTTTGCAGAATCTTTAAACTTAAGCTAGATTCTTTGATCAAAGATCTTCGGCAAAATAAACTATTCGGGAAAGTAATCGCAGGTTAGCATTTTTTTAAATATTTTTAATAATATATTTAATATTATTTACTTAGTTTATTGTCTCAAATACTTTATTTTATTATTTTCTTGCAGTTATCTATACGATAGAATTTCAAAAGCGTGGGTTGCCTCATGCACATATATTGTTGTTTCTGGCGAAGGAAGACAAATATCCAACTGCGGATGACATAGATCGAATCATATCAGCCGAAATACCTAACGAGAGAACTGATTCATGTTATTATGTTGTAGTAAAGGATCATATGATTCATGGTCCATGTGGTGATGTCAGGAAAAACTCTCCATGTATGGCCGATGGTCGTTGCACTAAAAATTTTCCCAAAAAATTTGTTGATGCGACTACTTTTGATGATAAAGGTTATCCGCGTTATAGACGCAGAAATGACGGAAGAGTAGTTGAGACAAATGGTGTGCCGTTGGACAACAGATATGTGGTGCCTCATAATCGTAAGTTGTTACTCAAATATGGAGCTCACATAAATGTTGAATGGTGTAATCAGGCCAGATCTATTAAGTATCTATTCAAGTATGTAAACAAAGGAAATGATCGCGTGACTGCGTCGTTTTATACAAGCACCAACGATGAGGAATCTGGGAAAAACGTTGATGAAGTGAGCATGTATCATGATTGTAGGTATATATCATCATGTGAAGCTGCGTGGAGGTTATTGGGGTTTGAGATTCAATACAAATATCCTTCAGTTGAACGACTCAGCTTCCATCTTCCGAATGAGCAGAGTGTTATTTTCGGTGATAATGAGTGAATAGACGATATGCTTAGTAAAGATTCAGTTAAGGAGAGCATGTTTTTAGCATGGATGGAAGCAAATAAAATATATCCCGAAGCCCGTGAGCTAACCTATGCTGAAGCCCCAACAAAATTCACATGGAAGAAAGAACTTAGGAAGTGGATGCCAAGAAAAATGGGAAAATCCATAGGTCGAGTGTTTTTCGTCCCTCCAGGGGCTGGTGATATGTATTATTTGCGGTGTCTTCTCAATATTGTCCGTGGGGCTACGTGTCATGATGACTACAAAAAGGTCAACGGTACTCAACACTCTTCTTACCGTGACGCTTGCTATGCTCTTGGTCTGTTGGAAGATGATAGGGAATATGTTGATGCAATCACCGAAGCGAGCCATTGGGCTTCTGCAGAGAGTCTCAGAAGTCTTTTTGCGTCGTTGCTATCATCAGAATCTTTGAGCAGACCAGAAGTAGTATGGGACAAGTGTTGGCAATATCTTTCGAATGATATTCTACATAGACGGCGACGTCTTCTCCAACATAAAGGTATTATTATTATATGTTAAATGTCATGTTTTTATTTCTAATAACATTATTTTATATATCTTATTATTTATTCAATGTCTTATTATTTCTCTTGCAGAATTGGTATTGAGTGAGAACGAGATAAAAAATCTTGCTTTGTTGGAGATTGAAAGAATATTGAGAATTCGTGGCATGAGTCTACGTGATTTTGATACGATGCCCTTTCCTGATGCTGACAATACTGGGAATAGCCGAAACAGATTGATATACGACGAGCTGCGTTATGATCGTAAGGCTCTTTTGGTGGAGCACAAGAACCTCATTTCCAGACTCAATGAGGAACAGAAAAATGTTTACTCTAAAATCATGACAGTGGTGGAATCAAATAAAGGTTGTATGTTCTTTGTATACGGATATGGGGGAACAGGCAAAACATTTTTGTGGAGGGCTTTATCTGCGGCGTTGAGATCGAAAGGAGAAATTGTGTTGAACGTGGCATCGAGTGGAATAGCGTCCCTATTGCTGCCTGGAGGAAGGACTGCCCATTCCCGTTTTGTTATTCCTTTAAACCCAAATCAAGAGTCAACTTGCAATATCAAACAGGGGACTCCGCTTGCTGAGCTGATTATTCGTTGTAAACTTATAATCTGGGATGAAGCCCCAATGATGCACAAGCATTGTTTTGAAGCCGTGAATGAAACTTTGAAAGGTCTTTTAAAATTAATCAACCCACGGAATGAATCAAAACCTTTTGGAGGTAAAACTGTTGTGTCCGGGGGTGACTTCAGACAGATATTGCCTGTTATACCGAAGGGAAGTCGACAGGATGTAGTCAATGCCACGATAAATGCATCGTATTTGTGGAAAGATTGTACAGTACTCAGATTAAATATGCGTCTTCAAAGCCTCCGCCAGGAAGATGATTATGCGGATTTGGCCCAATTTTCAGAGTGGATAGCAAGCATCGGAGATGAAACAATCGGAGGATCTAATGATGGTTGTGCCACTATCGATATACCTGAAGATATTCTGTTGGAATCATCTAGTGATCCGATTGCAACAATTATAGAGAATACTTATCTAATGTTTAAAGACGCCATTGATGATCCTACTTATTTGAAAGATAGGGCAATACTCGCACCGACTCTTGATGTTGTTGAGTCGATCAATCAATATATGACGTCTTTAAATTCTTCGAGGGGCGACTTATTTGAGCTCGGATAGCACGAGTAAATTTGATGCTAATATTGATTTCTTGCATGATCTGCATACGCGGAGAATTTTTGAATGGTATAAAATGTTCCGGCGTTCCCAATCATGAGCCGCATTTGAAGGTTGGGACTCGATTATGCTCCCTGAGGAACATGGACCACTCGACTGGATTGTGTAACGGGACTAGATTGGTGATTACGAGGCTCTCTAGACACGTACTTGAAGGTAAAATTTTCACTGGAACGCATGAAGGTCATAAGGTGTTGATACCGCGAATGACACTAACACCGTCGGACCTCATAATTTCATTCAAGTTTCAACGTGAAGCGCTTTTCTCTCGATCGTGTCTCTTATGCAATGACCATAAACAAGAGTCAAGGCCAATCTCTCTCAATTGTTGGTCTGTACTTGAAGAATCCGGTATTCAGTCACGGTCAATTATACGTTGCCATTTCCCAAGTCACCAATCGGAAGGGACTCAAAATATTAGTCTGTGGCGAAGATGAATCAAAAAACAAACACACGCAAAACGTCGTGTACAAAGAAGTTTTTCAAAATTTGTAGATATTAATTTGTTCGAGTAGATGTTTGTACATTTTCTATTTTTTATTAATGTGTAATAAATTTTATAAACATCCAATCTACACGGTCAAACACAACAAACCAAATATCATAAAACACAATAAATTTCATATTGTCCAATATTACACTTGTCGTGCATCGCACGGGTGAAACACTATTTTTATATAATATGAATAATCATTAATCATTTTCTCCTCTTTCTAAAAGAAAGTGTATTTTAGTAGAGCAATTGTGGGAAATGCCCACTTGAGATAGGACAAAGATTTTTCTGACATTTGAGATAAAAAAAAAAACTAAGATTGTGATTGGTTGTGCTTTCGTTCCGTCTACTTTTATTTTTTGAGTGGATAGTGGTGAAAAGTTTTTTGAAAGTGAAAGTAGAATGGATAAAGAAAAAATAATAATTGTGTTGATGTAATGGAGAATTTTTAATAGATGTTGATTGTTTGTGGAAATAATAATGTAAAACATAATATAAGAAATTGAATAAAAAATAAAAAATTGAACAAAAAATAAGCAATATGGATCTCATTTTATGCCTTTTGTTATCAAGATTAAGAGAAAAATAACAAAATTGTGATAAATTAAAGAAATTACCAAATTTATTTATATGAATAGGAGGAAGAGAGTTAAATTAGTTGGGTATTGGGAAGTGTGAAAATAAAAGAGAAAAATGAGTTAATTTTAAAAAAAATGAGATTTTCTTTTTTTTTTTAAAAAAAAAAAACTCACTTATTTCACAAACAATCACACTCTCTAAAAACTTTTCTCTCAAAAATGAAAATTTTGAAAATTTTCTCACAACCAATCACACTCGTTACTTTTGTGGATCTTCTACCTAAATACCCTTGATACTTGAATACAAAAGCAAAAAGTAGGTGGGGTCATATTTCTCTTACATAAATATAATTTCTTTATTTTCAGATTTTTAACACAAGTTTTAGTTTTTTTTTTAAAAAAATCAGATTTTTATAAAATGGTTTAGTTTAAAAAATAACTTTTTGAAAATAATTTTGAGTTTTTTATTATTTTTTAATTTTAAGATATTTTAAATAAATAGAAATATTTTAAAAAAATATATTTTCATATTTAATTTTTGTAATTTTTTGATTTTAAAATAACTTCGATTCTTTTTTTAAAAACAAATTATCATTTTTTTTATTTTAATATTTAAAATTTAAGATAATTTTGTGGATTTTTTTAACGTTTTTTTAATAAATTGCAAATACTTTTAAATTTTATTGAAATAATTTGCAAAATTAATGGATAATTTTCCAGATTTTTCAAATAATTGTTTTATGTTGTTTTTTAATTAGTTTTTAGATAAATGCATTTTTGGGACCAAAAATGCAATTTCTTCTATGTATATGTATTCTTCTTTGTATATGTATATGTACATAGGTTGACATGATATGGGCACAATATGACACGATTTGGGCATGATTGCAGTACAATATGTATATGTATATGCACATAGGGGTTGGCACGATATGACACAATATGGCACGATATGGTCACGATATGTATATGTATATGTACATGGGGGTTACACGATATGGGCACGATATGACACGATATGGGTACACGATTTCGTACATAGGGGTGTGTGTATTTTGGGGAGGAATGTACACGATTTTCAAGTAAAATATTAATTACATCAGTTTCAAAATTCAAATCCTCAAGTTAAAGGAAGGGCATTTTGGTCAAATTGGATAGAAAAGAGTTTTCTTGTGTTGATGAGTAGAAAAGAATACTCACTATCCATAGTGGGTACTTAAATTTTTTTACCATTCTAGTACTTTACATTTATTGTACTTGAAATAGTTTTGCCCTCTACTTATTACTATTCCATAATTAGTATTTTTATATAATAAATACTAAACTCAAATTACTTGCTACCATTATTTTTCAGTTTTATATTTTTGATGATGAATGATTGAATTTGACTCGATAATCATACTTTATAAATTATAAAAGACAAAAACTCTTGTCAGACGGTCTAATGGGCTAAAAATCATTAGACGGATCTAAAACCGATCCGGTGGCATTTCCGTAATATTAGCAGTGGTGTTTTTGTAGTTTTCAAGGACCACCGATATTAATAGTCCTTCTGAAAAGTATTAGTCGTCCTTCTAAAAAGTATTAGCAGTTCTTCTGGAATGTATTAGTAGTTCCCTAGAGAGTATTTTAGTAGTTCTACTGAATATAATTAACCTTTTCTCCCGAAAAATATTAGTAGTTCCCTGGAGAGCATTTTAGTAGTTCTACTGAATATAATTAACCTTTTCTCCCGAAAAATATTAGTAGTCCCTCGGAACAGTATTAGCAGTCCCTCGAAAAAGTATTAGTAGTTCCTTGAACAGTATTTTATTAGTCCTTCTAAACGTATTAGTTTTTTCTGTCAAAAGTATTAGTAGTCCCAGTGAAACGTATTAGTAGTTCCCCTGAAAATCATTAGTTTTGTTCCCTAAATGTTTTTAGTAATTTAACCGAATAGTATTTGTGAAGCCCCCGATTTTTCCGAACATATAATTGATTGTTATTATCGTCTATGTATTGATCGACTATTTTACCGCGTCACTTTGACGGGTAATTATCATTAATATATATTTTGTATTTTATTTTATTTTATTTAATTACTTATGATCATGATCATCATTACTTCTATTTCACATTTATGATCACTTGATTGATCATTATTACTATTTTTGTATTTACTAGTCACCTTAGAATTTCAAGAGACAATTTATTTTAGAGACTTTTACCTTATAGAATTAAGAATTTGATTTAGATTAAGTGATCATGAGACTTATAAGTGATCAAGGAAATCACTAATTATTTTGGAGATTGATATATTTCATCTATTATCATCAAATTTGGGACAAAAAAAAAAAAAAAATATGGAATTACCATAGTACCCTATATAGTGACTGACCATGGTGATGATTCTTGGAGTAGAAATATCATCCAACTCTTGCACACTTAAACCTTATATTAGTCATCTTATGTATAATTATACCATTAATTCAAACATTATACACATCATCTTATACTATAATATTATATCATTAAAATCCCCAACTTATTCTCACTCACATTTAAATTATACCATTCAAATATTCCCTCACCAAGCACCATGTAAGCCTTGACTATGCCCATACCTTGACTCACCTTTTGTCTCCATGCAAGAGACACAACACAAGACTTGCAAAAAATTCTCTCCCTCTCTCCCCAAAATACACGGCCATTAAGCCTTAATGTGCAAAATTGCACTTCAATTTCACCAACACCAAATACATTCAAGTCTTGCAATTTTTCTCCTTCTTCTCTCTAAGAAGCCTCCTACCTCCCTCTAAAATTCCTTCTTCCCTTTCTTCCAACACTTAAAAAAAACCCAAGAACTCCTTCCCATTCCTTCAAAATTTTCGAAACATACAACTATACAAGGTAAGAAGTTTTGTTCTTAAATTCATCTTGATATCCTCTAGCTACCTCTTTTCACTTCTTAACTTAAGCTCAAATTTAATTTTGGAGGTACATTTAGAAGACTTTGAAGACTAGAGCTTGACATCACCTTGAAAAGGATTTCTAGACTTGAAGAAAATTTTGAAGATTTAGACTATAAGGTAAGATAATGGACTTTAGTGTATTTTCCTTCTTCTTTCTATTTTTTTTTTCAAATTTTAACACCCTTTTTTCATTTTTGAGAAATAGGGGCTGACCTTAGGTGATTTTGGAGTTGAACCAAAATTTCCAAATTTGAAGCTTCAACTAGTTTCAAATCACCTACTACACAAGGTAAAGTGTAGTCTTTCCAATTTTCTTATCTCCTTCTGTTTCTCCTTAATTTTTCTCTCATTTTTCTAACTCCAAATTTTTGATATTTCTTGACTTAGGGGCTGACCTGAGTGACCTCATCCAAAGTTGTGAAATTTATCCTTTTATTTCACAATTTTCCAATTTTAAGGTGGGTGGAAAAATACTTTCCAACTTCTAGGTGTTTTTATTAAAATGCATGTAGAATTTTGATCATGAGCCCTTGAGATATATAATCTATGTATTTCATGTCAATTTTATGTATCAAATCATGAAAATTCTCAAGAGTTGCTCAAAATTGCTATTTATTGAACTTTAGGTGCATGCATGTACAATTTAATATTTTATTTGATGAATTCTTGTATGTATTGGACATGCATGTGTATGATCTTTGAAATCCATGTTTTGGATGACTTATAACCTGGACAAGTCGAGCATAATTGATTAAATTTCAATTTTGGACTTAAAAATGCAAAAATGGAAAGTTAATGGACTAAATTGCAAGAAAATAAAAGTTAAAGGACCCCTCTGCAAATTTCGAATTTTGGGACTGTACTCAGGTTCAAAAATGACTTTTGGACATTTTAATAAAGTTTTAATGAGTTTTAAGATAAATAAAATCAACCTTTAAAAGCCCAAGGACTAGATTGTAAAATTTTGAAAGTTTAAGGGCTACTTTGCAAATTTTGAAACTGTACCAGACCTTAATTTTAAAATTTGAAATTTTCACTCTTAAGGTATTGAAAATGACATATTTTAAATGTATTCCAAAAATCCAAGTGTTTAGGGCTTGAAAGTAATTTTTCTAAAATTGAGGGACTAAAGTGTAAAAGACTAAACTTGAGGACCCAAATGAAATTTCTAGGACTTATGCAGCCCATGCACCTGGAAATACTAATTTAACTATAACATAATTATATTTTGAACCCAAGGTTCAAATTTCATAACAATTGGACCCCTAAAAGCCTTAAAGGCAATTATTTCAAAATGGGACAAAAATGAGATTTTCAAAAGTTAAAGGACCTACACTTATTTCTTTTAAAAACTGCTTTTGTCCCAATATCCTACTAACCATAGTGACATTTTCCAACTGAATCACATTTAAAGCCCTTCCGGTTTGTGAGTTCCGATTAATTTCAACTTAAGGCCCGAAATGATAATTTTAACAAATTTGGGGCCAATGTGAGAATTTTATAAAAACTCGATCTCAAAACTTTAAAAACCTGAATCTCTGAACAATTTGGAGAATTTAGGAACTGACCTCATAATTTTGCATTGGTTGGCGCTACAAATCCGTACGCAACCATTATGTGTCTTGCATGGGATTGGCGTTACATTCCGTACACAATTCTACCTGTCTTGCCTGAATCACATAGTGCCTGTGTGACCACGAACTGTTTTCTTGAACTATATAAGTATATTACTTAAATATATTTATCACGACGCTTGTGGACTGTGTGTGAATTCATGCATCATACTCACGTGTTTTCATATTACTGTTTTCTCGCATTAACTATATATCGCCACACTTGCACACGATCACCCCATCCACTGAGATTTCTGTCTCATCCCCACCTGTTTTCTAACCTTTAGATGAGGACTTCGTTGAAGATGCTGAACCAACTACGGATTGAGCCCTTGTACTCCGCTTGTTGGATTTACTATCTTTTGTTGTTGATGTCGCTGGACTTGTTACTATTATTTGTTGTTGGACTTACTACTTCTTGTTGTTGTTGTTGGACTCTTTTCTTGTGTTTGTTGTTGGATTCTTGTATTTCTTTTCATTCCGGTTTGTAACTGAAGGGCGTAGGACCCTTTGACTTTTAAGTTGTTATCTTTAGATCATATCGGGGATGTAATTTGGATTATGGATATTGTGGACTGTAAGTTGTAATTTGTACTTGTTCTTTATTCCGCTGCTATTTAAATCTGTTTCATTGGGTTCTCGATGATATTCGTCTAGACTGTTGGGTTATTTGTATTTAAGTTGTGGATCATCGTCGCGTCCCGTTTGGGGCGTGACAGTTAGAGTGGTATCAGAGCTCGACTAGTAAGATAGAAACTTACACCGAGCTAACCCAGGATAGGACCCTTGGTCTGTGTTGGGTAGTACCGCGACTTGACTCATTAAGTGAGAAATCGATTTCAAATTGGCATAGAACCGTCTTATTAATGTTTGAACTAAGCTAGAACGCATATTTTGAGGTTCCATAGTCATACTTGTCTTGACTTAGTTGATTCTTGACTGACTTTCTTTATTCATTCTTTCCTTATTCTCTTTTTATCTTTCCTCTACCTTTGACTGATCCGCCTTAGTTTTGTTTGATCAGGATGGAGCCAGCGCCACCTTCTTGGTGGGACGTTTTTCATGCCTCTGCTGAATGGGAGTACTACCGGGCACTGATGATTCACTGGCACCGGGAGAATGATCGAGCGACCTCAGAGCTATCCGAGGAGCGCCAGCGTAACAGGGACCTGACACAGCGCTTGGCAAGGAGCCAAGATGAAAAGAGCGAGTCGACCACTATCATTAAGGACCGCGACAACACCATACGAGCGCGGGAGGGTTAGATACAGAATATCCAGGAGCGCCTGGGTAATGTGGGAGAGAAAATGAAGAGGGCAAGTGACGGCCACCAAAAATGGGAGATTGACGCCCGCCTATCTCGCGACACCGTTGAGTGCTTGGAGGAGGCCCTCATCAAGCAGATGGCAGTGATAAAGGACCTTACACAGGCCCTAGCTCAGAGAGACGCCGCGCTCGCTCGGGGGCTGCTCAATGCTAATGCACAACCATTGCCACCACCCGAGGTGGAGCCTATACCCGATCTTTGAGGAGGAGGACCGAGGAGGATCCTGAGGAGGATCCAGTCGAGGTCGGAGAGCCTGAGGCACTTGAGGCTGCTCCACTTGATGATGCACAGGGATTCGAGCAGTGGTTGGATTTCGTTGATTGGCCTAAGGTCGAGGCGCCACCTCAGCCTGACCAGGGCCCGATTATGGACATAGCTGTGAGTGACGATGATGGCGATCTCACTGATTAGTTAGCTTGATTGTCAGTTGTACTTTCATTGTTGTAGACGCTTTTTCCATTATGTTGTACCTTACTTTCTATTGTATTAGATTCAGTTGTATTTTGGTTCTGATGTATCTTTGACTCAGTGTTACTATTGATGTACTATGGGTGTATTCAAATTTTACATTAATGGATATGCCTTTCGATTTATTCAGTGTCTTGTGTTTGCTGTTACTTTCCCTACGATATATCTTGCTTTACGCGAATAAATATGGTATTCATTTAGTCGTGGATCGTAACTAACACTTCAAGATACAGAATGGTTGAACATCGTGGACGTGGGAGACCTCGCCGCATTCCCCGAGGGAATGACGATGTACCCAGGGACCGGGTACCCTCCCCTGAATTACCACCACTTCCTCCACCTGCTGCAGGAGACAACTTGACTACGCAGGCCCTACAACAAATACTGGTTTTCATGAGGCAACAAGCAGAGCCTCAACACTGTGCCCCCGAACCCGCCAGAGAGGCGAATGATTGCACGTTGGAGCAATTTCTACGGTTCGACCCACCGGCTTTCTTAGGAGAGCCAGATGATTTAAAGGCAGAAGAATGGATAGAGAAATTGAGAATATCTTCAATGCTCTCCAATATTCGATGAGCGAAAGTCACACTCGTCATATTTCGTCTGGAATCGACTGCTAGAGACTGGTGGAGGGCAGTTGAAAGAAGGTGGGAATAGGACCGGGTAGCCAGAACATGGGGAAATTTCTTGGCCGAGTTCAATGAACAGTATATTCCACAGGTTGTGAAAGAGGCACGCCGGGATGAATTCCATAGATTGAGGCAGGGGAACATGACTGTAGCTCAGTACGAGTCGGAATTTCATCGATTGTCCAAATATGCTCTGGGGACAATCAGTACCGAAGAGGATAAGCTTTACAAGTTCACTCGAGGATTGAAACTAGAACTTCAGAAACAACTGTTGACTGTTGAATTGACAACCTACTCAGCCGCGGTAAAGCGACTCTCCGCATCGAGTCGGGATCGAACCGTATTGGGCCATGTTCAACAGAGTAGGCCATCAAACAGATCTCAAGAGAACAACAGTATGGGACAACCATCTAAACAAACTGCTAAGTTTTAGAAGGACCATTATAAGACCGATAAGGAAAAGGACCAAAGATAAGAAAAGCCGGGCCAAATGTGTGCACATTGCGGTAAATCGGGACATACTTGCCAATGATTTGTTGGCATAAACAAGGAAGGTGTTTGTCTTTGTGGTAGTAATGTCAACCACCAAAAAAGATTGCCCGGTACGATGACTAAACCAAATAGACGCAGCTTGCCCAGGCGAAATGGCCAGGGTAATCGGGCAAGGATGCCCGCCGAGCATTTGCACTAGCCAGATAGAGGCTCCGGAGGCAACAGACGTGGTGGAAGGTACGCTTCTAGTATCTAACCACTACGCTAAAATACTATTCGACCCTGGATCAACGCATTCATTTGTCGCACCGCATTTTGTACACAAACTGCATGCATGCATGGAACATATGCCTATATGTCTAGAAGTGTCAACTCCTATGGGTGCAAGTCAGATAACAGATATTATCTATAATGCATGCGAAGTTAAGATTGATGAGATAAATTTTTCTGCCAATTTGATCTTATTACCTATATCCGAATACGACGTGATATTGGGAATGAACTGGTTATCTGCACACCATGCACAAATGGACTGCCATAACAAGTCCATTAAGCTATGTGAACCCGGAAAACCCGAAGTGGAAATTTCGGGAAGGGCACGAGTTAAGATTGCCCCAATCATTTTAGCAATGAAAGCGAGGAAGGCGATCACTAGAGGGGCCCGAGGGTACTTGGCGTTTGTAATTAACAAACCCACGGTTGAGACACAAATTAACCAAGTACCTATAGTATCAGAATACACGGATGTATTTCCACAAGAACTCACCACTGTCCCTCCAGATAGGGACGTCGAGTTCACCATCGAGGTGTTACCGGGGACTGCCCCGATTGCTAGGACACCGTATAGAATGGCTCCTCTTGAATTGCAAGAGTTGAAGACGCAATTACAGAAACTGATGGACTTGGGATTTATCCGCCCGAGTACGTCTCCGTGGGGAGCACCAGTGCTTTTTGTCAAAAAGAAGGATGGCACATTAAGACTATGTATAGATTATCGTGGTCTTAACAGCGTGACCATCAAGAACAACTATCCCCTCCCAAGGATAGACGAACTATTTGATCAACTTCAAGGATCGACGGTGTACCCGAAGTTTGATTTACAATAAGGATATTACCAACTGAAGATCCACGAAGGAGACATTTCCAAAACTGCATTTCAAACCCGATATGGACACTACGAGTTTGTAGTGATGCCTTTTGGTCTGATGAATGCACCGGCATCATTTATGGACCTGATACATCGAGTCTTTCAACCTTATTTAGATCAATTCGTAGTGATATTCATTGAGGACATACTCGTATACTCTAAGTCTAGAGAAGAGCACGAACGTCATCTGAAAATTGTTTTGGAGACACTACGAGAGCATAAGCTGTATGTCAAATTCAGCAAGTGAGAATTTTGGCTAAGTGAAGTCGCGTTCTTGGGACACATAGTATCCACCGGGATTGCAGTAGATCCTTTGAAGGTACAGACAGTGGTTGAATGGAAACAACCCGAGTCTCAGAATCGAGATCGGAGTTTCTTAGGACTAGCTGGGTATTATCAAAGATTTATCTAGGATTTCTCCAAGGTAGCCGGACCACTCACTCGACTAACCCAGAAGCAAGTCAAGTTTGAGTGGAATGAAAAATGCGAGGCGAGTTTCCAAGAGCTAAAGAAACGACTTACTACAGCTCCAGTCTTAGCCCTTCCAAAGGGAACCAAAAACTTTGTCGTCTACAGTGATGCATCAAAGGAAGGACTAGGAGCAGTGCTCATGCAGGAAGGAAAGGTCATCGCTTACGCATCACGAAAGCTCAAGCCGTATGAAGCCAATTATCCAACGCATGACCTGGAATTGGCAGCAATAGTGTTCTTGTTAAAGAAATGGAGACACTATCTCTACGGAGCAACATTCACGGTTTTCACGGATCATAAGAGCTTGAAGTATCTATTCTCCCAGAAAGACCTCAATCTGAGGCAGCGGAGATGGATGGAGTTGATTGAGGACTATCACTTTGACATTCAATACCATCCCGGAAAGCTAATGTCGTAGCGACGCTCTAAGCGAAACGAGCTTAGCTTAGCCAGACTTATGATTCGAGAGTGGGAATCATTAGAAGAGCTGAGCAATTGGAATCTGACGAGAACCAATACTCAGATTTCATGTGCTAATATTTCGGTTAAACCCGATCTGCTGAATGAAATCAAGGAAGCACAAGAGAAAGATGCACATCTTCAGAAACTAAAGGAGAAGATACTTAAAGGAGAGAGATCAGAATTCTCGGTACACGAAGATGGGGTTATCAGATTTTGGAATCGAGTGTGTGTACCGAATGACGAGCAGATTATGAATAGAATCCTAGCAGAGGCACACCGTTCGAAATACACTATACATCCTGGAGGAAACAAGATGTATAAGGATTTGAAACGGAGTTATTGGTGGGTAAACATGAAGAACCAGGTAGCGGAATTCGTTGCGAGATGTTTGACTTGTCAACGAGTAAAAGCAGAACACCAACGACCATCTGGTTTACTACAACCATTGAGAGTTCCCGAGTGAAAATGGGAACACATAACGATGGACTTCGTGATGGATCTACCAAGGACCAGAGGAGGCCATGATGCTATTTGGGTAGTTGTAGACCGACTCACGAAATCTGCACACTTCTTACCCATCAAGAAAACTGATAGCTTGCAGAAACTTGCGTAGATTTATATTCGAGAGATCATTCGACTGCATGGAGTACCAATCGACATAGTATCAGACAGAGACCCGAGGTTTGTCTCTAGATTCTGGAAGTGCTTACACGAGAAATTGGGTACCTCACTAAGTTTCAGCATAGCAACACATCCACAAACTGATGGACAGTCTGAGCGAACAATTCAAACCCTTGAAGATATGCTGCGAGCCTGCACATTGGATTTTCAAGGAAGTTGGGATTCGCACTTACCATTAGCCGAGTTCGCCTACAATAACAATTATCAGGCCACGATTGGGATGGCACCCTACGAGGCATTATATGGGCGAAAATGTAGATCCCTACTACACTGGGAGATTGATGACCAATGGACTCCGAAAGAGAAACGAAAGTCGCCCTCGATCCCAAAGGTCGACCTAGTTCGAGGCCATGGAGAAGGTCAAGCGATCAAGGAGCGGATTCGCACAACTCGGAGCGCCAAAAGAGTTACGCGGACAAGAGAAGAAAGGATTTGGAATTTGAAGTCGGAGATGAAGTATTTCTCAGACTCTCACCACGGAAAGGATTAATCAACCCGAAGAAAGGAGGCAAGTTGAGTCCGAGATATGTTGGACCTTACAAGATTTTATAGAGAATCGGAAGGTTAGCCTACCAACTCGAGTTACCAACACCATATGCAGGAATGCACGATGTATTCCATGTATCGAAATTGAAGAAGTATCAACCAGATCCCGAACATATCATCACTCGTGATACTCCTACTCTAATGGAAAATTTATCCTACACCGAGAGGCCAATCCGGATCATTGATCAGCAGATACGTCAGTTGCTTAAGAGAGAGATTCCAATGGTTAAAGTAGTGTGGCAGAACCACAACCGAGACGAGGACGCAACGTGGGAGATGGAAGAAGACATGAGGGATCAATATCCAGAACTATTCTGAAGAGAATTTGGGGACCAAATTCTTTTAAGGAGGGGAGGATGTGAATCGCCCGATTTTTCCGAACATATAATTGATTCTTATTGTCGTCTATGTATTGATCGACTATTTTACCGCGTCACTTTGACGGGTAATTATCATTAATATATATTTTGTATTTTATTTCATTTTATTTAATTACTTATGATCATGATCATCATTACTTCTATTTCACATTTATGATCACTTGATTGATCATTATTACTATTTTTGTATTTATTAGTCACCTTAGAATTTCAAGAGACTATTTATTTTAGAGACTTTTACCTTATAGAATTAAGAATTTGATTTAGATTAAGTGATCATGAGACTTATAAGTGATCAAGGAAATCACTAATTATTTTGGAGATTGATATATTTCATCTATTATCATCAAATTTGGGACAAAAAAAATATGGAATTACCATAGTACCCCTATAGTGGACGGCCATGGTGATGATTTTTGGAGTAGAAATATCATCCAACTCTTGTACACTTACACCTTATATTAGTCATCTTGTGTATAATTATACCATTAATTTAAACATTATACACATCATCTTATACTATAATATTATATCATTAAAATCCCCAACTTATTCTCACTCACATTTAAATTATACCATTCAAATATTCCCTCATCAAGCACCATGTAAGCCTTGACTATGCCCATACCTTGACTCACCTTTTGTCTCCATGCAAGAGACACAACACAAGACTTGCAAAATTTCTCTCCCTCTCTCCCCAAAATACACGGCCATTAGGCCTTAATGTGCAAAATTGCACTTCAATTTCACCAACACCAAATACATTCAAGTCTTGCAATTTTTCTCCTTCTTCTCTCTAAGAAGCCTCCTACCTCCCTCTAAAATTCCTTCTTCCCTTTCTTCCAACACTTAAAAAAAATCCAAGAACTCCTTCCCATTCCTTCAAAATTTTCGAAACATACAACTATACAAGGTAAGAAGTTTTGTTCTTAAATTCATCTTGATATCCTCTAGCTACCTCTTTTCACTTCTTAACTTAAGCTCAAATTTAATTTTGGAGGTACATTTAGAAGACTTTGAAGACTAGAGCTTGACATCACCTTGAAGAGGATTTCTAGACTTGAAGAAAATTTTGAAGATTTAGACTATAAGGTAAGATAATGGACTCTAGTGTATTTTCCTTCTTCTTTCTATTTTTTTCAAATTTTAACACCCCTTTTTCATTTTTGAGAAATAGGGGCTGACCTTAGGTGATTTTGGAGTTGAACCAAAATTTCCAAATTTAAAGCTTCAACTAGTTTCAAATCACCTACTACACAAGGTAAAGTGTAGTCTTTCCAATTTTCTTATCTCCTTCTTTTTCTCCTTAATTTTTCTCTCATTTTTCTAACTCCAAATTTTTGATATTTCTTGACTTAGGGGCTGACCTAAGTGACCTCATCCAAAGTTGTGAAATTTATCCTTTTATTTCACAATTTTCCAATTTTAAGGTAGGTGGAAAAATACTTTCCAACTTCTAGGTGTTTTTATTAAAATGCATGTAGAATTTTGATTATGAGCCCTTGAGATATATAATCTATGTATTGCATGTCAATTTTATGTATCAAATCATGAAAATTCTCAAGAGTTGCTCAAAATTGCTATTTATTGAACTTTAGGTGCATGCATGTACAATTTAATGTTCTATTTGATGAATTCTTGTATGTATTGGACATGCATGTATATGATCTTTAAAATCCATATTTTGGATGACTTATAACCTGGACAAGTCGAGCATAATTGATTAAATTTCAATTTTGGACTTAAAAATGCAAAAATGGAAAGTTGGTGGACTAAATTGCAAGAAAATTAAAGTTAAAGGACCCCTCTGCAAATTTCGAATTTTGGGACTGTACTCAGGTTCAAAAATGACTTTTGGACATTTTAATAAAGTTTTAAGAGTTTTAAGATAAATAAAATCAACCTTTAAAAGCCCAAGGACTAGATTGTAAAATTTTGAAAGTTTAAGGGCTACTTTGCAAATTTTGAAACTGTACCAGACCTTAATTTTAAAATTTGAAATTTTCACTCCTAAGGTATTGGAAATGACATATTTTAAATGTATTCCAAAAATCCAAGTGTTTAGGGCTTGGAAAGTAATTTTTCTAAAATTGAGGGACTAAAGTGTAAAAGGCTAAACTTGAGGACCCAAATGAAATTTCTAGGACTTATGCAGCTCATGCACCTGGAAATACTAATTTAACTATAACATAATTCAAAATGGGACAAAAATGAGATTTTCAAAAGTTAAAGGACCTACACTTATTTCTTTTAAAAACTGCTTTTGTCCCAATATCCTACTAACCTTAGTGAAATTTTCCAACCGGAATCACATTAAAAGCCCTTCCGGTTTGTGAGTTCCGATTAATTTCAACTTAAGGCCCGAAATGACAATTTTAATAAATTTGGGGCCAATGTGAGAATTTTATAAAAACTCGACCTCAATACTTTAAAAACCTGAATCTCTGAATAATTTGGAGAATTTAGGAACTGACCTCATAATTTTTCAAGGTCGGGATATTTATTTATTCAATTTTTAACCCAAAAGTATTAGTTTTTACAAAACGGGGCTAATTGTAAAATTTTCTTTTTATCAAGGACCTAACTCAAATTATTTTCCTTTTTCTAAAACAACCCTCGACCCTCTGATTTTAATTATTAATTAAAATGTTTTATTTTCCCAAAAATCCCTTGACTTATTAGGTCGTCTTGACCGATTAATACCCGATCGCGGAGCGACTTCCTCACCTTGCGATTTTGAATCTATAACGGGACTTATGTTCCACCTAATCTTTCAAGATATTGAAGGTTGCTTATCCTTCCGATAATCATCTTCATCCAATAACTCCACCAACGCCATAATTGCCACTCGCGTTTTTCAAAATTTTCCTGAACTGCTTCCCTGAATCAATAATACTTGACTGTCTGGTTGACTACCTGAACTTGCATTTACTTTTCTGCCTGAGTCAACTTGGTGTGTCGAGCTCACAGTCGGAATGGATACGTCGGGGATGGAATCGGGCAGCTCGGCTGCTATTCCACTCTTCCTACCCCATCGCCCTAATCCCGCAATCGAGGGGAGGAGTTGTCCAAGGGAAGCGGGTCGTAGTACTTGAGGTATAATCATGATTATGACAAATTCGAGCCTTGCAAGCTCCACTGTGGATTTTGTCATTGCCTACGGAGCGATAATGTGACAAGTCTTGGACCATCTTGCCCGGGGAGTTACAAGGAAAAATGAAGGAATCATTGCCTCGATCCACACGATTCCGGAGTTATCGGACCCGTTTGGTTGGCGCTACAAATCCGTGCGCAACCGCTTACTTGTTTTGCATTGGTTGGCGCTACAAATCCGTCGCAACCATTATCCTCTTGCATGGGATTGGCGTTACATTCCGCACGCAAATCTACCTGTCTTGCTGAATCACATAGTGCCTGTGACCACGAATCAAGTTTTTTCTTGAATCGTATAAATATATTACTTAAATATATTTATCACGACGCTTGTGGATCGTGTGTGTGAATTCATGCATCATACTCACGTGTTTTCATATAACTGTTTTCTCGCATTAACTATATATCGCCACACTTGCACACGATCACCCCATCCACTGGAGATTTTTGTCTCATCCCCACCGTTTTCTAACCTTTAGATGAGGACTTCGTTGAAGATGCTGAACCGACTACGGATTGAGCCCTTGTACTCCGCTTGTTGGATTTACTATCTTTTGTTGTTGATGTCGCTGGACTTGTTACTATTATTTGTTGTTGGACTTACTACTTCTTGTTGTTGTTGTTGGACTCTTTTCTTGTGTTTGTTGTTGGACTCTTGTATTTTTTTTCATTCCGGTTTGTAACTGAAGGGCGTAGGACCCTTTGACTTTTAAGTTGTTATCTTTAGATCATATCGGGATGTAATTTGGATTATGGATATTGTGGACTTGTAAGTTGTAATTTGTACTTGTTCTTTATTCCGCTGCTATTTGACTCTGTTTCATTGGGTTCTCGATGATATTCGTCTAGACTGTTGGGTTATTTGTATTTAAGTTGTGGATCGCCGTCGCGTCCCGTTTGGGGCGTGACAGTATTAATTTTTCCAATAAAAAGTATTAGTAGCCCCACTAAAAAGTATTAGTTGTTCCTGAAAAGTATTGGTTTTTTTCTTACAACTAAAATAATAATCTTCAAACTCCAACTTTTAGAGGACCGAGAAAGAAGAAAAAAGATCTCCCACTAACACATTATCACCAATACATAGTATCAACAAGCTTTCCTCATTTCCTCTACGCAAGCCATTTCCCCACTTCCAACCCCTGCAGTTCTTCCACTCAAAGAACCACTCTCACATCACAGTCCCCTACAAATTTCCGAGCTCGAATTTCCCCATCGAATCGTCTTCTCAGCTCTCCGACGATGACAACGAAGCAGAGTTCGAGGAGGAGGATGACGATGATGGTGTGGCGGCGGAAGAGTATGAAGCCGTCTCCGGTGAAATCGGGGAAGACAGCGAATAAGACAAAGATGAGGAAGACTACGAGGTTTTGGAGGGGAGTAGCGGTATTGGTGTTAGTGTCAGTGATTCGAGGTATGAGGAGTTCAAGTGGCAGAGAGTGGAGAGGATTAGGAATGAAGTGCGGGAGTTTGGGTGATGGAGTAAAAAGAAATTTGTGATAAATGCTAATGGTGGGTTGGGGTTGGGATCTGTCTAATGGATTAGATCCGACGGTCTGACAGGAGACCTGCTTATTATAAAATAAAATATTTCATTGAAACATATGATCAGAACTGCGTAAAATATAAGCAATTTATCATTAAATGTGCCAACTGGCAAAAGAGTCTCAAAGACTCTGGGCCAGTCCAATATACTGGGCCAGCATTCTTAAAGAACTTCCATGCGTATACTTGGATCCAGGATCTCGCACACCCATGGGCCATGACCCGTATCTCTAGACTATTCTTGGAGTCCAAGAGCACCTTGCAAATTTGCAATAGTCGTTAGTCTCTACGTGACAAACTAAATTCATTGAAATATTTTTCTTATACTTATCAAGAACTGAAAAAGAAAGAAAGTAAAGATAAATTTACAGAAACTATTCTAAGAAAACTTTTTATGTTGTAAAATATTTTATAACATTATGAACAAAGAATTATTCTTTAATTTTTTTATTTTTCTTGCTAAAATCTACAACCAAACGGAACATAGAAGTATTTTAGGTGAAGTAAACCTCTTTGATGGCTTTAATTTCGGGTCTGCCTAGAGATCCTCCTCAAGGGACAATTGAAAAAAGTGAAGAAAATTGAGGCATACACTTTTCTGTTCCGTAACTAATTTTTGCAGGCCTTTGTCTGGTGTCAAGAGCCGCCTTCCCCACGTCCTTTTGACGTGCCCCATGGCTATCGGATGGATAGTCTCAATGGGCCTTCTTCACCAATCTATGCGGATGGATGCTGGATTTTAGGAGTAATCATAATTTTTTTGGGAAATTACATAAAATACCCTTTTCTCGTAAAGATGCAGCAAAATATGTTTTTATCACTTTTGTATCAATTTGTACCTATTTTGTTTTTCTTTTACCTATTATGTTGTTTAAATTTGTTTCTTTGTTGTTTCGATGTTTCAAAACAACTTTTACCTATTTTTTATGATGTTTTTTGTTCATGTATTATTTTGTACATTGTTTATGGAGCAAATAGGGTAAATTACCCACTTGGGATAGGTGAGAGAGTTTTTTGACATGTAAGATAAAAAATATAGTTTTCTACCCACTTTTGGGGTTCTTTTACCACAATACCCTTAAGGCTTTAAATGCAAGCCTTCAAAGTAGGTAGATGCGTAATTATCTCTCTTGCAATTAAATACTCTCATACATGTGTTTCCCCTTCTATTTTGCTCTTCATATTTTCTCTCTCTTCTTCTTTTTCTTCACAAAATATCAAGAAGTTCTTTTTGTATTCTTTCATAACCAAAATCGAACCAAAAAATTGAATAACAAGGTAATGTTGCTTCTCCTCTTAATTACTTAACCTTGTTTAAATCGAATTGTTTAAATCGACAATATGGAGTGTTGGCACGATATAGACACGATTTCATATAACCCTAAATAACCTACGACCTACGATATCCTACGACAATATCGTGAATTAAACCTACTAGGAGTGTTATTTAATCTCTTCATTAATGTGAGCGTGGATATCGTGCCCAAGTGGGTTCCTTCCAAGATTTTTTTTATATATGTATGCACAAGTTGACAAGCATGCATTTTGGGGGTTCCAACAAATAACCATTTTAATATTATAATAATGATAAAGCATGCTCATTATGTAATCATACGGTTACAAAACGATCGCGCGGGTCCTAATTAAACCTACGATAGGATAATTTTTATTAAAATTTTAATCTTTTTGCATTTTTATTAATGTGAGTATTATGGTTTAAAAATATTAGTTGAGTACCATAATATTTTACTTTTAAAGTTTAATTTACTAATATATATCTTGTAATATTGGGTTTTTTTTTAATATATTGAGTACTATGCACAAGTATTTGATAAATCTTAATAGCATGCGTTTTGTATAATCTTTATTTATTTTTTAACCTATTGGCATTTGATTAACAAAATTGGCCATAAATGCAAAATTTTATTTCATTTTAATATTATAATAATGATAAAGCATGCTCATTAGGTGTCCGAATAGGCTTGGCGGCGGGTCCGAAAACCCGCCCCGTTGCCATCCCTAGTCCGTTTTATCTTTTTTTATCTTTTTTTTTTTATCGGTTGAACGAGTTTTATCTTAATTGGGCACGATATCGTGCCCAAATAACCCCGCGGCACGATATTGTGCCCAAATAACTCCTACATCCTGATATAGGCATGATATGGCACCATATTGTGCCTATATCGTGCCTCTTTGTCTTCCTCATCTAATTGTGCCATAGCCAAAAAAATATACCCCATTTTCGAACACTAACCCAAAATACTTCATCTATTTCGAACATTCTAACAACTAAACTCAAATATTTCACATTATCAATTATTTTATACATATATTCGAACATTCACAAATAGATTTCAAAATTATGAACTAAACTTTATTTGTATACGATTTCTATACGATTTTTAATGGTTATAATAACAACTTCAGTTTCAAAATTCAAAAAACCCAACTTAAAAGCAGGGGCAATTTTGTCAATTTGGGTATAAAAGAGTTTTGTTATATTGATGGGTAAAAAGAGTTTTGTTATATGGATAGTGGGTACTTTAAAAATTTTCCCTTGTTTATGTGTTAATCTATAATATTTTTAATGTTATTCTAATAATTATTTTTGTTGTTTCCATGTAGTGTTCAATGTAAATACAATTTTTACTTATTTTTAAGCTCTTTTTATTAATGTGGTGTTTTTAATATTTTTGACGTTGGTTTTTAGTTGTTTCCATACCGTTTTTAATGTTGTTCTGATGTTTCTTTGTTGTTTTCATGTAGTTTTCGATATTTAAATACAATTTTTACATATTTTTAACTCTTTTTACTCATATGGTATTTTCTATATTGTTTCTGGTTTGTTTCTATATTGTTTCTTGGTTGCTTCCATATTTTTTATGTTTTCATGCATGTGATCAAAAATTGAATTATGTTTTTTATTCATTATATTTCTATAATATTTTTAATTTATTGGGTTTTAATATGTGTTGTTTTATGTGTGTATTTCTTGATTTTTTTATAAGATTTTGAGTATAAAATGGATTATTTAATGGGGGCAAAATTTATTTCTTCACTGAAATTTTATTGAAAGAAACATGTTTGAAACAATCTTGAAACAATATCGTAAAAAAGCCTGAAAATTTTGGCGAGAGCGTAAATTTGTGTAAAAAAAGGGTCGGAGCATAGATTTGTGTAATAAAAGGGCGGGAATGTAAATTTGTCCAAAAAAGTACCAGAAAGCGTAAAAAACTGTCATTGTCTCTAAAAAGTGAGGCAATTATATCAAAAGCCCTAGATTTTTAAGAATCGTCCGAACACATTAAAACCGCACCATCTTGTTGGTTTGATTATGATTTTGGAAAAAAACCACCCTTATACGATATTAAGAGTAAAATAAACGATTTTCCACCATTTTCAGTTGAATAATTAGACAATCAAATGTATTAAAGGGTTATTGATTTTTTAGTACATGACCTATAGGCACTTTGCTGGTTTGGTACCTGACATTTCGGAGTTACCAATTTAGTACTCATACTTCATTCTTTTTTTTTTAAATTTGGTACATATTCAATTTTAAGGACGAAAATGCCCCCAAAAAACATAAGTATACTCAAAATAAATATTTGAGTATATTTATTTAAATTATAAAATCAATTAAAATTTTAATTAATTTAATCAATAAAAAATAAAAAGAAGTTTCTAAAAATATTACTGAATTTTTAAAAAAATAAAATTAATTACATTAAATTAGTAAATTATAAACATAAATTAAAATTTAATTAATCGAAAAGAAAAATTAGTTTAGTTAACAAATTTTAAAAATTAAAATTAAAATTAAATAATTTAAAAATTAAAATTAAGATAGTAAATAAGAAAATTATAGCAATTTTGAGTATATATATATATATATGTGTGTGTGTGCACACATGTAAAAGAATAAATATAAGTGCAAATATAAAAAAAACTAATAAATACAAATAAAAATAAAAAATAAATTAATAAAATCTAATATCCAAATATATATGTAAATTGAATATAAGGAGAAATTATAAGCAAATTATTAAAAATGTTTTCCTTCAACTTTTGTAATAACATAAAGAAAAGTTTATTTACTGAAAAAAATAATAAATTTGAACGGGGTTAATGGGGTTATCGGTTCCCGGGTTTGGTGGGAATGGGTTTTTAGCCACCCAATTTTAATACATAACTTAACCGATCATGTGACTGGTTCCCAAACAAGCCCGCCAGTCTGGTGCGAGTTTCACAACTATTTTGATACCTTATAAGATATTTTTTTAAAATAATTACCAAGTATATTTATAAAGAGCTTATAAGTTCTCAAATATTTTATAAGGTGCTAAATTAGAAGAATTTATAAGCTCAACTAAATACCTATAGGCCGTCGTGCTTTAACATTCTTCAACTTTTCAATGCATCATCTTGTGACGAGTTTTTTTTCTAAGCCTATTGTAGAGCCTGTTGGATTTTAAACTTGATTTGGGTCCAATTAATATTGGGCTTGAAAATATATATTTGAGTTAAAAGATAAAATAAGATCCAAGCCCAAATGACCCAAGTTCTAGAATTTGTCTAGAAGTGTCTTGGAAAAATATCTTAGATATTATTTGTAGAAAAATTTGTAGAATGTTCTAGGAAAGTAGATATTTTAAAGGATGATTCTAGTGGATGAATTATAGCCATTAGATTAAATAAATCCTAGCAATTGGTTAGGAAGTTGTACTAGTATAAATAGGGGTGTCTTGATCATTTTGTAACATGCCAAAATTTGAGAAGAATCAATACAAGCAAATATTTCTCCACCAAAAACTCTCTTACATTTCTTAACATAAATAACCTCCCCTCCTACAAAGAGAAAATAATCCCTCTTCCAACTTCCAATTTCTAAATAACCCCTTTTCTTCTAAACTTGAGATAACCCTTCTCCAACAAAGTGATATCCAACAAAGATCACTTGTGGTTTACATAAAAATATATGGCAAATGGTGTGGCTTCCAAGATCCCTATGCTCAATTTAACTATGAAAATTGGAGTATCAAGATGAAGGCCCTTTTGGGTGCACATGATGTTTGGGATATTGTAGAAAAAGGATATGTCAAGTCACAAGACGAGACTACACTATCCCAAACTCAAAAGGATAATTTGAAAGAGTCAAGAAAGAGAGACAAGAAAGCTCTCTATCTCATCTATCAAGCTTTGGATGATGATGGTTTCGAAAAGATCTCAAGTGCAACTACCGCCAGGATGCAAGGGAGAAGCTTCAAATTTCTCACAAAGGAGCCGAACAAGTAAAAAAGGTATGTATCCAAACATTAAGAGGTGAATTTGAAGCTTTACATATGAAAGAGTCCGAATCTATTTCCGACTATTTTTCAAGAGTTTTGGCGGTTTCTAATCAAATGAAAAGAAATGGTAAAAATTTAAGTGATGTGAGAATTATGGAAAAGATACTCCATTCTTTAAGTCCTAAATTTGAGCATATTGTCGTAATAATTGAGGAAACAAAAAATTTGGAGGAGATGACTATTGATCAATTATTGGGGTCATTACAAGCATATGAAGAAAAACATAAAAAGAAGCAAGATATTGTAGAACAACTTTTTAAAATGCAAGTGAAGGATAAAGAAGAAAGCATGAGCAATGAACGTGGTCAACATGGAAGAGGTCGTTTCAGGACGAGGCGGACGAGGCCGTGGTCGTGACATGCACGAGGAGGTTTCAATAATAATGAAGATAGAAGACAATACCCAACCAGTGGACGCGGGAGGAGCAATCCAAGAACAAGGTACGAAAAATCACAAACTAAGTGTTATAATTGTCAAAAATTTGGACACTATGCTTCCGAGTGTAGAGCTCCCAAAAACAAGGTTGAAGAAAAGGCCCACTATGTGGAAAATAAAAACGAAGAAGATGTCAATTTGTTACTAGCATACAAAGGTGGTGATGGAAGACAAGACAACACTTGGTGCCTCGATCTTTGGTGCAAGCAACCATATGTGTGGAAGAAGAAGCATGTTTGTGGAGCTTGATGAATCGGTGAGTGGCAATGTTTCTTTTGGAGATGAATCTAAAGTCCCGGTTAAAGGAAAAGGTAAAATTCTAATCCGCTTGAAGAATGGAAGTCATCAATTTATTTCTAATGTCTATTACGTTCCAAATATGAAAGTAATATCTTGAGTTTGGGACAACTCTTAGAGAAAGGCTATGACATTCACATGAAAGATCGTAGTCTTTCTATAAGAGATGATATAAATAATTTAATCACTAAAGTGCCAATGTCTAGAAATAGAATGCTCTTATTAAATATCCAGAATGATGTAGCAAAATGTCTCAAAGCTTGCTACAAAGATATATCTTGGCTTTGGCATCTACGATTTGGACATTTAAATTTTGGCGGATTAGAATTACTATCAAAGAAAGAGATGGTGAGAGGATTACCGTCCATCAATCATCCCGATCAATTATGTGAATGATGTCTATTGAGGAAAACAATTCAGAAAGAGTTTTCCAAAGGAATCAAGCTCGAGATCACAGAAGCCCCTGGAGCTCATACACACTGATGTTTGTGGACCAATCAAGCCAAGCTCTCTCGGTAAAAATAATTATTTCTTCCTCTTTATTGATGATTTATCTAGAAAGACCTGGGTATATTTTTTGAAACATAAATCTGAAGTGTTCGAAGCATTCAAGAAGTTCAAAGCTATGGTGGAAAATAGAAGTGGATGCAAAATCAAGGCAATGCGATCAGATCGTGGAGGAGAATTCACATCTAAGGAGTTCCAAGAATTTTGTGAAGCAAATAGAATCCGCGTCCTTGACAGTCCCCAAGATCCCCAAAGAAAATGGCGTAGGCGAGAGAAAGAATAGAACAATTCTTGAAATGGCAAGGTGCATGTTCAAAAGCAAAAGGTCGCCAAAGGAGTTCGGGTCAAGCGGTGGCGTGTGCGGTGTACTGTCAAAATTGTTCACCAACCGTAAGTGTGTGGGGAAAAACACCACAAGAAGCTTGGAGTGGAAGAAAATCATGTATATCTCATCTAAAAGTATTTGGAAGCAAAGCATATGCACATGTACCTGACGAGAGAAAAAGTAAGCTTGATGATAAAAGCGAGGCATTCATCTTCATCGGGTATGACTCAAATTCTAAAGGTTATAAGTTATATAATCCAAATACTAAGAAGCTTATGATAAGTCGTGATGTAGAGTTTGATGAAGAATTAGATTGGGATTTTGGTTCCCAAAACAACTTCAATTTCTTTCCGGATTTTGAAGAAAATGAGTCGAGACCGATCGAGCCAACCATAGAAGTTCAGCAAGAGCCAACTACTCCATCCAATTCACAATCAATAGCTGAAGAAGACTCGCCACCATCATTTCTAAATGAAAGAGGCATAACACGTGCAAGGAGTCTAGAAGATCTTTATGAGAACACCGAGAGGATAGATGATATCACTTTATTCTGTTTATTTGTAGATTGTGAACCAGTGACTTTTGAAGAAACAATCCAAAATAAAAGATGGAGAGATGCTATGGATGAAGAGATATAAGCAATCATGAAGAACGACACGTGGGAGCTGACCTCACTTCCAAAAGGACATAAGGCTATCGGCGTCAAGTGGGTGTACAAAGCAAAGAAGAATGCTAAATGAGAAATTGAAAGATATAAAGCAAGGCTAGTCGCAAAAGGCTATAGTCAAAGAGCTGGAATCGACTATGACGAGGTGTTTGCTCCAGTCGCTCGCTTGGAAACAATAAGGCTTATCATTTCTTTAGCAGCTCAAAACAGATGGAAGATTCACCAGATGGACGTAAAGTCAGCTTTCTTAAATGGAGTTCTCAAGGAGAAAGTCTACATTGAACAACCAAAGGGCTATGTGGTGAAGAAAGAAGAAGATAAAGTCTTGAAGCTGAAGAAGGCTCTATACGGATTAAAGCAAGCACCACGGGCTTGGAATAGCAGGATCGATAAATACTTGCAAGAGAATGGGTTCACTAAATGCCCGCACGAACATGCATTTTATGTCAAGGTCAGAAAAGATGATGTTTTGATCGTGTGTTTATATGTGGATGACTTGATCTTCACAGGAAATAATCCAGACATGTTTGAAGAGTTCAAGAAAGCAATGACCAGAGAATTTGAGATGACTGATATTGGGCTTATGGCATATTACCTCGGCGTTGAAGTTAAACAACAAGAAGATGGGATTTTCATCTCGCAAGAAGGCTACGCGAAGGAGATTCTCAAGAGGTTCAAGATGGATAACTGCAAGCCTATTAACACACCAGTGGAGTGCGGGATCAAGCTATCAAAGTATGACGGAGAAGAAAAAGTGGACCCGACATTGTACAAAAGTTTGGTTGGAAGTTTGCGGTATTTGACGTGCACCAGGCCAGACATTCTCTATGCCACCGGTCTAATAAGTCGCTACATGGAAAATCCAACCACTACTCACATGAAGACTGCTAAAAGGATTCTTTGCTATCTCAAAGGTACGATCAATTACGGCTTATTTTATTCAACAACTAATGATTATAAACTTGTTGGCTATAGTGATAGTGATTGGTCTGGAGATGTGGATGATCGAAAAAGTACTACTAGCTTTGTGTTCTTCATGGGAGATACCGCATTCACTTGGATGCCAAAGAAGCAGCCGATAGTCACTCTCAACCTCGTGAAGTTGAGTATGTAGAGCTGCGACGACTTGTGTTTGCCATGCGGTTTGGTGAGAAATTTATCAAGGAACTAGAATGACACAAGAAGAGCCAACTAAGATTCGTGTGGACAACAAGTCAGCTATGGCATTGGCAAAAATCCGGTGTTTCATGATCGAAGCAAGCACATTGATACTCGCTACCACTACATACGAGAATGCATATCGAGAAAGGACATGCAAGTGGGGTATGTGAAGTCTCAAGATCAAATTGCGGACATCTTCACCAAACCGCTCAAGCATGAAGACTTCATACGACTTAGAAGTTTTCTCGGAATGACAAATCAAGTTTAAGGGGGGGTGTTGGATTTTAAACTTGATTTGGGTCCAATTAATATTGGGCTTGAAAATATATATTTGAGTTAAAAGATAAAATAAGATCCAAGCCCAAATGATCCAAGTTCTAGAATTTGTCTAGAAGTGTCTTAAAAAATATCTTAGATATTATTTGTGGAAAAGTTTGTAGAATATTCTAGGAAAGTAGATATTTTAAAGGATGATTCTAGTGGATGAATTATAGCCATTAGATTAAATAAATCCTAGCCATTGGTTAGGAAGTTGTACTAGTATAAATAGGGGTGTCTTGATCATTTTGTAACATGCCAAAATTTGAGAAGAATCAATACAAGCAAATATTTCTCCACCAAAAACTCTCTTACATTTCTTAGCATAAATAACCTCCCCTCCTACAAAGAGAAAATAATCCCTCTTCCAACTTCCAATTTCTAAATAACCCATTTTCTTCTAAACTTGAGATAACCCTCCTCCAACAGAGCCATACTCCAAATTACTATTATACACGGCCTATTATATGTAATCTATTTTCAATATTAATGAAATGAGTTCAATTTCGATTATTACGCTTTTATACGTTGATGAACGTTTGACTGGTGGTGTGGTATTTGTATACAAAGTAAAGTTGATCTAAGAGACTAAGTATATGTTTTGGAGCACTTATGCAAAAGTTCATTTAGTAAATGGACTTCTTAAAAGTAATTTTTTGACTAGTCTCAAATTCTAACTTCTCTAGAATGGACATTTTCAGTGTTTCAAAAATCCTCCTAGATGGGGCTTAGATACTAGGCGGACACCAACCACTTGGATTTTTGGCTAATCGTCCAGCTTAGGCGGTGTTAGAATTAGGTGTCGCCTATACGGTGCCCAGATGTAATTTTTTTCCAAAACCCTAACAAAATGACTCCGACTAGTGAAAGTAGCACCGACGACTCTAGAGTTCAGTGTAATTGAAACTGAATATGTATACTTTTCTTAAAAAAAGAAACAAAATTTTAGAATCTGAAAATCTTCTAATTGATAATTTGATATTATACAAATCAATGCAATATCTATTAAAGTATTATATTTTAGATGATTTATAAATTTGATTGGATTATTGTTGTTGAATTACTTTAAAGTTTAAATATCATATTTGTTAAAAAAAAGGTTTAAATATCATTTTATAGACTTTATAGTTAGTATATAAAACTAAATTTTTAAGGCTCCGCCTAAGCCTCCTAGGCATATATTTATAACTAAATTTTTTTTTAAAAAATCCTCACTAAATTTTTTTTTTTTTTTTTTTTTAAAATGGGGTGGGCCGGGCGCCTAAGCCTCCTCCGCGCTCCTAGGCGCTAGGCCCCTGTTCGCCGTCCGACTAGCGTTTAGTGCTTTTTAGACACTACATTTAATTTGGAAGAATGACTTATTCATTCTAAATTAAAAACCACCAAACATCAACTATTATTAAAATGTGCTTTTTGATCCAAATGTTCATTTCAAAAGTGTTTCCCAAACAAACACTAAGACCTTGCGGAAAGATGGTTACGATTTTTTTTTAAGAATGTAGATAATAAAATTATCGTTAACCAATGATGTTATTTTGAAAGTTTATTCAACCTTATTATTCAACTGAAGCTACTGGACATCATCCGGGGCAGTAATAATTTGTACAGTTAATCATCATTTTATCACAATTGTTGTCAACTTTTTTCTTCATTCCAAAGCCTTTTAATTAAACGGGAAAATACCCCTTCGTACAAATGAGCCCGCATGAGCTCCATTTTTTTTTTATATTAAATATATATTTTTCACGTGCATGTGTGATCAGTTATGCATGGAAATATACATACATTGTCAATAATCAAAACCCCACAAATATTTTTTGATGCTGAATAATGCTGAAAAGCTATCTTAGTGTTCAAGAAAGAGAGCAGTTTAGGATGCATTTAATTAAAATGAACTCATCAGATTCTAGCAAATCATAGCATAATTTAAAGTTTGCTAGCTGAGAAATAATTAAACAAAAAAAAAAAACTAATTACGATAATTCACAACATTAATTTTAAATAAAAAGAAGCATCTATTACAAGAAACTTGAACCACCATATATTATTAACAACATATAATCCATCAACCAATAAAAATCAAAATACTAAGGAATAATTTAAAAACCAAAGGTCCAATTATTTTCTATATATATAAATACTAATTCTTAGCAATAGCTAGCTAATAATTAATGTTTATCATCACTGATGCAACTATATGACGGTCTCGAAGATGCTACTCCTTGAAGAGTATATTAGGTGTAGTATTTGTTGTAGATCTGCACACAATATATGATGGACTGTGTGATTTGCGTGAATCTTTGCACATTTATAACAAATCTACGATTATCATGCACCTGGTGTACTTCTCCCGGTGTAGCACTGAATAATCACCGTCTTCTTCAATGATGGGGCTGTTTGATGATCCTTTGCAGAATTACAGTTCTAGCCCTGCGAATATCCCTGCTGCAATTATCAGCTTGAAACCCTAATTCTTCAATATTCCTCATGAACACGCCCAAATTCTTCCTAATTTCTTCAACCACAATTCTCACAGCATCCTCCTCGTTATTATTAATCGCAAATTCAGCATTTCTCATAAGTGTCTCAATATCAACCTCCAATCGATCAATCAACACTCGAATGTTATCCAGATCTTTAATGGCGACAATATTCCCCACGCTCATGTAATTAATAATCTCCTTCTGTCCTCTCACAGCCGTCTCGTAGTTCTTCAGAAGCGAATCGATCCATTTCCCCATCGATCCCAGCGGAATCGAGGTCGCCGCCGCTAGAGCCGCCGCGACAGGCGGAGCCGCCATAGCCGCCGCCACCACGGAGCAGATCAGGACGGCGGCGAAAGTGGCCGCGAAGATGACGCTCGAGACTTTCCTCCAGGCGTGTATGTATTTCAGCTTTTTGTCGAGTTTGTTTTTCTTCGACTGCAGTTTTTCCAGCATTTGGATCTGGTGTCTGTAGACCGATTGGAAAACATTGAAAAATTCGTCGGTGAATGGATCTCCAGCGTCTTTGAAATTCTTCAGTTCTTCTAGAGTGTTCGAGTACCTTTCCACGTTTTTTTCCTCCTCGAACTGCTGAAGCGCGACGTGGATTAAGAGTTGTCGATCGCGAGCACGCTTTAAGCACTTTTCCAATTCCGCGCAGAAATCCAGCGTTTTTAGGCTGTTTTCGAAATACTCCTCCACGAGGTCGAATAAGTCCTGGTTTCTCCAAATGTCCTTCTTGCAGTCTAGAATTACTTTAACGACTTCTTGGTTAAGTTCCAATAGGCATTCTGTGGTTTCTTTTAGGGACTCGAAGGATAGCGCTTTGACTTCGACGCCCGCGGCAAGTGAATTGATGACATTATTTGTTCGCGACTGAAGGGTCGTGTCGAACGACTGTAAATCCGCGTCGGTTTTACAGGCGGCCTCGTATATGTTGAGATGATCTGATGTGTAATGAAGATTGTTGATTGGATTTGAGCTTGAGGGTTCGGTTTGCTTCGTCTTGCTCATGTGGATTCCCATGGTCTGAATAATATTCCTGGTCTGAAGAAAGAAAAACGGAAAAAGAAAATCAGATTTCCAGATTTTGGGGGTTTATTAATTTCGTACAAGTTTAGATATCATTGTTGCTTTAAAGCTACAAATTAAAAAAAATTAATAAAAGATATATCTATACAACTTGCTTCAAACCACACACAAATTAACTCATGAAGAAATATATCTAGCTAATGCAAAGAATATGGAATAATGGAGAAAATTAGGAAAATTAATCGGAAAATAATGGAGATCGAGAGAATGTTTATATATATATATATATATATATATATATATATATAAAGAACGAATAAGGTTTTCTACATGAATGGTCGTTTAGGGAAAACATGTGTCCTGAGGTGATATGAAAAACAATAAGAAATTTAAGTTTCAGATATATTGAAACAGTTATACAACTTAACTTCCAAGTCTCCGGTAGGAATACATCAGTTATAGTATCTACAGTATATTTGCTTACAATACACGCCAGTTTTTGTGATTGTATGTGAATGTTTACACATCTATAATAAAATCTACAGTTATTATGCAAAAACATTCCTCTCAGGTGTATAATGGAATAAACCGAGTAGCTCCATATAGATGATAAAACACAAGCTTCAACCAAAAACCCACATGATATAAATGGAGAATCTAACAAAACCCAAGAAAAGTATATATGCTATTAATTAGAACCAACCCAGAAATAGAAATTAAAAAATATTCAATTAAAAAATATCCAAAACATTGAACGTACTTCATAGAGTTATGTTGCGAATCAGCAAGAAAATGACCGGAGTATATATCAAGCCCTTGAAACAGATAGATAACCTTCCAGAAAAAAAAATTAAGAAAATATTTTTATGTTGGATAATTTGATGGGTACTTGGTGTAACCTTGTAGAGAGAGAAAGAAAGAGAGATAGAGATAGATAGAGAGAAAAGGAAAGTGATGTAATTTATATATAGATAAAGATTGAGTTTAGGAAAGAAGAAGCTTAAAGAGAATTAAAAACCGTTAAGGAGGCAAGAAAGGAAAATTTTGTGGTGGTGGCGCTATAGCTTCAGATTATTAAGAAATATTAGCTTGCACGCATTAGTTTTTTCGGAAAAAAAATTGCATATTCAAAACGCGGGAAGCAATGTATTCCTCTTTAGATCTACTACTGTATATAAATAATGCATATATATATATATATAAATCTTTATCTACAAGAATTATCAATAAGAAAAAATAAAAAGAAAAAAAGTAAAGTCTTTATCTAGAACAAGAACTGTTTATGCATGTTTACAAAAGGAGAAATGTTGATAAAATTTTTAAACAGAAACGCGCAAAGAAAGGACTTGTTACTTAGTCATAGCTGGTGAAACTTCTGCTCAAAGAAACTAATATTTAACCCACAAAAGAGTAAAAAAAAACAAAAAAAAAGGTGAGTTTTTAATATCGTAACTTTTATACACGCCACAATCATCATCCGGTAAAAATTTTAAGATTTCATCCTCACTACAACTACATTAGGTATTAATACAAACATCAATGTTTTCGATTCTATGAGTATAATAAAATGGGAATATATATTGTAGAAATGGTACAAAATAGCCATTTACAAAATGTAAAGATTAAAAATAAATCTTTTGTAGACACATCTTTTTAGATAATTTTTATGTAAAATCATTCATACCTTTTTTAGATTTTGTTTGATATTTGAAATATTTTCTCTCTCTCATCTTTCACCTATCTCTATGTATCCTTTTACTCTTTCTTTCAAACTTTTTAAAAAATCGAACTTGTATTTTGATTTTTAAATATGCAACATAGGTGTTGAATCATAAATATTGAAAAAGGATTAATTTGATATATTATACATGCAAAAAATTAAAGGTAAAGTTATGTCAATTCAAATTTTTGTAAAAAAAATAATATTGGGTTATAATAAGATCAAGATGATATATAGTCAAAGACAAAGGTCCTACTAATTAAACTTGATGTTGCAAAAGACATAAAATCATTAATTAATGTGCACACATGCCAAGTCACGAAGATGTGTTTATGATCTTTTGTAAGCTGCCATTGAGTTTTATTTATTTTTTTAAAATTGCTAAAAAAGACCAAAAAATGGTTAAAAATCTTTTTGATCAACTAAATGAAAAAACCCGATTCATATATTATTTAATGTTACTTGAATAATGAAAACTTTTTTTTTTTGAAATTTGAATAATGGAACTTTAAAGTTAAATTTTTGAATGAATGAAGTGTATATATTAAACACATGAGTATTATTAGTGCACTAATAAAAAATTAAGGATGTAAAATTTACCATAAGCAAGAAATAATATATATGATCAAGATGATATATAGTCAAAGACAAAGGTCCTACTAATTCAACTTAAACTGGCAAAAGAGATAAAATCATTAATTAATGTGCACTAGAGATGAGAAGAAGATTATGATCTTTTATAAGCTGCCTTGTTTTATTTTATTTTTAATTAAAGGAAAAAAAACACCACCGATTTTTTACCAATAGTTTTTATTAACTAAATGAATAAATATTCTTTGATTCATATATTTTTTTTTGAATGTTAATTTCCTAATAAACATGAAATTAAAGATAGTTACTAGCAGATTTTTACACAAAGTTCACCAATCATTGATAAATTTATTGTTGTAAATCAATCTGGGGGTATATATTTCACGAAACTAGCTAAAATTACTATAGTTGTACAAGCTGGGGGAGTTCAAAGATTGGTGAATTGGAGAACTAAAAAATATAATTTTTAAGCAATAAATTATTTGATTATGTTTTGTATCTATTATATATATTATAATACTTTGTTTTTGTACTTACCATAATTAACATAATAAATTAAAAAAACGTCATATTTAAAATTCAAATTTAAAATTATTATTTTTTTAAAATCTGAATAAAACTGAACGAAATTGTAAAAAATAAATTGGTAACAACAAAATAAATCAAACTACAATGCGCCATTTTGCATATCGAAGTTTTCAATTTATTGAAAGTTCGATGATATTACGATTCAGTTTGACCGAATGAGCACCCTCTTAAAAATAGAGAACGATAGATCGAGCATGAAGCAGTTTGTAATTATTGAAAGTGCAAACTCGAAATGGTGTGAGTTTCAACAATTAATAAACACAACTATATAATTTAAAATAAAAAGGGCCTCCTCCGATGGATCAACTCTTTTGAGGGGTGGTGGGACTTAGATTTATATCTATTTTTACTTTTATACTAATTTATAATACTTCTAATTTTTGTACATCCCATAAATAAAATAATAAATAAAATTAAATAAAATTATATTGTTTAATATTTTAAACTATTTTTTGGGGTAAAAAAAACCCCAAAAAATACGGAATGAAATTCTAAAAATAATTATAATAAAGTCAAATCAAATTGATGATTACACCATTTTAGCATATCGATTTCAGTGACTCAGTTTCACCGAATGAACACCCCATGCGTATTCGACAAATAAAGATCAATAGATTGCGCATGAAGCAGTTTGTAATTATTAAACCTGCAAACTCGAAAAATATCTGAGTTTCAACATTAAATAAATGTCACTATTACTATAAAAATTTAAGATAAAACGGACAAAATGGTGGTGTGACTAATTAATGAGAAGGTTTATGCATGTATAAACCTAGACAAAAAATTTCAACATTAAGGAAAATGATTAGAATGAAAGTGCAAACAAATTAACCTTACAAAATGTTGAGAACTCCTAAGTTGTTGTGGCCAGCTAGGTATCAAGATCTGTCAATTAGATATACATACATACATAAAATGGCATATTTATACTGTTTTTGAGCCATGGAAAAAGACTTGTGAGGCAAGTATTTCATAAATTCTACCGTATTGGGATAAGAACTAGAATTATTAAGACACTGATAAAAGGTAGCTAGGTTATTCATGTTAAAAAAAAAGGCATAATAAGTCAAACTTCTATCCGGTCCTAATTAATCCAACTTTACACATTGGGAAGACATTACAATAAGAACACTATAATGTCCAAACTAGTTCAAATAAAAGTAATGTAGTAAAATAAATGGTGTAAGAATACAATTTCTTTTTTTTTTTTTAAAATTTTTTTAAATTTGTAGTTTTTTCCTATAAATCATAACAGAAATTATCAAATTAAGCCTAGGGGAGTATCGGTAAATAGATAAATAAATAAACTATACGATTATTTTTTACAAATAAATTATACGTCGTATAGATTTTCAATAGAGCAACGTAAGTGTAGAAAATATTCTTTCCTCTTTTGTCCAAAAAAAAGTAGAAATAAAACACCATACATAATGATTATCGGATAAATCTAATTAATTAAAGCTGACTTAATCGTGTATGTATTACATATTGTGATAATTTGAAACTTTTTAATGTAATCTATTACATAGTTGTCCTTGCGTACATGATACGCCGTACATACTTATTAATATCGGAGCGTTTGTGTATTAAGTCATTGTGTATGTAACAAACATGTAATATTAAATTTGAACAAAATTTGAACACCTCTTTCTTATAGGGTTTTAAAACTTAATGTTACTATGGTGTAAAAGTAATTTCAATTGGAAAATATCCTTTTCCTTGGAAGTGCATTTGATTTCTTTTTTTTTTTTTGGATGTTTGAGAGAATTCAGATTATAAAAGTGTATATTAAATTAAAAATTATTAAAAAATATAATGCTTGTTGATACTAAACAATGGTACCAAACATTCCTAAACCCTTGCTTCTTTAGGGGGGTAAAATGGCGGTAAGGCTATTCTATTCAAATTAAAAGTCTCACTCAATGGCATTTCCGTTATTTTCGAGATCATCAAGGTTGTTTGTTCTTCAGGGACTTGAATAAAACCTTAAAATGTGGAACAAAATCAAACGCCAAGTGCCAAAGAAATGAAGTTAGAAATGACAGCGTGCGTCGCTCCACTCCGTAGCAGCTGTTCCTTCGCCAGCCCCAAATGCCACGTCACAACAGTCGTTTACGTGTCAACTCTTTACTCGCTGCCGCCTAAGATGTGTTCAAATTAATGATTCCACGCTACGCCAATATATTCTTACGTGCTTCATAACGCTCTATATGTGTTATTGGCATTTGGCAAGCCTTGCGATACAACTTCTCCCCTAAATCAATCAAATATGTTTGAGGAAATTACACTAAATCTCCTGTACTATTCGCGTTTTTACATTTTACCATATAAACTATTTCTCGTTATATTTTACCATATGAACTATGTAAATTTTTACACTTTGCCCTATATGGACATTTTTACCCCTAAAATTTTATTTTCTTAAAATAATAAAAATAATTCATTACAATCATATTCAATCCATCATGCTTCCCTATAAAAATAATCTTTTAAACTCATACATTGTTTGACTAGAATGTAGCTGCATATTCCTGGTTAGTGATGAATATTTTTATCGCTAATTGACTAAAATTATATTATTTATTTATTTTTTTAATTGGTTAGTGATGAATATTTAAGATTGGTCGCTATATCCAAAGTTAGTGGCAATTCTTTCTTCCTGTAATTCTTTGCTTTTTTTTTGTCTTGTTGGTACGGACCATTGCGATGCCTCTTAAGATTGAGTGTAAGGAGCAATCGTAAAACTATACATGTGACGAGCAGCCCAAAAATCGACTAAGAATACCCATCTATATTTCGTTGAAACAATGTATGAATTTAAGGAAGTATTAATTTTATATACGATAACATGATAGGCTCGATGACCATAATACACTATTGTTATTATTGTAAGAAAAAAAAAATTTAGGGGTAAAATTGTCCATATAGGGCAAAGTGTAAAAATTTACATAGTTCATATGATAAAGTGTAACCAAAAATAATTTATATGGTAAAGTGTAAAAACGCGAATAGTACATAGGGTTTAGTGTAATTTCCTCAATATATTTATTCATCAGTGGAACTAGGATTTTATTCAAATCGAAAATTCGACAGAATATGTTTAATGGTAAAAATTTGTATTTTAAATTTAATTGATTCGAGTTTGAACCTCATATGTGTGTGTTCGCTGTTTTAATGTACCCTGCTAAAAAACTGGCATGCTAGAATACATATTGATGAAAAGTGACAAAAGACATATTGAATAAAACAGTAAAAGATTGGAAATGGCTGTATATTGATTGGTGATGAATGTAATAAAGACATTGCCTTATTTATAAGTCTTCAGTAAATCGAGAGAATATTCTAGACTAATACCAGGTGTCACCTATCTATTTGATCTGCGCAAATAATCAATGTCGCTATGGATATGATGGAATATTTCCTCAAATACAATCTAGTGAAATCAAGCTCATAGGATCATCTGTGATACTGCTCTTCATCAAGATGTGATTATATCACAATCATCCTGATTATTCCCTTTATCATGCCCCCTCAATTCGAGCGACGTCTTGGATGTAACATTCAATTTGTTTCTGAGACGAGCAAAGAATTGTCCACTTAACGGTTTCGTAAGAATGTCCGCTATTTGATCGATTGCTGGGACATGCTGAACCGAAATAGATTTATTCATAACCTTTTCCCTGACGAAGTGTAAATCGAGTTCCAAGTGTTTAGTCCGTGAGTGATAAACTGGATTAACAGATAAAGACCTTGCACCAAGATTATCACCCAAACAAGCAAGGTTGATTTATTTGAATTCCTAGCTCACCAAGAAGAGATTGAAGCCAAATTAACTCGCAAGTGGCAAGCATCTATACTCCTATACTCGCTTACGTCAGTTGATCGAGACAACCGTGTTTTGTTTCTTTGAGCTCCATGTGATCAAGTTTTTACCAAGATAAATACAAAGACTGCCCGATGTAGATCTCCTGTCATCAATATCCAACCCCGATCCGCATCGAAAAAATGCTGTTAAAATCATTGGGGATTTACAATGAAACTGCAATCCATAATCCATAGTGCCTGCTAAGTATCTCAATATCCGCTTAAGTGCTTTCCAATGACTATCCAACGGATTTTGCATAAACTGACTGATTTTGTTGATGCTATAACTGATATCTGGCCTAGATATAGTTGCATACTGAAGAGCACCAACAAGTTTTCTATACAGAGTGCCATTGGCAATAGGTTGTCCATCATACTTGGACAAAATAGGACTGCTGACCATTGGTGTATGTAATCCTTTTGCCCCCTTCATACCAGCTTGATCAAGAATATCTGCAATGTATTTGTGTTGGCTAAGGAGAACACCCTGAGCCGTGGGGGCGACTTCTATGCCAAGAAAATAATGGAGATGACCAAGATCCTTGAGAGAAAATACGTGATTCAAGCTGGTTATGATCCGTTCAACCTCTTGTGTGCAACTACCGGTAATAATGATATCATCAACATATGTCAAAATCAGAATGCAATTGCCTTTGTCTTTCTTGTAATAAAGAGAATTATCAGCCTTGGAAATAGAGAAACCAAAAGACTTCAAAACCGTAGCAAGTTTGGAGCACCAAGCTCGGGAAGCTTGTTTGAGACCGTAAAGGGACTTCTTCAATTTGCAGACTAACTGAGTACCCTTGCTGTCAAGTTTTTCGAACCCTGGCACCTGAGCCATGTATAAATCAGTGTCCAACTCACCATTTAAAAAGGCATTGTCAATGTCCAATTGTCTTATTGGCCAAGAGTGAGATATGGCTAAAGACAAGACTAATCGAACCGTAGTCGGTTTAATGACAGACTATAAGTTTCAAGATAATCTAAACCAAATATTTGTGTGAAACCTCGAGCAACCAACCGAGCCTTATATCGAGCAATAGAACCATCGGAATTCTTCTTAATTTTGAAAATCCATTTGCATTGGATCAAACTTTTGTCAGGTGGCAAGGGAACAAGAGACCATGTACCATTTTTGACAAGAGCATTATACTCTTGTTCCTCCACTGAATACCGATAGCTTGGAGATAAGAGGTTGGTTCAACTAAAGTCCAAGAGCAAAGAAGATAGGATTTGGGCTTCAAACTCCCTGTCTTTGATCGAGTAACCATGTGATGTTTACCTGAACAGACTCAAAATTCTCATTAGAAACAGCAACAGGATCAATATTTGTATCTATTGGTAAATCTATAGTTATTGTACCACCAGGTAAAACAATATCGGGAGGTAATTCAATGGGATTGTGAGAAGAAGAAGGACTAGGAATGGCAGGAGAGGAAGTATGAGAGTCAACAGAATTGTGGGGGGTGTAGGAGGGGAGTTATGTGATGATTCGGAGGATGAATGATGAGGTGAATTGTGTGAAGAATCGAATGAACCGTGGTTCAACAGATGTAGGTAAAATGGGAATAGAAGAAAAAACCACCGATGAGAAGAATCATTATGGCAATTAGCAGGATGTTTTTGGAAAGGAAATTGAGTCTCATTGAAGACAACATTTCGTGATTATGACTTTGCCATTTTCAAGAAGCACTTTGTAGCCCTTATATTGTAAGCTATATCCAATGAAAGTCCCAGCTTGACTCCTATATTCAAGTTTGTGTTTATTGTAAGGCCGCAAATGAGGAAAACACAAACAACCAAAGGTTTTAAGCAAGGAATATCGAGGCTTATGACCTGTAAGCTGTTCAAGAGGTGATTTGAAGTTAAGAACCTTAGTAGGAAGTCTGTTAATTATGAAGACAACAGTTGAGAAAGCATCATCCCAAAATTTAGTAGGCATGTGAGCATTGGACAGAATAGAGAGCCCCGTTTCAACAATATGTCGATGCTTTCGTTCAACTAGTCCGTTTTGTTGAGGAGTATAAGGGCAGGATATACGATGAACAATCCCATTGTCATTAAAGAATTTTGACAAGGGTTTGAATTCAGTCCCACCATCACTTTGGATAGATTTAATTTTTCTGTCAAATTGATTTTCAACAAGTTGTTTAAAATGGAAGAAAACCTGGGAAGTGTCAGATTTAGATTTCATTAGGTAAAGCCAAGTGAATCTAGAACAATGATCAACAAAACTGATATAATAAGAGTATCCATTGACAGATTTAATGGGAGCAGGGCCCCATAAATCTGTGTAGATAAGATCAAGAATAGCATAGTGATTAGTATCAGATAAAGAAAAAGGAAGAATATGACTTTTAGCCTTAATACAAGATGGACAAATAGGTTCAACTTCATTGATATCAAAAGGAATATTACAATCTTTAAGCACTCTTTGAACAGTATCAAATGAAGCATGGCCTAACCTAGAATGCCACAAATTAATGCTATCCTTATTTCTAACTCTCAGAACATGGACACTTGGATATTGCTGCGGCTGAAATTGAATAAGATTGGGTGACTGAGATGTAGAGGTGCTGAGATCAAAGCAATACAGACCATTGTTAACCTTCCCTTGAAGAAGAACTTCCTTGGTTTCCGATCCTTCACAAGACAAACACAAGGGTGAAATTCAAAGAAAACTTTATTATCTTTGGCAAACTGAGAGACACCGATTAAATTTTTTTGTGATGTGAGGAACATGAAGCGTTTTTTGAGAAGAAAACATGATGAGGTTTCATATATGGTGGTGTTTTAACTATAGAATTACCAATATGTAAAATATCCAAACTGTGCCATTCCCAACTTGAACTTTGTCACCCATTGAATCGGATGCCAGATTTAAATTACCAAAGTCATATGTAACATGATGTGTAGCTCCAGAATCTGGAAACCAACAATTATCATCCACATTCCCAGTAGACTTAGTGGCAGAATCAGTCTGAAATTGAGCCACATTTACAGTACTTCCTTGAGAGTAAGCATTAGTGCTGTTTCCAGGCACATATGAAAAATCAGCTCGATAGAAACATTTGTCTATTGTATGGTTAGTCCTATGACAGATCTGGCATGGTATTTTGTTGTTGTTGAACCTTCCTCTTCCTCTAGTAGCTCCACCTCTAGAGTATGCCATGCCTCCTCTGTTCACATAAAATTGATTCATCTCCCTGCCTCTCTGGTTGTGAGTAAATCCTCCCCTTCTATTTCCACTTCCTTGAACAACTGAGTTGACCATAGGGGATGATCCATCCATACCAAACTGGTTCTGGGACATGTTTAATCCTTCCAGTCTGCTCTCAAAACTGAGCAATAAAGCATGCACCTCTCTCAATGAGTATGGTTCAATTCTAGAATTAACTGAAACCATGACTGAGTTATAGTCATTGCCAAGACCTGTTAGGATATAAGAGATCTGTTCTTCATCTGTTAACCGTTGCCCAGCTGCTGCCAACATATCACAACAGGTTTTGATTTTGTTCAAAAACTCTCTCATGGGCATATCTCATTTCTTTAAGGTCTGCAATTGCAACCTATATTGCATGATTTTAGCTCTTGATTGAGTGGCAAAGCTCATTTCTAGAGCTTCCCATATATCTTGAGAGCTAGTTAATCCAACCATAGTGATTAAGATGGATTCAGATAAGGAGGATAATATCCAGGAAGCTAAAAGCTGATCCTGTCTTTTTCCAGCTAATATATTTCGGATTAACAGATTTTTGTCATCTTTAGTGATGTATTGTTGTGGTTTAGAGCAAACACCATTGATAAATGACTCTAACCCGTAACCTTCTATAGCAAAATTTAAACCTCGCCGCTTCCATACCAAATAATTAGTTTCGAAAGCTTGACATTTACTAGTTGATTTTGGGGACATATTATAGATGGCAAAATCATTTGGTGTTTCAAAGATAACCATGGTGAAAATGAAGTAGGGAACGGCACAGGCTCCGGTGTTAACCTGGAGCTCGATACCATGATGAAAAGTGACAAAAGACATATTGAATAAAACAAGAAAAGATTGGAAATGGTCAGATATTGATTGGTGATGAATGTAATAAGACATTGCCTTATTTATAAATCTTGTCAAATCGAGAGAATATTCTAGACTAATACCAGGTGTCACCTATCTATTTGATCCGCAAATAATCAATGTCGCTATGGATATGATGGAATATTTCTCAAATACAATCTCATTGAAATCAAGCTCATAGGATCATCTCAGATATCGCTCTTCATCAAGATGTGATTATATCACAATCATCCTGATTATTCCCTTTATCACATATGTATTCAGCAAACCAAAATAATCGGTTCATTTTGATTTTTATCGATTTTTGTTTCCAACGTCTTCGTATATCATTCTGTAAATCGAATTTAAAAAAGTAATTAAAAAAAATATAAATATTATATTTATAAATGATACGAAATGGTCGGTTCGATTCAAATAGTTTACCGCACCATGAACATCCTTGTGTGATGCGTTGAACCCATCTATGGAAAATTAAGTATATTATTTTTTATATACATAAAATGAAAATATAAGTAACAAGCTATTTTCACAATACACATTTAAAGTAAAAAATATTATAAACCAATAAAAAGATATATAACAAAGCCCAACATTTAAACAAATCGCAAATATATGACAAAATACTAAGTTCATGATTTTAATTTCTAACAAATCAAATTAAGTTAATTAAATTAGTTTGAGATATTTGATCGTAAAAATGATTATTTAGAGGTAATCGGATCGGACTAAGAGCATTCCCAATAGGCTCTTTAAATTTAAAGAGCATCTTTTGTAAAATAAAGAGCATCTTTAAATTTAAAGAGTTGTATTTTTGCCATCTTCCAAGAGATTCTTTAAATTTTGCTCTTTATTTATCATTTCCCAACATTAATTAATTACACATTTTTTTCCTCCATTTCACTTATTTTCCTCCTAATTTCTTAATTGTTTTCCTCCATATTGTTTTACATTGAGAACATCATGCTATTTTAATTCAATGAAAAATATCACATGATTTCAAAATATATTCCTGACAACCAAAAATCAAAACAAATCTCTATGCCCTTTCAAATATGCCTTCAAGAAAAATGATCAACATGCTTATTCATGATTCTGACTCTAAAGATGATTCTGACTCATTTCTGAAATCACATAGTTCTCGTAATGTTCTCTCGAATTTTAATCGCATTTTTCCATGGTAAATGTATGTTGAAATTTCAAAATTTATTTTGATTTGTAGAAATTGTCACTAAAAGGATCATTAAAAAGTGCAAAAATCATTAAATGGGATATTAGAAATAATTAACATTTAATGTAATTAATTATGGAGAGTTGTCTTGGCTCTCCAAATTTGGAGAGTGAAAATTGGTTCTCTAAATTTAAAAGTTAAACTAAAGAGCTTGTTGGAGAGTGTTTTTGGTAGATAACTCTTTAAAATAAAGAGTATTTTTGATTTGAAGAGCCTCTTGGGGATGCTCTAACTACCGATTTATAGTAAAACTGATAGAATCTGTCTGTCGAATTCGATTTTAAAACATTGGTGTATACAAAAGAAGAAAAAAACGAAATATCTATTTGAATGAAATTATAATTAGCTCATAAACTTTAATGCGACTTAATAATTGAATTAATTCAATTTTATTCGAATGCCATTGTATTCGAATTAGTTGTAGATAGCGGTTAAATTTAGAAATGGGTTAACCTTCTGACTACAATTAATAATTTTCCCATGAAATTCAGGGAACTTTAAAATCCGAAAACTCAGAAATTAATAATTGTTTGAAAATGCTACATACAGATAAGGAAATACTCCATTATATCATGGCCTTAATTAATTGTAGCTGGTTTCTTAAGTAATTAGTGTGACTTTAATCATATTGAGGAAATCCATGTTTCTAGCTTTCACGAATTTTTAGTTAATATCAATAACAGCAGATGGAAAATCGAAATAGACATATCATATTTGTTGTTGCACAATGATTGCATATGATTTATGTAAATATAATAGTCCCTGCGTTCCCACTAAGATAGACGCGGACGATAATTCATACAAATTAAGAAAATATAATAAATGTAATTAGAATTATAATTTTTTTTCATATTATTCTTATTTTATTCTTGCATTAAATGAGCCCAAATATATTTAAAAAATAAAATTTGTTAAAAACAAAGTGGATTAAATAAAGCATTTTAGTTTATTGTAGTGTAATTAATACTATCAATAAGAAAATAAGCCTAAAATATGAGAAGAACGAAAAAGAAAAGGTCGTCTATCTTACTGGGACGGAGGGAGTAGTAAGTAGACGATTAAAAAACGAAAATACTATGATCATGCGACATACTATTACTCTGTCTATTAGAGGTAGAGTTGTCAAAAGGGGTTAGGTCAGTCGGGCCTTCCCACCAGCCTGCTATGTCAAAAGTAGGGGTGGGTTGAAGGTTTAGTAGCTCAGCAGGAGGCGGGCCTAAACGGGCCAGCTTGTTTGGGCTGCGAGTTGAGGAGGGTCAGCTTGCGGCGGGGTGGGCTGGCCCGCCGGCTGCCCATTTTTTTTTTTTTTGCTTTTTTTTTTTAAACATAAATATTGAAGAAGGAACAAGCATGTTGATAAGATGAATACATTGAAAAGTGTTACTTCAGTACGTCAAATAATTCTTTTTTCATGTCAAAATGAACCATGGAGTGAGTGTTCTTCAAATGATGGTGATGACTCATGAATCACCCTTGTTTCACTTCAAACTTTGAGGGTGGAGATATTGTTTCCTGCAGGGGCAGAGCTAGGATATAGTATCGGGTGGTGCCAACCATTATATACGTGGATAATAAATGTTTGTTTTATACAAAAATGAAATTAAATTACAAATATTTACATTAATAAATATCCAAAAAGACATAATAACATCATTAATTTATTAAAATTTAGAACGTCCCTCTTGCATATCACGGAAATCATCTACTAGTGAATCTATTTTTTTTGCAATTTTCTTTTCAATATACACTAACAAACAATCATGGAGAAATTCATCTTCTATTTTATTTCGAAGTGTAGTCTTTACTAATTTCATAGCAGAAAATGATCTCCGGTAGTAGCCACAGATACTAGAAGAGTGAGAATAAAAGTTATCACTCTAAACACGAGTGGGTAAATATCTGACTTTCTGGTTTTCACCAACCATTGACATAAATTAGAAATAGTTATCAATGTTCTAAAATCAGGAAGTTGCCGCACATAATCAAAATACTCAAATTGCATTCTTAATTATAGCATCTCATGTTCTGCAAAGTCTTGTGGGTAAAACTTCTCCATCAACTTGCAAATGTCATCAATTCTATAGGATATGGCCATGTCTCTTGGAACTAATGCCGATCTAAGAACAATTAACTCCACTGTGTTATTGCTGAATTTGTTGTTCAACTCTTGCAATCAAGAATCTATCACGACATTAAAAATGTCAACTTTATAATGATGTCAGGATTGTAAAATCTAGTCAATGGTGAGCCCTTCCTTTTCGTGCAATATATTGAGCATCAAAATCCAACACATGTATATTAATTGTTTGACAAAAAGACTTCACATTTGTAACTAATTCATTCCACCCATCATCTCTAAATTTTTGAATAAGCGACTTAGCAGATGAAACAAGATGCATCATATTCAAAATATCTTGAGATTGAAGTTGTAGAACTTGACAAAGCATATTTGAAATCTCCAAAAAATTTCTCATAAGATGCAAAATCAAAATAAATTCGAAAGAAATTAGCACCTCATCACCTGCACCTGCATCGATACAAGAAAATTGACTTTTTGTGACAAAGGTATTAGTGACGGCATATTGTCGTCGCTAAAACACAACCTTTTGTTACAACAAGCCGACCCAAATAACTTCACCACTAACTGACAAGAATATTTTGTTGTTAATATAAAATAATGACGACTTATGAAACTCGTTGTTACAAATTAGTCAATTATTTGCGACAATAATATTGTTGCTAAAATATTTTGTCTCTAAAAGGATTTTGCAGCGACATTATTGTCACTAATAGTTAGCTATTAGAAACAACAATTATGTCGTCACTAATAGGAAGCCCATTCCCTCAGTTTTTTCCTTTCATCAATTTTTCGCGCCTACACTATTTTTTCCCCAGATTTTCATCCTGCCAATTCCCTCAACTCCATTACTCCCGCTGGTCGCGCTGGCCCGACGCCACTACAGCCTCCACCTCTCTCTCTCTCTCTCTCTATATATATATATATATATATATATATATATATATAAGCTTTTTATTTGGCGCCATCGTACCTGCCCCTGCAACCCGTTGTCCGTTAGTTCACCGTCCACCATAGGCAGTTAGGCACCGCCAGCCACCGGTGTCCACCACTACTCAGACGCCAATCTTGCTAAAATTTTGGCTATTAAGTTAGTAGATGGTTGTTTTTATGTAATTATATATGTTATTTGATTGGGTTTGAGTCAACGGTTTCATTGAAGGGTTTGATTGAATTGGGAAGGGATTGTGCATCTGATGTCTAATAGTGTGCAATTGGTTGAGAATTGCGATGGTGTATTCCATTTCTATTATTTTTCCTAATAAACTGAATTTATGTACAACTGTAGTTACGGGATCTCTAGATTTAGTTACTGTTGCAATCATATCTTTTTGAGCAAGTTCACATTCTATGTTGAACCAACCGTTGGAATGCCCTGGTTATAATCAAATTTGATGTTTGTGCCCTTGGAATTCTTGTATTCATCCTGAAATAAAGAGCTCATTCTGCAGTTTAGTAAGAATCTGGCAATTGATTTAACTTTTATTAGTTCCTCTTGCTATTTCATAAGGGAATGTGTTTGAGAAAATATTACCGCAAGTATACAGTGTCAAATTTTAATATAGTGATAAAAATCGGGTTGTCGTATCCACAGGGAATGATAATTAAATAAGCACTAAGTGCTGTAATTAAAATAGCCTAATTTTATCTAGAAAATCAAATAATGAGTTTGAGTGTTTTCTTAAAATATGTAAATAGAAAAAACACAATTTAACACAATGTTTGATCGAAAAAATGCAATAATAAATAAATTCTAGAGGAATGATTCACTTATTCTTATCTTATATTTATCAACTTAATTTATCAATTATTCAGTAGTAATTTATAAATCATGAATTCCAAAAAATAATTAATTCTATCTCTCGATTAGTAATTAATTAAAAAGATCTAATTTTGGATTTCAATATCTCTATAAAAATCACAAAAATAGAGTGAATTCATAAACAAGATTTCAGAGAATTCATAAATTTCTCAATTATATGAAATTCTAAGTTATACTATTTTTAGGCCAGTTATACAATTTACTCTCTCGAATTATAATTGTATAAACCAAATAATCCAAATTATTGATCAGTAATTTAGAAGTAATTAAAACCAACAGTATAAATAAATTAACTACTGAAACATGATAAATAAAAGCATCAAAATATAAGATTCGATTAAGTTACATTATCCTCTAGAAATGGAAATTTAGCTCATGATGATATCCATAAAATTAAACAACAAATAATTAAACATGTTCTACAATTTACAAGCAAAATTTAAAAGAGAGGGTAAAAAGAAACTTGTATGTATCCTGTTGGAAGATTTCTCAAGCTTCCAGAGGTAAACTCCTGCTCCGTGCTACCCTTCCTATCAACTGCTGCTGAGCAAATATGCAGAACCACACAAATGGTAGAAAACTAAAAACTAAAAACTGAAAGAAAGAAACTGATAACTTGATTTCTGAGGTGAGAGGTGTGTTCAATCGTCTGAACTAAAGGCTATTTATAGCAGAAGATTCGTAGGTGTTGATGTCAATCAGATGGGTTTCCCTACTGTCCAATATCAATTGTCTTCCACTATTTTTCCTTTTGATGTGTAAATGATTGTCTTCTTCCTCTTAGTTCAGTTGATAATGCTTCTCCATCTCTGTTCGTGGTTTTTCGTCGTGTAAAGTTGATACTCTTTTCTAGGTACCGAATATATGGCGGTTGAAAGTAGGTGAAATCGGATCAAGGCAGGAACAAGTGCACCGCGGTTCAAGCTTAAAAAATATATATAATTTTTTTTTATTGTAAGTACCTAGGTACCAACTTGTGTACCTAGGTACACAAATTTCCATTTTTTTCTTTTTCTTTTTTCTTTTCTTTTTCACTTTTTTTCTTTTTTTTTGTTTTCTTTTATTTTTCTTTTTCCTTTTCTGTTCTTTCACCGCCATGATTTATTTTTCATCGTCTTTTGCCCGTTTCTTGATTTCTTGATACCTTGATAGCTATTACAACTCGATGTACAATTTCAACAACAATCTGGACTTAATCTACTCAAAAATAGCACATCTTCTAAGTCTAGGATACCTATTTTGTTGGTAAAATTCCAACTTAACAGAATGCCATATCCTTTTTTGTTTTGTTGTCGACAAATATATTTAGGTTTCTCATTTTGCTCGATATTACAGGTATGGGATACTCGGCAACGTTCTTACTGAAACTCCTTCCATGTTCATGAAGAATACATTTCGATATATTAATTCCACTGTCTATACTAATCGGTATATCTACTCGTTCGTCTTGGTGCATTTCTTTACTGATAAATTCGACTTGAATACTATACGTAATTCTTATTTTTATCTTTTAACATAGTGGATATGACGCTCTATCTGTTTGCAAATTAAAAAGCAACAAGGTATGTCTTTCTATTTCTTTTTGCATTTCATCAATTTAATTGCATATTTGCCAACACTTTTAGCATCTTAGTTTAGTTAGTTAATGACTATTTTCTATTTAACTCTGCTCTAGGTTCAAACTCGATCAGAGTTCTCTGAGATTCAAGATTGGAATGATATTGATTGGCACATTATCCATATATTTTTATCAAGAAAAGCTAAGAGTTATGTTCTTACACTTATCAATGAGGTAATTAGTTTTGGTCCTAAATATGGATATCAAATTTCTACATTCTCCAAATATATTTTGAGCTAATAATTTATCGATATCTTTGTTCACCTCATCATGCCCTAAATAAGAGTTAAATGACAGTGGTGTCTGACAAGAATCTATGATTACTTCTTCTTTTTCTCTCTCTCTCTATATTCCAAATTTTGCATAGCTACAACTCAGAATAGAACAACTGCTAAGATGCGTTTAGAATTGAATCCTTCTTGATTTGTCATCAATGTGTGCTTGGCCTTTTTAAATTTTCTGAATTGTCCATTCATTATTTATTTTTATAGATATCTATCATGATATGAACTGTACATAGAAAAGGGCTTTTAGTTTTGAATAATATTCAAGAACTAGAACAACTAGATCATTCTGCTAAATTATTTGAAGTTGAGTTTTGTATGATGTTTTTAGCATTATGTGTTTAACATGTTTGGTATCATAAGCTAATATGATTTTCCTTATGTTATTAGCATCCATAACATTGAGTTATTTTACGATAATTTTGTTGGCTCGTCACATTCCTTCAGGTTTTAGCGAAAGATGTTGACAAAGATATGGTTGTCTTGATGGCTGCAAGAGCCTCAAGATTGGAGAATCAAGATGCTATTGACTATGCAATAGTTTCAATGTTAGATGATCCTAAAGAGGTACTCAAGTCAAATTACCTAGTTTTCTCACGTATGCATGATTTTGTGAGTATTCCCTGTTAATAATCTTTTGTTTCCTTCTTATTCAATGAAAGACGCGTGCTGAAACTACAAAGGTTCACTTTCTTCTGTTCAACTCGACTGATAAGAGGACTGCACTTACCTACTTGGCCAGTGATGGTAAAATGCACAGAGAGAGCAAAGGTGCCCCAAAACAGGTATCACTCTTATGGAGCACCAAAATAATGTAATAATTTAGTTTTGATAAGGTTGTCTTAATTATTGTTTATCTCAATTTGGCATGGAACAAGTCAGATATTGCAAATAAAGTGCACTCCATCATAGATAAATTTGCTGAGAGAGGTCTTCGGTCATTTCAGTTGCTCGTCAGGCACCTATGCCATTTACTTCTTCTAAATTGAGGTTTTCAGAAAGAATATACTCGGAACGACAAAAAGTATATATATTTCAGAAAGCATATACTTGGATAATAGTGACATACTTTGGACATGTTTTTATTTCTACCATGCCCAATGCTTCTTTACTTGATATTGGGTTATATTAATGGCCTAAAAGGTCTTAACTACATGAATTAGCAATCTTAAAATTGGCGATACTTTATATTTCAAACTTAACTATTCATGTAGGGTTCTGTTTTCTATTCAAACTACAAAGAGATGCTTCTTTGTTCCTTTGATATTTTAAAAATTAGAAATATCGTTTTGAGATGCAAATGGATATGGTCCTTGTTCGGCATTGTGAAAATATTATAATGAAATATCCTGAACATCTGTCCCTGGTTTACATCATTTGAGAGGAGGTCATAGAAGTCAGAGACAACAACAGATGAACACTGGTGAAATCTATACATTTCGTACTAGCTTTGATGCTAACCATTTTTTTAGTCGGTATTCTCTTGCACTTATAACTTCTATTGACAATACATAGGCCAAAGTATATTTTGGCTATTCCAAAAAAAAAATATGCATAATTCACGTCTTCTTTTCTAATTCTGTGAACATATATTGCACTGGATAGAGCCGATTTCTTTTTGAAATAAAAAAATTCAAAGTTAAATTGCCCATATAAAGATTTGTGTATTTTGTTTTTATTGCGTTTCACCTAATTCCCTCACACCAAAATAATGTGGCTTTGCAATAACCCTACAAAAGCCTTAATGAAATCGGGGAGGGGGGGGGAATCAGCCGGTGATATTGCTTTGGCTTGAATACTCACACCTTAAGGGATTCTTTTATTCTTGGGGCTTGCATAGTGTAGGCGAGCTTTTGCAGGAAACTAAAGCTAATAAATGTCAGTGGACTATTTTTGCAGGATTGAAGTTGATGACGCACCATTATCCACATCTTTTTTATATATAGCTTGCAGTTTTGGTATCTTATTAGGCATTTATTTTTAGTTAGTTCCATCTGTGTGTATGCCTTGAAAAATGATAACATTGCTAAGTTTTTTTTTTCTTAATTATCCCTAATTTTCTTATGCTCTTCATCTGCAGGTTGTGGATTTGAGTTGGTGATTGAATCTTGTAAGCGGGAGGTTTCTTCAGTTCAAGTGTGGATATTTACTTCTAGTTGAATGACCTCATATGTGCTAAAGGGCCAATTTAAATTAGATTGGTTTTTTTTTATGTGGTTGATACTTGATATGTAATGTTCGATTCAAATACTAAACTTGAAATTTAGCTTTAGTTACATAAAAAAAAAACCCATTTATATTTCAAACTTACGGATATCCCTTTCACATCCCCTTCACATGTGTTTTTATTTATATGATGTTGAAACTTATTTTTTGTGTTTAGTTGATATTATTGGTTGGATGAATGCATTTGTATTAGGTAATGTTGATATTATTGTTAAGTGAACATAAGCTTAAAAATTGTATACTAAAATAAAAATAAAAAAAATTGATAAAAGAGGGTTTTTGTGACGACAAAGTCGTCACCAATAAACTTTCAGAACACAAGCTATTGAGATGACAAATGTCGCCACAAAAGATCTCAAATTACTTATATCAACACCGTAAGTAACAAATAAGTTTGTGAAAATACCCCTGACGAAAATTTTGGTGGACATTTCTGACAACTTTTTTGTGACGACATGTTGTCACAATACCATTTGTGACAACGCTGGTGTCACAAATAACTTACTTGTCATGAGTTTACGTGGTGACTTATTTGAGACGACTTGTCGCCACAAAAAACTCTTTTGTGACGACATTCAATCTTTCGTGACAACATTTTATCATCACAAAAACCTCTTTTTCTAGTAGTGATCTCCATGTTGAGCTGGTGTAGTTCTATCTTCAATAATATTTAGTAAAACTTCACATGTTTCATTGAACATCTTTATCAAACCGAATATATATTTCAAATGAGAACTCAACGCGTATCACCCGCTCTTTTTGTAAAGAACCAATCACGATTAAGCCCTTTCCCACTTTCAAGCTCATTAATTAGTGCGTAGATGGATTTGACATGGATTTTGGAGTATCAACTTTTTCTTTTAAAGAATGGATCAATTCTTTGTGTCTTTTTCATCCGCAAATATGAGAGAAAAAAATGAAACTCAGCATTTAAGTCAATTTCAACTTCAAATAGCTGCTGACCAAACAAATGAAGCATTCTTTAAATATCTCTTAAAATTAAGCATTTTTTGAGCCCAATTAAATGAATCACATAACTATTTTACCGAATTAAATGAATCAGATAACTATTTCAAGAGAGTTAAAGGAAATGAATTGCACTAATTATTAATATATCCCAATATTTTTACTGATTTTTTTAAACCAAACAAATGAATTTTTGAACGAAAAAGGGGGGTAAATAACACGCGTCGATTTATAGTAGTTCAACCCACCTAGGGCCTAATCTACTACCGCCCCAGTACATCCGGGATGGGTTTTGAAAAAGAAAAAGAATTTTATTAATTACCACAATTAATACAAATTCAACTTACAACACCCTGAAGAGCACCACACTCTTCTTCAACACCACCTTTGGAGATTACCACAATCTCCCTTTGAAGATTACCACAATCTTCCTTCAACGGCACCTATGAAGATCACCACAATCTTTAATCTTGAAGAATACCAAATTCTTCAAACACCTCAAGAGCACCACACTCTTGAAACACATATCACCTAGATCACCCAAGTGTATTCTTACCACAAGAATACTCACAAGGATGTCTTGTGTTGAATGATGACAAAAATCAAGATTACAACTCAATAATGAATATTACAATTTGAGTGCAAGTATAATCAAGAAATAAAGCCTAGACCTCAAGATGTGAAAGTGAAATACTTAGGCTATAAATACAACAAGAGTGTTGAATATGAAAGCTTGGAAATTTGCAGATTTCTTGTTGTGTATTTGCTTGTGTTGTTGTTGTCTATTGTGTCTTCAATTCATCCTCTATTTATAGGAGAGTCTTCACCAACATAGGTTCCTTCTTCTTCACTTTTGTCTACAAAAGGAGATCACAAGATGTAGAAATATTGTACAAAAATCAAAAGTAAATCTTGTTGTCAAAGAGTTCAAATGGTACAATTTTTCTGTCACAGAATTGCACAGGGCGACCGGTCGACCTGTAGAAAATTTTGAACATTGGAAGAAAAATAGTGCGATCCAGGTACAGGTTGCAGGGGGTCGACCGATTGAAGGGGTTCGACCGGTCGCCCAGGGGTTCGACCGGTCGCCCAGGGGTGCGACCGGTCAGCCCTCTCCTGGACCGGTCCCCCGCTCGATTTTTTTCAAGTGCATGCGTTACTGTTTCAAGTTTTCTTTTCTTGGTACCGATCGACCTTTTGGGCGACCGGTCGACCTCCAAATTGGAATGTTGTCCGATTTTTATCAAAAATAAACTTCAAGAAATACATTAGTAAAAATATTTTAAATCACTTGGGAGTATTTGGACAACATTTATAAACATTGTTTTGGTGTAAAAACCAGTTAACACAAAAACATTAAATATGTTGTCCAATTTTTTTATCGAATAATAAACTCTAAGAAATACTCCAAAAATTAGTAAAAACATTTTAAACATTTAGGAGTATTTTGGACAACATTCATAAACATTGTTTTGGTATAAAAACTCATTTAAACATAATCATCAAAATCTTGATAAAAACATTTATCTAACAATGATGTCTTCACCCCAGTATAACATACATCCATTATTGCAACAATCAATTTTTTCCACTGGCAGGCCCATGCCTCGCAACATCTTCTTGGTTTTATAGAAGTTATCAGGCACTGTATTATTATCGGGAAGAATCTCACTGATAAGTTACACTATGTCATCATAATTTCTTTCAGACATGTGATATTCAACCTTCATGCGCATCACTCTAGCAACAAATGATAATTGTGAGTGTTTAGTACAACCAGCCGATAACTCTTCATCTGCAGCATTGAGCATGTCATAGAATTTATGTGAATCTGGATTTGGAGGTTCCCCTATTTCACTCGGATGAAACTCGGGACCCGCTGCATTCATCACCATTGTATGGTAATCCATCGTTGATTCCGCATCTTCACTATAATGTACGTTTTGGGTGTTGCTTGCTTCTACATGTGTTTCTCCATGTCTATCCCAAACATAACATTCTGGCACAAATCCATATCTTACAAGATGGTATTTAACTTCATCACGGTGGAGATACTGGCGATTCTGGCACTTACGATGATTACATGGACATCTGATTTTATCCACATCCATCCACTCTACTTGACTACAAGTAAAGTCAATAAATTTTTCTAGTCCTCCTAAGAACTCATTAGATAGGACCCCTCTACTTTAAAACCTTTTATACATCCACCCACGTTCTATACTCATTTTTCAATGTCCTGATAAATTGAAATAATATATAATAGACATTATAATAAGAATTTGGATTGTCAACAAGTTCAAAGATATTTCAGTATGCATAATTTATTGCTATTTATGTAGATATTTCATTATTACTTGCATTTTATGACTATTACTAATGATTTACCAAAACATTTGTGTTGAATATTGAGGCTAGAAAGATACATTAAGATGAATTCATTATTAAAGCATATATACTCTGCACAATCTCTACTAAGCACATTATATTACTATTTTTTGTTGTTGTAATGTTCTGTGAGAACCACACACCATATCCGTATCTTGAAATATCTTTGAGTGTTTTGGATAAATTGACATATAGGTATCTAAGAAAATCATGCACTCTTCCTTAGCCTTAGTTTCATTTCCTTGCTTTATTACATGTGTATTTGACTGGAGCTTTTGTTCCCCATGCCTATAACTATTCAATTCTTGGAATAGTACTTTGTAGCTATAGTAATTCTAATGAGTACTAAATATTCTAATAAATTAGCCAATGTTTGATATATTCTGCATGTTGTAACAGTTCATCTTTAATTAAAACTATATAATTTGTATCATTTACATGACAACTGTTAATTTTTTTTTTCTGCTGGTAGACTTTTGATAACCTTAAGATGGAGGTTGGTTGGTAACTTTTTATAGACTAAAGAAAGGAAAAGGACTAATTCTGAAAACTTAATCAAACATGTGCTCATATAAATTACTGAAACACATAATTTTATTACTTGGGGGACCATCTTATTCAAAGAAAAACAACATTCCACTCCAAATCTTTCAATAAAGACATGAAAATGGATGACAACCAACGCTTAACAATCATAAAAAACCATGACACCAAACATCCTAGACAACAATGAAATGGAAACGCATAAGATAAAACACCAGACAATTTGAAAAAAAAATGACCATTCCACAAACTAAACCCCTCCCTACTTTCACATTGATAAAGTTGAGAGGAAAAATTGTGAAGAGGCCACCGAAAAGCATTTTTAGAATATGCATCTTGGCTTTAATTCCCAATAAATATGTTAATAAATTTAGTTCTGTGGATAATCACGAAACCTACACACAACCCATCGACACTTGTTCATGTTTAACACTTTTCACCTTCCATTTGCAAAAACAAACACAAACCTCAAGTTTTATTTATAATACCTCAACAGGTATCTGCAGTTTTAAAACAAAAAAAATCATGTTTTCATATTTCGAAAAAAACACATCATCTATGCTTTCTATCTTCTGTCAACATCATCACCAAGTCCACATCCGTAAAAAAGCCACAAGAAAAAATATTCTCACCCTACCATCACACACAAGTACAAAACCACAAGAAAAAAATAGAAGAAATTTAGGGTTTACTAATTAAATAATTTTAAGGATATTAGTTTTATGACCTTTAAACTTTGGAGGAAAGAAAGAGAAGACGGCTGTAGGCGAAGTTTTCGAGGAGACGCGTAGATAGAGATTGGTCGCCGGCTGCTGGCGGACGCAGACGAAGACGCAGACTTGAGGCGCAGACATGAGGTCGCCGATTGGAATTTGTTTAGGGCTTTGTTTAGGTGACGTGGGTTTGCTGAAAAGATTGGAAATGGATTGTTTTCTTTTTTATTTTGGTTTGTTTTCTTTTTTCTTTTGGTGTTTAAATTTCTTTTCTTATGTTTTTGATTCAATATTAATATGTTGAATTGGTTTTTAAAGTGCTGAATTGGTTTATATTTCGTGGGACTTTGTGCAGATTTTGGAGAAATAATTTTAAAATAGAAATGTTTTTTTGATTGGCAATGATAACTTATGGGATTAAATGGTTTGAAAATTCAATATTAGTGGGTAAAACTTTACATAGAGTGGGCATATATATAATGTGATTTTTAATTATAAATTTTATTATAATTTCTAAGCTAAAAATTTGGTATTGGTTCGGTCCAATCGGTTAACTGAATAGTGCACATCCCTAAAGCATATATATATGTATGTATATATGGTCGCTCGTAGTAATGGTTTAGGTTATTTTTACAACTAAAGAATTTATGTTTCTAGTTTAACATTTTAATTTTCAGAATAATTTAATTAGTAAGTTATTAAACAAAATATAAATAAAATTTTAATATATACATAATCACCCCTAATTTTCCCGGCACTTCTAAAAACCAATCGCTATTTATGTAAGACATATTTTCAGAATACTTTATATAATAGACATTTGTACAATGTCTATAAAGAATTGCGACTATGCACGACAACTTGCAAAAAGTTGAGATAAGTCTACACGCTATAATATTCATACACATTTCTAGTTATGAATTCATGGTTCTCTCACACAACTCCAACAAAAATATGACGTTTTGTGATAAATGTACTTATTAAGGATCATTTATAATAAGAACAAGAACATAGAAATAAGAATCTTATATATAGAGGATCGTCCATCTTAGATCCAATTGAAATTAAGAAAACAAGAACATAGAAATAAGATTCTTATTCTCCATTTTATACGAGAATTTAATAAGTTTCATTTTTTAATTTAATAGCACACAAGTTATTGAAAATATTCAATATTTTGGACCCGAAATTATAATTAATTTTTCATTTTGGCCACATATATAATTAATTCAAATAAATTTGAACAATATTGTGTTTCATTATACTCGATTCATTAGAACCTAGAAATGAACTATACCTTTCAGTTTGGTCTTACTATTAGTTTTTTATTATTTTTTATTTTTTTATCAATATCCGTCGCTAATCACTCGCCAATCCGTCAGTAAATACCAACAGAAATGGTCCTCACTGATAACGACGGGTAAATCCATCGGTAAACTTTTATAAGAAAATTATTCGCTAATCGATTGCAATCGGTCAGTATTTGCCGACAGAACAAGTCTGTCGGTAAATAACGATAGACATTTTGGTTGGTAAATGATTGGTCGGTAATCCATCTCCATTCCGTCGGGAAATTTAGCGGTAAAATTTTCCAGGAAATTTACCTTCAGATTAGCGAGAGACTATTATCTATCGTTAAATTCCATTGGCAATTTGTTGGTGTTCCGTCGGTATTATTTTAAATTCATGTTTGTCGATAATCTGTCGGTAGTCTCTTGGTAAACGGCGACCAATTCATTCCATTGATAATTTCTGTCGGTAAAAAATAATTTCTTGTAGTGATAGATACTCCATTAATAACCGTGTTCCAAATATCGAACCCACAACCTTGTAAGAAACATTCCATTCTATCTTTCCAAAATGCATAATTGTTGGAGTCGAAGAGAGGCGATCTATTGAATGAAGCACTAGTTGGAAGATAGCTCTCGTTCATAGCCATGAATCATTCCTCTTTACTCACAATGAACGAGCTTGCCAAAGAGTTTGGCTCTGATACCACTTGTTAGTCCAAGTAGCTACGATAATCTAGAGGGGTGGTAAATAGATTATCCCGATTTTCCCTTTTTGCCTCTTTTTTGAATATGAGAATGATGACCAAAATAAAAGTGCGAAAATGTAAACAACACACGATGATTTATAGAAGTTCAACCCACCTAGAGTCTAATCTTCTCCCACCCGATATGTCCGGAATGGATTTCGAAAAAGGAAAAACTTTGTTAATAAATACCAAACTATTACAAACTTTACCTTTAAGAGCACCAAACTCTTTTAACAATACCACCTATGAATATTACCACAATCTTCCAACTCGAAGAGCACCAAACTCTTCTTTACCTCGAAGAGCACCAAACTCTTCCAACTCGAAGAGCACCAAACTCTTCAACACAAAAACCACCAAGCTTTTCAATCAAATCAACCAAACATGTTCTTGTCAAAAGAACACTAACAAATATTTCTTGTTTTGGATGATGTTACAAATACAATAAAGATTACATTTTAAATAAAATATTACAACTCAAAAGTGCAAGTGTAATCAATAAAGAAAGCCTAATAAGCAAGATATGAAAGTGATAAGCTTAGGCTAATACAACAAGAATGTTGAAAGTGACAAAATATTTGCAGAGATTTTTCTTGTTGTGTTGTATTATGTTGTCTTATGTTGATACTTCAAGCCTTAAAGTATTTATAGGAGAGCTCTTGGATTTGAATCCCATCAATAGGCTCTTTCTTGAAGATTGAAATCTGTAAAAAAAAAATTGCACATTAAATGGAGAATATAGCTTTTAGAAATCTATCCCACAATTTCATGAAAAGATGTCCGTTGTCCAATGGATAGTTTGTTAATAAAATCTTAGATCGACCGGTTGACCTCAAATACGAAAATCGATCGCCCCTATGTGGACTGAAAGGTTCCAACATTGGAAGAATCAAAAGTGATCATGGTAGAGAATTTCAAAATGCTAATTTCTCTAATTTCTGTGAAAAACTTGGAATCTTTCATGTTTTTTCTGCACCCATTACACCTCAGAAAAATGGAGTTGTAGAAAGAAAGAATAGGTCTCTTCGAGAGATGGCACATGTTATGATTAACTCCAAGAAAATATCTCCTAAACTGTGGGCTAAGGCTGTTAGCACTACTTGCTACATCATTAATAGGATTCATTTACGTCCTGGGAATAACATGACACCCTATGAGATTTGGAAAGGTAAAAAGCCCAATATCAATATTTTCATGTGTTTGGATGCGTATGTTATATTCTTAATGACATACAACATCTTGGCAAGTTTTATTCGAAATGTGATGTGGGAATTTTTCTCGGATATTCTGTTAATAGCAGAGCTTATAGGGTCTACAACATGAGAACTCGAACTACCATTGAATCTATAAATGTTGTTGTAGACAATTCTAAAGATTTTTCAGCAATATCCAAAGATAAAGATGAAGAAGGAGCAGTTGAAGCTGAATTCAACAGGACTGCTGATGGTGTAACTAGCGATGTTACAACATCTAATTCCACACTAGAGACACATGTTGAAGCAGACCCAGAGTCAGATGCCGATGAAGGAACTGAGTTTGATATCTTTGATCAAGTCAAAAAAGAACCACCAAGCAGAATAAAGAAAAATCATCTAGTTGATTAAGTAATTAGGCAAGTATCAGATGGCATTAAAACAAGAAGTAAAGAGAAGGACAACTACAAGGAAATGGTAAGATTTGTCTGTTTTACTTCTCTCATTGAATCCAAAAATGTTAAAGAAGCTTTTGTTTATTAATATTTAATGCCATGCAATTAGAATGGAACAATTTGAAAGAAACAATGTGTGGGATCTTTTTCCTAGGCCTGAAAATCCTAATGTTATTGGAACCAAGTGGATTTTCAAAAATAAAACTGATGAACTTGGGAACATAACTAGAAACAAAACTAGGCTAGTGGCTCAAGGCTACACTCAGGTGGAAGGAGTGGACTTTGATGAAACTTTTGCCCTTGTGGCTAGGCTTGAGTCCATAAGACTCCTTCTTGCTTTTGCTTGTGTTCTTAAAATCAAACTGTTTCAGATGGATGTCAAAAGTGCATTCCTAAATGTTTTTCTTAATGAGGAGGTATTTTCTAAACAGCCCAATGGTTTTGAAAATCCCCATTTTCCCAACCATGTTTTTAAACTGAAAAAGACTTTGTATGGGTTGAAGCAAGCTCCTGGGGCTTGGTATGAAAGGTTGACTATTTTTCTGTATGACAAAGGTTACAACAGAAGAAGTGTTGATAAAACTCTATTCATCCAAAAATTTAAGAATAGTATCACCTTTGCTCAAATTTATGTTGATGGCATAGTGTTTGGATCAACTTCTAAACAAAAGTTTGATGAATTTGTTGGTTACATGTCTTCTGAGTTTGAAATGAGCATGGTAGGTGAGTTGAACTATTTTCTTGGTTTACAAGTTAAACAGTTTGACGAAGGGATTTTTATCACTCAGATTAAGTATGCCAAGAATTTTGTCAAAAGATTTGGGCTGGACAATAAAAAACACATGAAAACTCCCATGGGGACAAGTGATAAATTGTCCAAAGATGAAGGTGGAACTCCTATTGATCCTACTCTTTACAGGAGTATGATAGGAAGCCTTTTGTATCTCACTACTAGCAGATCTGATATTAGCTACAATGTTTGTGTTTGTGCTAGATATTAGTCTTGTCCTAAAGATTTCAAAGCTGTGAAAAGAATCATTTGTTATATAAATGGGACTCTTGAACTTGGTATCTTGTACTCTTTTGAAACTAATACTAACTTGGCTGGTTTTAGTGATGTTGATTGGGCAGGTGATATTGATGACAAAAAAAGCACTACTTGAGGGTGTTTTTACCTTGGAAACAATCTGGTCTGGTATAGTTAGAAACAAAATTGTGTTTCATTATCTACTGCTGAATCTGAGTATATAGCATTAAGAAGATGTTGCTCCCAAATGTTATGGATGAGACAAATGTTGGTTGATTATGTGATTGAACAATAAGTTCTTACTCCTTATTGTGATAATTCTAGTGCCATAAATATTTCTAAAATCTCAGTGCTGCACTCCAGAACAAAAGACATTGATATTCGACACCACTTTATTGGAGACTTAGTTGAGAATAAAGTTGTTACCATTGATTTTATCACAACTAAGAATCAAATTGTTGATATTTTCACCAAAGCCCTGGATTTTCAAAGGTTAATTGCCTGAAACAGTCCTTGGTAGTTTGTACTTTTTGAGCAGTGTGGGTTTTAGTGTTGCAACATCATATGCATCACTCATTCTTGATGTGTTGCAACCTCTCTTTTGATCTTAATTCTTTTGCATTAGTCATTTTGCATTTTTAAGATCATTTCATTGGCTTATCTCTGTTTTATTGTTGTGTCTCAGTTGAGTACTCCTTTGATGTAATCCTTGCCTAAAAATAATTGTGGATCAAATTGCAAACAGAATGATTTTCCCATGTGAAGATGTGTTTTTCTTTAAAGCCTTTGACGGAAAAAGTTGCTTGCTCATTGTGTATGAAAGCTATTCTCTTGTGAACTATTATGTGCTCTTTTAAATGCTTGAATTTTGTTATGATCTTCTGCGAAAGAGCTACCCATGTTATGGAGCAAAAGCTACCAACTGGCTAAATATTCTCCTGCTGATTCCTTTCACTCAAAAGAATTTTAAAATGGGAAAAAGATTTTGATCCATTGACTTTGTATGGTGGTATTCTTTAAAAAAGGTGGTACAACACTGAGTTACAGCACCAAAACGCCCCAGGCCTTTTATTATTGTCAGAAATAAACTCATCATTCTAGACATTCTTCAGGATCATTTTTGGTCTTATGGAAAATATTTTTTTCTTTGATTCGATGTGGTGTATTATTTTTGGAAATCATTTTTTTCCTTAAATTTGTCTCTAATAAAAGGTATTGTTCATCAGTGCTTATTTTGGAATAAATGCACACCTTGATTTATGGGACTTTTCCCAAATATATTTGAATTTCAAATTTGCAGTTGGGAAGTTTTATGGAAACTACCATTTTCAGCCGCCAAGTGTATCTGTCTAATTAAGGGAGTTATTTCCTTCTCCTATATATTCTCTTTCCTAGTATATTTTGAAATATTACTCACTTGTGTCTTACACAAGACGGTTTGCTCATCATCTCTCACCCAAATCTCTCTAGAAAATCTTGTATTTTCTTTGTTTGATTTTTCTCTCAGATTCCAAAAATGGTTCGAACTAGGGATCAAATACTCAGAGAATTGAGAGAAGTTATTCAAAATTGAGAGAGAAACAGAGAAAACCTTGTTCCTGGAAACCCTCATTATGCCCGATCTCAAACCACTGCTGGTGCGATTTCTAGTGTAGAAACATCTCAAGGGCGATCACTTTGTGAGTCGATTTAAACAACCATCCTCCCAATGATTCAAACACTAGGGCTGGTGGGTCTCTTGTAAGTTCTCTCCCTGAAGAACACGAACATGGGCTGCCCACCATGGGTAATGGACCTTCGAGATTATCTGCTTCCTCAAGCTGTATTCGTCCTGCCAATCAAAATTTTGAGAAAACTTATGCTCGTAAAAAGAAAATAGGGGAATCTCTTCTGAAAATTGCAGAGAAAGAAACCATCTAGGAGGATAATAAGGCAGACGGTGTCCACATTACGAGGATGAAATTCCTAGAAAAGACCTCTTGAAGATATTCAAGTTCCCGATGTTGGGAATGTGCGATCCTTCTTCAAATGATGATGATGAGAGCATTGAGTTGGAGATGTTGAAGGATATTGGTGAACCCTCAACTCCTGTTGCTAAGGATGTCGACACCAATGTTGAAACATCAGAGTCTCACACTGACACTGACAATTCAAATCATGAACCGTCAGACTCTGAGCTTGAGGATAACAAAGGTATGTTTGCTACATTCTACTCTGTTGATAACAAGAAATTATGGGAAACTGTGGTTCAAAGGGAGATTTTGTGTGAACGGCCAATTAAGATAGATGACCATCTCAAATATGGCATTCTACCCCCTACTTGAGGAAATGGAGCTATTTGGGTCTGTTACAAACATAGGTCCATATGTAGATAGGCTTGTTAGAGAATTCTATTGTAATCTTCCTCTTACGTTTGATGATGAGGATTCTGCAAAATTTGGCTCTGTTTGGGTAAGAAAAAAGGTATATTCCTTCACTACGGAGGATATCAATGATGTACTTGATGGGAACAATGTGCCCAATGTGAATCTTCCTTCTGATATGGACGAAATTGACAAAGTTCGGAGTGGGGATATTGTGCAAGTTTGGCCTACCAAACAAGAAAAATTCAAGGCCAAGGACCTGACCAATAAATACACTTTGTTGCATAAAATTTCTCTTTGCAAATGGACTCCAACCAAGCATACTTCCTCAGTTACCACAGACTAAGCCGTCTTGCTATACTGCATTGGAACCAAGCATCCCTACAACATGGGAAGCTAATTTTCGACATCATTAGAACTCAGGCTCGTTACACCAGTATGTATGGTATCCTTCATTTTCCTTCTTTAATTTATAAAGTGCTTGTATCTCAGGGGTTTAAAAAGAAGGATTGTAAGGACCTGGTTGTTGTTCCTACTCCAAAAGTCGACAGATATAAAGCAAGAGTCGTTGTTAAAGGATTTACTCAAAAAGAAGGAATCGATTAAAAAGAAACCTTTTCTCATATATCTAAAAAGGATTCGATCTGTATTATTATGGCATTAGTTGCACATTTTGACTTAGAATTGCAACAAATGGATATGAAAACGACTTTTCTCAATAGTGATATAGAGTAAAAGGTATATATGAAATAACGAGAAGGATTCTCCTCTAGAAAAGGTGAGCGATTGGTATTCCAGTTTAAGAAATCTATATATGGATTGAAACAAGCCTCCCGACAATGGTATTTCAGATTTCATGATATTATCTCTTCATTTAGATTTGTAGAGAATATCATGGATCAATGTATATACCAGAAGGTTAGTGAGAGTAAAATTTATTTTCTTATTCTACGTAGATGTTATTTTACTTGCAACAAATGATAATGGATTGCTACATGAGGTGAAACAATTCCTCCCTAAAAACTTTGATATCAATGATATGGGTGAAACATCTTATGTCATTGGCATAAAAATCATCAGAGACAGACTTAGAGGCATTTTAGGTCTGGCATAAGAAACTTATATTAACAAAGTTTCAGAGAGATTTCAAATGAATGAGTGTTCACCAAGCATAGCTCATATTGTGAAGGTGATAAGTTCAATTTAGCCAATGTCCCAAAAATGATCTTGAAAAGGAACAAATGAAGAATATTCCATATACATCTTCTGTTGGAAGCCTTATGTATGCTCAGGTCTGCACAATGCCTGACATTGTAATTTCTATTGGAATATTAGAAAGATACCTGAGTAATCGAGGAATTGACAACTGGAAAAACTGCAAATAAGGTAATGAGTTACCTTCAAGGGACAAAAGATTACATGTTTATGTATCGACAGACTGGTAATTTGGAAGTCATTGGATACTCTTATTTGGACTTTATTGGTTGTGTTGATTCAAGAAAATCAACATTTGGTTATATTTTTGTATTTTCTAGTCGAGTCGTATCTTAGAGAAGTACAAAGAAAACTTTAATTGCTACTTCCACTATGGAAACTGAGTTCATACCTTGATTTGAGGCAACTTCACACGGTGTATGCCTAAAGAGTTTTATTTCTGCACTTAGAATTGTTGATTCCATTTCCGGGCCATTAAAAATGTATTATGACAGTTCAACTGCAATGTTTATGGATAAAAATAACAAAAGTGGTAGTCGAAGCAAACATATAGACATAAAGTTACCATAAGAGAATGTGTTAAAGATAAAACAGTGGTCATTGAACACATTAATTGTAACAATTGTGGGCTATCCCAAACGGCTATTTCCTTAAATGTTTCCCTTTAGGTTTTCCATCTGTGTCGCTACTCATGGACTTCCCACCTCTGGAAGTGGGTTTCATGTTTGGTATTCACACTCTTAGAACTCAGTACTTTAGCTTGGAGGACCTGGGTTTGAGTGTGGGGGAAGATAAGAAATCCACTTCCAGGGGTGGGAAGTCCATGAGTGGCGACGCGGATGGAAATCCCAAAGAGAAAAAGTTTAAGGAAAGAGTTCATTTGGGATAGCCCCCGGCCACTACAAAAAAATTTGGTAGAACTCAGTAGTTTAGCCTGGATGTTCTGGGTTCGAGTACGGGAGAAGGCATGAAATCCACTTTAGGGGTGGGAAGTCCATGAGTGGTGACACGGATGGAAAATCCAAAGAAAAAAGTTTAAGAAAAGAGTCCATTTGAGATAGCCCATGGTCATTACATTAATACTGAATTGATGATTATTGATCCTTTGACAAAGATCATGTAGAACGTATGCAACTTGGTTTTTCATTATGATTTCGTAAGAATTATTGTTGTATATAAAACTCTATTTCAATTATGATATTTCTCATTTTTCAGTTGTGTACACATTCATTTGAGAATATCTTCAAGCAAAGAACCTAGAATAAACATAAATCTAATTTTATTCATTAAGTTTTATGGGCTTGTGCTAAGAAATAAAATACATTGTGATATATAGAAAATAATACTCGATCTTAGAGAATCTATCGATATGATTCATGTATTTTATTTCTTATCATAATAAAAGTGATAGAATATATGGGCCAAGTGGGAGAATGTAGAACAAGCGGTATGTGTGCCATGTTCATAAAGAGAGGAAGATTCCCACTTAATTTAACAAACTCAAATTTCATCACTTTGAGCCGAAAGGCTAGATAAGTATTAAGATTTTCTTAATCATAGAAGAATACTTCGTTGATGGAATGAGTCTATATATAGAACATTAAGTTAGGTCCCTAAAATCATCCTTCTGAGTCCGATACACCATTAAAACATGGATAGAAGACATTTTAGAAGTTCTTAACAGAAGAAGAACTTTAAGAAATTCAAAAAATAACTCAATCTCTAGATTTTCATATTCAATTATCAATGGCCGGAAGTAATATGATCCAATTAATTTCCGCATTATGATGTTATGTATTACTTTTAATTTAAATACATAGTAAATTGTGACTAAATATATCTAACATGTCGCTCACCAAAATAGACATATGATGCCCCAACAGTATGAATATAACATATTTATTTAATATTTATTTATAGATGCATATATATATATATATAGTTCAAAGTTGTGGCATTTATAGATGCCATAAAAATCACATGGAAAATCTTGGAAAAAGAAATAAAAAAAAAGCATGAAAGATGAGTTACCTCGAAAGAAAGACGAGTTACCTCGAAAGAAAAACTCATTGTCTGATAATACTTCTTGCCAATTCCATGGAGTAATACTCTGAACTGTTTTTTAATATTTATGGGTGGGTGGTTCGGCCCACCAACCCGTGGCCCAATAAGGGTTGGGTTGGGTTGAGGTTTTCTCAGGCCGTCCTGCCCAGCCAAATGGCGAGTTTTGGTGGACTGTGGGCCGGCTCGCCCTCTCAGCCCATTTTGACAACTCTAATTGGAAGTGCTAGAATAGTTTAACAAGGAGAAAATTGTCACATATTCATATTATATATTGCATTTACATTAGATTTAATAATATACAATCACTAAAATAAATCGTGAAGAGTTTATTTATGAAACTCAATTACTAATATAAAAATGAAAGTTGATTTTCTTTTTCATTCAAAAAGATTTAAAGCTCAGCTTAGTAAAAAATATTAAAATATGTAAAAATACAATATAACTACTCAAATTCGATTTGTGTTCAACTTATATATAATTGTGCACGTTCGGTCCAATTATTAATCAGACAAAATTTAGATATACTTTTGGGAACTCGATAAAATTTCAAAATTTTTGAATGATAACATATTCAACTCAAATCAATTCATTTTAATATTTTATATTCAACTTTTATTGAAATTAATTTTAAATTAGATTACTAGCAATATAAACATTAAAGATGTACTCCCAAGCTTCTAAAAAAAAAAGGATGTACTCCCAGTATATTTTAGATGATGCTTGGTCTCACCTATTAGAGGTGAGGTGAAGATTCAAACCTATCCATCTCCTATAATCCCTTTAGAATAATTTTGATTTGCAGTAAAAACATCGATATATCATATCCTTTATTATGCATCATCAAATGCAATAATATTGTTTTACCTTTAGAGTTTAGAATTGCCAATGGCATGGCCGAGTCAACCTGATCCTAGACCAGCGGACCAATTGAAAAAATCGAGTCGGACCAAAATTTCATCGGTCCACATTTTTTGTTCCTAGCCCAACTCATCACGTGTATTTTTATCGGACCATTTGGGCCACTTCGGCTGGGCCAAAATAGGCCTAGCTCTTTTTAAGCCACTAAAAATGAAGGCAATCTCAGCTCTATATGTGGGTCGATGGGCTGGCCCAATTTTACCGGCTCTACTAGAGTTGTGAGAGGGGGATATTTCATGATCAAACTAATAAATGAGTTGTGCTCCAATCAGGAAACATAGTTACGACCCACTTTTTACAAGCTTGGACTCAATCTATAGAGGGCCCCCTGAAGCCTGAACAATCAGCTATAGGTAGAGCTGTCAATTCCGACCCGGCCCGATGGACCAACCCGACCAACTCGGTATTTTTACTGGGCTGGGCTTGATCCCAGGTCCAAAAAATGACGGGCCTCAAAAGCCCAGCCCGGCCTGATTTTTTCGAAAAGCCCGGTGGACCGGACCCACTGGCCCGACCTAATTTTTTCGAAAAACCCAATGGACCAAGCCCACTGGCCCGACCCAGACCTGTCTGGCCCAATCGCTATTTGTTTTATGTGGTTTTGGTAGTATTTTGTGTGGTTATTTTGATTTCATTTCTATATTTTTCATAGTATATTTCGTGTTTTTGCTTGTGTGTTTGCGTGTTTTTTTGTTGAGTCTATTTTTGTATGTGTTATGCTTGTTTTTGGTGGGAAAATGTAGGTAGAACAAAGAAGAAATGAAGAGTGGGTTAAGAGAAGTGAATAAGGAAGAAACTAGGTGACCGACCATTTAATGTCCGTTCGTGTTGGAAAAAGTAAAGGGAACGGCTATTCCCTGGCCATTCCCAAAGTAGCATGTCGTTCGCGTGGGAGAAAGCAAAGGAACGGCCATTCCATGGCCGTTCCCACATGTCGTTCGCTGACCGTTTCCAAAAATAAGCCTCTGTAAGCATGTTGTTCGCTGGTCATTCCCAAAAATAAGCTTCTACAGGCATGCCGTTCCCCTGGCCGTTCGCGAAGTAGCATGTCGTTTGGTGACCGTTCAAGACAGAAAATCTGAACGTATATATCATTAATTTCATCGATTTTTAGTAGACTTATTTTAGGATTTGGACTCTTCCAAGTTGTTAGGGCCTTTAAGCTATATAAGGGGAATCTAGGCTTTAGATTTTCACACATTGAAGCTAGATACAAAATTTGAATTGCTCGTTTTTCTCTTCTTCTCCTTCTTCACATTGGTTTTAGGGTTTCTTTTGGGGATCTCTTTGCAACTTGAAAAGGTGTAATTCTTCTCCATCTTTATTTATCTATTTAATTTTCTTTTGATATTAATTGCTTCATGATGGTGTTTGTGATTATTATCTTTTGTTTAATTGAATTGATGAATTTCTCCATGAGCTAATTTCTTTGTTCTAGGGTTAGGATGATTTGATTCAAATAAACAAGCATGACCATTGACTAATTGATTTGCTCTCCTGAATAAATTGCTTTACTTGTTGATTATTCGTTTGGCCAACTTTTGATTGTTTTGAAGGAATAATTGAGATCGAGAGAAGATATTATTCCTGGACTAAATCTATTTAGGGGTTTAGATATGATTCAGAGATGTATTATCTAACCTTGTGCTTATTGAAAATAGCAAATTATATTGGGATATATAGCCCTAATCTGTGAATACGTGAGTTATCAGATTTAGGCCTTATTTTTACATGTTTGTTATATTTGTTAACCGTATGATTAATTAGTTGATATTCTGCTTGCAAGTTTGATGAGATAATCTGAAGTCCTAGACTTTCATCCATATCTTTTTCTCCAAGTTTAATTGTGTTTAGATTAAATTTGTTTTTAATTGTTTTCTATTAGTTTATTAAAATCACAAAATTGGTTAGAGTGTTTAGGTTTTATTTTCTGTCAATTGTGTTGCATAATAATTATTTGTCGGCTAAGTCTTCCTTGAGAGACGACTTGTGGTCAACTTGCTACTTTACGATTGATCTCGTTCTCTTGCGATAATTGATAGATTTATTTTAGTTGTTTAGCAATCGAATACTATTCCCCATGATTAATCTTGCTAGTGAACCATCAAAAAAAGAGAAAACAACAAGAAAGTTAGAAAAGCTAAAAAGAATTAGCAAGTGCAAAAATAGATGGAATCATAATAAATAATAAATAAATACTCAATTACATATATACTATAAAACAAGAGAACAAGAAATACCTAAAAACCTATTATTAGGATTTTCAAAAGTAAATATTGAATTTTTAAATTTATCCAAGTCAATTAAATAAAACATTTTTTGCCAAAATTACAAAATGCGAAAAAATTTAAAAAATAAAATATAAATGGTGATAAATAGTTAACTCCACGCAAAAATGGTTCCTAGAAACTTTTGCTATACCTAAGAAGTCATTACTATTATTGAATCCCACCTTTTTTCCCTTCCAGATTTTCATTTTCTTTGTGATTGCTTATTAATTATAATTTTTTAACAGTTGTTAATTATTAACTTCATTTCCACCTTTTCCTTGCTCTTTATAAATATGACTAAATCCAATTGAGAGCCCTAGGAAAAATGGGAATGATAGGGGCCTATTTGGACCGATCTATTTATGTGGGCTCGATGAAAGATATGGGCTCATAATGAAAGCCCAAGCTGACAAGGCCCAACCTGGAAGGTTAGTCTCGACCTCTCAGGGCTGGGCCGACCTCTAGAGAAAAAGGCTTGGACTGAGTAAGGCTCATAAGTTGGGCTAGAGTTAATTGTTTGGTAAGCCCGAGCTATGGGCCCAATAGGCTGACGTCAGTGGGTTGGGCTCCTAGATGGGTCAGCTTAAGTGCCTTCCGACCTATTGGGTTTGGGAGGTGTGCGGCCCAATATGAATAATTAACCTAGGCCTATATGTTAATTAAGGTTTTAGCTTGACTTGATACGTACGCAACCCTAATTGCCAAACTTATAAATAGGGCACAAAAAAGGTAAGCATATGGTGAGAATTCAAATACACGCACTTCATATAATGTTCTACTTTATATTCTCTCTCTAGAGCGATCCTGACTTGAGCATCGGAGTGGGTATGTCGGAAAACCTTTCCAGCCCCCCTTTAATGGTGGTTTTGTAAGTCCTATCAATCACGCATCGGGACATGGTTTTATTAGGCGGTGGCATTCCTGAGACCGACCAATTGGCGCCGTCTGTGGAAAATTTGAGTTTTAAGACGTGAGTTCAGGGTAGCCATGGAGGATGTACGATGGATTCTGGGGGATAATCTGGATGAAGTTCTGATCGAGGCGCCTGGAGTGGTGACCGAATGGTGTTGGAGTTGATTGCCCTCCTCCTAGGGCGGCATCGCTGATCCTATGGTGGGTGGAGTTGGTTTGGGCCTGGTTTCTTCCAGCAGATGTCTTCCTTCATTAAGGCCGCTGTGGAAGAGGCCGTGAGTAGCCGGATGAGAGAGTTTATACAACCTGCAGTGACGGCGCAGATCGGACCAGTACATGAGATGAGGCCTCCCCCAGCTGCGGGGGAGCGGGGGAGAAGAGCCCTGGTGTTGGAGGAGGAAACTGCCTCTGTGGCCTTTACCCAAACGGCCACAGAGACAGATCCAGACTAGAGCGAGAGGATGGATGACCTGCATAGGGAGGTGAGGGAGCTGAAGAAGAAGATGTCAGGAGGTGGCTTGGGCCGATCGAGGAGGAGCACTCATTTCTCAGAGGAGATTATGGCCTATGAACTCCCCTCCTCGTATCGAGCCTTGAGCTTTGAATATGATGGCACTACAGACCATTGGGATCACATGTGTCGCTTTGAAAATGTTGTGATGCTCCACAAGTTTTCCGATGGGGTGATGTGTCGGGTGTTCCCAACCACCCTGACTAAGTCGGCATAGCAATGGTTCAGTCAGCTGTCGCCAAATTCTATTAATAGTTTTGATGTGTTCAGCTCAATGTTCTTGCATCAATTCACTAGCTGTAGAAGGTGTCAAAAGACTCCGTTGATGTTATTCAGCATCAAACTGAAGGAAAATGAGGGGCTTAGGAGCTATATTCAACGGTGCACGAAGGGGAAGGTGGAGGTTCCCTCGGCGACTCAGGACATATTAGGCAACGCCCTAGCTTAAGGTTTGAAGGATGGGGATTTCTTTGAGTCCCTAGTGATAGAACCAACACGCACATTCAATGAACTCTTGGATAGATCCGTGTAGTACATTAACCTAGAAGAGGCCAAAAGGATGAAGCGTGAGGAAGGAGATAAGAGGAAGGTGTGGGAAAATGATCGAGATGAGAAGGTCCCGAGTAAGAAGCCTAACATCCCTAAGCCTGAGTTGATGGGTTGAAGGTCGTGGTACGAGAAGTTCACACTCCTAGTGGCTCCCTAGGGGGATGTTTTCATGGAGATTGATCGTCATTCTAACCTAAAGTCGCCAATAATTTATGTAATGAAATAACCATCAATGAAGCAAATTTCCTTCTAAAACGTTACGTGAAATTCTCTTCAACACTCTGAAAGGGCACACAATGTTAGGGGCAAGACAAGCTCGAGCTTGGAGGCTTGCCCTCGAATGAAAATTTTTGATCAAGTGTTTTGAGCTCGGTTCGAGCCAAAACTCCGAACACCTCGGGCGCGATGGCCCAGAGGGAAAGTCAAGCTCGAGCTTGGAACACCTCGGGCATGATGGCCCATAGGGCAAGCCAAGCTCGAGCTTGGAAACTTGTCCTCAAGTAAAAAATTTGATCAAATGTTTGGAGCTCGGCTCGAGCCAATGCTCAAACACCTCGAGCTGATGATCCGAGGAGAATTCAAGCTCGAGCTTGGAAACTTGTCCTCGTGTGAAATATTTGATCAAGTGTTTGGAGCTCGGCTCGAGCCAACACTCCAAACACCTCGGGAAATATTGGAGGCTTGCCCTCGAATGAAAATTTTTGATCAAGTGTTTGGAGCTCGGCTCGAGCCAAAACTCCAAACACCTCGGGCGCGATGGCTCAGAGGACAAGTCAAGCTCGAGCTTGGAAACTTGTCCTCGAATGAAAGTTTTGATCAAGTATTTGGAGCTCGGCTCTAGCCAAAACTCTAAACACCTTGGGCGCGATGGCCCAGAGGGAAAGTTAAGCTCGAGCTTGGAAACTTGTCCTCGAATGAAAAATTTGATCAAGTGTTTGGAGCTCGGCTCGAGCCAACACTCCAAACACCTCGGAAAAGCTTGGAGGCTTGCCCTCGAATGAAAATTTTTTATCAAGTGTTTGGAGCTCGTCCAGAGCCAAAACTCCAAACACCTCAGGCACGATGGACTAGAGGGAAAGTCAAGCTCAAGCTTGAAAACTTGTCCTCGAATAAAAATTTTGATCAAGTGTTTGGAGCTCGGCTCGAGCCAAAACTCCAAACACCTTGAGAAAGCTTGGAGGCTTGCCCTCGAATGAAAATTTTGACCAAGTGTTTAGAGCCCGGCCAGAGCCAAAACTCCAAACACCTCAGGCGCGATGGCCTAGAGAGAAGCAAGCTCGAGCTTGGAAGTTTGCCCTCGAATGAAATTTTTTAGAAAGTGTTTAGAGCTAGGTCAGAGCCAACACTCCAAACACCTCGGTAAAGCTTGGAGGCTTGCCCTCGAATGAAACTTTTGACCAAGTGTTTGGAGCTCGGCCGGAGCCAACGCTCCAAACACCTCGGGTGCGATGGCCCAGAGGGCAAGTCAATCTCGAGCGTGGAATCTTGTCCTTGAGTGAAAAATTTGATCCAGGTTTGGAGCTCGACTCGTACCAACGCTCCAAACACCTGGGGAAAGCTTGTTAAGCTTGCCCTCGAATGAAAATTTTGACCAAGTGTTTAGAGCTCGGCGAGAGCCAACACTCCAAACACCTCGGGAAAGTTTGGAAGTTGATCCTCAAAATGAATAAATTTGATTAAGTGTTTGGTGTTCGACTCGAGCTAAAACTCCAAACACCTCGGGCGCGATGGCCTAGGGAGCAAGCTAAGTTCGAGCTTGGAAACTTGTTCAAAAAAAAGAAAAAAAAAGTTGAGGGCTCGGTCCTGAAGTTCGGCACAAGCTAAAAATCCCAAGTATATTGGGAGTGAAAATGCGTGCGCACAAAGTATTGAAAGAAAAATTTCTTAGAGAATGTAACAAGAAAGCTTAACATTGATTCAAAGGAGTTGCGTGCGTGGACCGAGGTAATGCGGTTTGACCGAGGTGGAAGCCACTTAATGCCTACACGCGAACCGAGGTGAAGGTTCATCAATGTTTCGGGGTGCTCTAGCATGAACTAGGTGCAAGGAACAATGAGGCATTTCCCATTAATTGAAAAAGACCTTATGGCAAGGGTGCTTTGACCTAGGAGACTTGCAGGGACCTATGAAGTGGCTGGTTCAATTTTAAGGTACGTTGACCAAGGACATTAGTTAGTGCTTGGAAGTCGTTGACCGAAGAGATGAACCAAGTATGTAATGTTGCTCGGGGCTCGCGAGGAGGTCAGCCTATAAGAGATAACCAAGGTGATTTCGGGATCGAATATCCAAGTCGGTCGAATTAACTCAATAATTATGTTATGAGTTGAAAGAATTTCTCTCCAAACATAACTGGGGGGACTGATTGATAGGGGCCTATTTAGACCGACCTATTTATATGGGCTCGGTGAAAGATATGGGCTCATAATGAAAGCCCAAGCTGACAAGGCCCTACCTGGAAGGTTAGTCCCGACCTCTCAGGGCTGGGCCTGCCTCTAGGAAAAGGGCTTGGACTGAGTAAGGCTCATAAGTTGGGCTGGAGTTAATTGTTTGGCGAAGCCCGAGCTATGGGCCTAGTAAGCCGACGTCAGTGGACTGGGCCCCAATCAAGGAACAAACTTAAGGGCCTACCGACCTAAGTGGGTTGGGTTCCTAGATGGGTAAGCTTAAGGGCCTCCCGACCTATTGGGCCTGGGAGGTGCGCGGCCCAATATAAATAATTAACATAGGCCTGTATATTAATTAGGGTTTTAGCATGGCTTATACGTACACAACCCTAATTGTCAAACCCATAAAAAAGGCACAAAAAAGGTACGCATCTGGTGAGAATTCCACGCACTTCGTATACTGTTCTATTTTATATTCTCTTTCCAAAGCAATCCTGACTTGACCGTCAGAGTGGGTACGCTGGAAAACCCTTCTGACCCCCCCTTCTAGAGATGTTAAACGGGCTGACTCTAGCCCTATAGAGTCAGCCCTAACTGGCTTCGGGCTAAATGGGTTTTGGGTTGAACGGGCCACTATTAAACGGGCTAGCATTTTGCGAACCTAACACTAACCCTAGTGGGCTTCATGCTAAACGGGCCACTAACGGGCTACAAACCAAGAAAATTATTATTTTTTATTTAAATCTAAATTTTAAACTAAAGCATGTATAATAATATAACATTCAAAGTAAATATGCAAAACTAAGTCACACAATTTTTTTATGTTGCATTATAAGGATAAAAGTCTTAAAATTCAAAATACAAAAATTCAAATACAATCAAATATCATCATTATCGCCAAAGGCTTTGAGTCTTTAAGAAGATGTTTACTGCAATAATAGTTAAAACAAAAATATGTGCAATTAAAGCTCATTCCTAAATGAAAATAGAAACAACAAACCACAATGCAAAATGATAAACACCATATAATAAATATTTTCTTAATACCTTGAAAGCAATTAAATAAATATTTTCTTAATAAATGTCAAATAAATTAAATAAATGTAAAGAATGATAAAAGCGATTTGATGTTCAATATTTGTACGTGAGAGAAGTTGGAATCTCAAAATGCAACATATTCATCTTTATGATTATTTGCATAAAGTTTCAATTATTTATTGATTTTAAGTCACGAAATTTTTAAACTATTTTGATTATAGTGTTGTATTTATTAGAGCGATATAAATTATATAACATTTTAAGTCATCATAATTGATCACATTTTAAGTCACTATAAAAATATCTTTCTTAGGAAAAGTTTCATAAGTTTTGTTATCCCTTAATTCACCAACCCTCTATTTTGAAAAACAAAATTTTAAAAACATTCAAAAATTTAAAAAAAAAAACAAAAAAACTAGCCCGCGTGCCAGCTCGATTGGCCCGGCGGGCTGGCCCGTTTAGCCCGCGGGTTAACCGGCCAGGGCCAAAAAGGCCCGAATTTAAACGGGCCAGAAAAAGCTGGCCCCAACCCTGTTAATTTTCCGGGCTAAACGGGTTGGCCCGCGGGCGCGAGTCCATTTAACATCTCTACCCCCTTCTAGCGGTAGTTTTGCAGGTCCCAGATCAATCGCGCATCGAGGCTTTGTTTTATTGGACGGCTGACATTCTAAACCGACCAAGAAAAAATAAATAAAACTAACGCACCATTATATACAAATATTAAGGATTATCTCAAGATCATGAAAAACCCTCTCAAAAATACATATAGTATAGATTGAGTATGGCTATTTATCTTTACTGTTTATGTTATTTTTTTGTTTTTTATTTTATTTTCTACTTTTTTACCGTAGTTGGGTGTTCTTAAGAATATTTTAATTTTGTTGATAAATTGTTAATTCACTATTACTTGATATAATAATATAATGTTGCAGAAGAAGAATATAATGTATGCATAAAATGCACAAAGCTTAGTCCAAATTTCACTGGTCGGTGCCTTGTAATTTACTAATTTTAACACTGAGGGTCACATGTTTATTAATAACTCATGATATATTACCCACGGGTTTACAAAGCAAAAACCGGGATCTGTTAATTAAATAGTTAAACCGATGGATAAAGCAAGCCGCCCGTGATGTATACAGCCAAGTTTGCCAACCTCTAATTTGTCATCACTACTCACGAGCTCATTTTCCACATCATGTTAAAACTCGACTGGTCCATGTCATCAATCCAAACGAAATCCAATTATATGAATTTATCCATATCCAAAATCTTAATTAAATTTGATACAATGTAGCATCTTATAATTTGGGAAAACATCATATAAAATATAAGAAATATTAAGATTTTTTATAATAAATTTAAGAAAAAAATTATAATATCTTTTAAATAAACATCAAATACCTTTATAATCGATTGAAAACCTAGCAATATGTTCTACACAATTGGACCGGAAAAAATTAGGTATGACAATAGATCGGGTATATCTAAACCCGAGACCTAACCTATTAATTTTTTCTAAATACTGAGTCTCAAATCCGGTCCAGGCCCAGATCCGCCGGGTAGATTCAGCAGACTCATTTTATAATATAAATTATCAAGATTATCTATTTTTAAAATATATTAATAAATTATTTTACAAATGTATTATTTTGAATAAAACATAATTACATAACAAAGAATTCTATATTAAAAAAATTATATCGGTCGGATCTGGTCTGAAAATAGAAAATCTGGTCCTAGACACATGCCATTATAGTTATTTACACTATTAAAACCCGGACAAGATCTTCTATTCCAAAATAATATTTCATCTTATATTTCACAGTACGATCGAACGATTGCCACATATATAATATGTATCATATTAACATTGAAGCATAAATTATGGATTTTTATATGGCAAGTGATAAACATTTAAAAAATCACATGACAATCATCGATGCAGTAAAATAAGGAATGAAACACCATTTTAGAATAAAATTTCCGATCCCACCTCAAATGAAACATGTTCTATATAAAGGCCTTGAAAAAACCGAAAGAAAGGCAACTAAGAATTAAAAACCTACATATTACAAATTTTGTAGCCACACCATTCTTGACCAAAAATGGAGGCCACACACATTGCTACCAAGACACTACTAGTGGCCTTAGTGGTCCTATTAGCATCCATTTCAGGGATGGCAAAACTAGGAACTAACGATGGCGGCGGCCTATGTGGCATGACCACAGATGAGCTGTCCGAATGCAAGCCGGCGGTGGCCACCGGCACCGCCGTCCCGCCACCACCAACCGGGCCGTGCTGCGCCGCTCTGAAACACGCTAACGTGACATGCTTGTGCACATTCAAGAATAACAAGTATTTGCCTTTATTTGGAATTAATTCTACTCTGGCCATGCAGCTCCCTGCTAAGTGTGACCTCAGCCAAAATATCCAGTGCTAGAAATATATATGATGTGCCTTTAATTAATTTGCAGTTGATTTTCAAGTTAATTTTGTGTTTTTTGTGTTTCTGATTTAGTGGTTGTATTTTTTTGTTTACTAGAGGCATTGGCTGGCCTGGCTAGTTTTTTTTTTTTTTTTGCTTGTAGTTGATTTGTTCTTTGTAATGTTGATTTTTTTTTGTTGCATGTTTTTTTTTTGTCTTAAACCTTTTTTTTTGCTTGATCAGTGAAGTGTTTATTCCATTAATATATCAAGATTTAATGTAATTAATCATAAGTATTCAATTGAGATATAAAAATATATAGTGAAATAGATACATACATCAATACATACTGAGACAAGTACATACATATGACATAGATCCAATGTATATAAATACCGTACCGGTGACCGGGCAAACCACCAATGAGCAATTCGACCACCGGTTCAACCATTTAATCAAAATTAATTTTTTTTTAGTTATATTGTATTAACTAATAATGCAATATATTTTAAAAATGAGAGATATACAAATAAGCAACTAAAGTTTTTAGCCCAAATTTCAAATAATCACATAAATTTAACAAATTATCAAATTTAAATTCTAGATTTTTATTAAAATCCTAAAAGAAATAAAAATAAATCAAAAATTGGTTGAAACCGATTTTGGCCGGTTCAACATGTTTTTAACTGGGAAAACGATTTTTAGACCAGTACGACTACAGGTTCCCTGTTTAATCGGCCGCTAGGGTATGATATATAAAACACAAATCCTTGAATCTAAATATACACGTGATGCAATTTATATGTTTGCTAAACTTGCTTAAACAAATTTATTGATACATTTGTTGAAGGTGAATTGAACCAAAAACTTAATCTTAACATCCTTGAAGGCTGAAGCCAACTTATTAGTAGAAGTTAAAATAAATAATAGAATTAAAAAAAAAGGAAAATAATGCACCAAGATCAATAACGTGAGGTGGGCTTTTAACCCAAGTGTGGGCCTACGAATGACTGGACATCGGCTAGGGAATCCATCTGGGCCATTGGGTTGCTACTTTCTGGCCATACGGTGAAGTGAATGCATGGGCTTTCTTTTGGAGTTCAGCAGGTGAAGGATACCAGTATCAGTATACCACGTGGGTGCTTCCTTCGAGTCACTTCAATTATAATAATACCTCTTAAAAATAGAAAAACCAACATTTGTCAAATAACATAATACTATAATAAAATAGGGATGCTTAAATAAACACTAAGATTTGCGCTAAGTAATGTTAGGAAAAAAAAATGGATGGTGTATATCGAATGGCTAAAAAATCGAGCAGAATTTCGATACGAAAACAGATGTCGAGGCAAGAGTTAAACTCTTTCTCTTTAAGACGAGATTGCCCCACCCACGGTGCTTATGGAATATGGCAATCGTCTCCCAAGATACAACGACAGACTACTTGCGATAGTTGAACTACAAATCGCAAGTACATCGAACACTATGATGCTCTTAAACTCTCTTTGACAAAGTTATGCAGAAAGTGGAAGTGAATTTCGAAATTTGATGTTTTGAAATGAATTAAGGGGCTTTGGTTTATATAGAGTTCTGTGCCTCTTCGATTGGTGCAACCTGCAGTCCGGATCGGTCTTGGCCGTCGGATCGCTACCGTGGTTAACAAATTGCGATCCGATGGTTCCGATCGATCTCTGCCAAGGAACACACCCTTTGGCATGACCTCTGCACACTGTAGAGACGTGTCTAGTCACGGTGCCCGTCGTGACGAGACGCATCCAATCAAGACCACGACGCCACTCGGACGATTACGCCAAATTCTTGCCATCTAAGTCCCCCATGTCACCGAGCCATTGGACCGAACCATGGTTCGATTTTCCAAAACATTAAGGCTCCTCAAAGCTCCTCGCGATGATGTGAAGTGCAAAGTGCGCCTTTAAAGCGCCCGGCGACGGCGTCGCGGGCCCGAGCCCGGCCTAGCTCCGGCCTCCTCTCGGAAGGTGCTTCGCACCGTCTCTTGCGCAGAGCTAGCCAAAGGCTAGTAAAATCGACTTAGTCCACTAGGGTGTCTGTAAGGAGTTCCACATGATTACTCCTTATTAGTGGTGAATATCTTTATTAACTAGTCAAACATTTAATATGTTTCCTATGGATATGACTTTCTATATTCTCACTCTTTTATATTCCCATATATAAAAGGGTTTTAAGTGGCCAACTTAAAGCATTTATTTCTCATTCACCCGACATTGGTTTTGAGAAATTCAAAATGCTAAACTCATCTACCCGCGACGTAGATGACGTTTATCTCATTTATTTCATACTTCGAATAAATGAACCCACTTAAATAATTGGTCAAAATCGGGTCAAACCCAATTTATAAAAACCAATTCCAACAAGTAATTACGGAAAAAACTCGAAAGTTTTTGAAAAATTACAAAATCCCATCGAGGTTTGATTCCTTTTACATTTTCCGCTTCTGTAAGTCGGGCTGACTAAAGATGGAAATAGAGTGGATCGATAAAGACCCAGACCCGCTCCCACGCTAGAATGAAGTTGGGCGGGTCGACCCGCCCATCTGCCATATTTTAAATTAAATTAAATACAAAAAATGAAAAAAATTACTTATAATATATTTATAAAATATTATTTGCAAAAATTGTTATTATCAATTTACAAATATTAGACATAATATAAGAATACATAAAAATTATATTATAATATATTATATATGCAAAATATATATTATAATATATTTTAAAAATATATATTCTAAGCGCGGAGGGGCGGGCACCCACAAGTAGAGATGTTAAATGGGTTGCGGTCCGTTGACCCGAACTGTTTAAATCGGGAAAAAAGAGGGTTAGGGCCAAATTATTTTGGCCCGTTCAAATCCGGGCCTTTTTTGGCCCGGATTGTTTAGCCCGAGGCCGTTAGGGCTAGCCCATAGGGTTAAAGGAGCTAGCCCGCTAGCCCGCCAATTGTGTTTTTTTTTTTTTTAAATAAATATAATTTTAATATTATAAATCTATTTTATTACATATTACCTATTACTAAATATATTTTTTTAAGCTCACATCTCCTCATCTTTGATAGGTTAAATATATATTTCTTAAAACTATGACTTATAGTCATATGAAATTTTTTTTTGAAAAATATTATTTTTTTTCCATTTTATTTAGATATGTATTATATAATGCTATCTTTTATTATTATAGTTTTATCTTAAAGTTTTAGATCATGGAATATTTATAAACTATGCAAGATTTTACAACAAAAAATTTATAATTATGTTAATGCAATATAATTATAAACTATGCAAGATTTTTTAATAATGAATACTTTAACTTAACATGTTAAACTTAAATGATGTATATGTTCGAGTTTAAAATTTTAGATTTAAATATATAATTTCTATTTTTTACTTTATTGGCTTATAGCCCGATAGTGGCTCATTTAGCCCAAAGCCCGCTAGGGTTAGGGTTAGGTTCGCAATATGCTAGCCCGTTTAATAGTGGTCCACTTAGCCCGAAACCCCCCGTTTAACATCTATACCCACGAGGTAGAAGTGATACCCAGACCCGCCCTGCTGTGGGTCATAGGGCGGCGACCCAAGCGGGGTGGGTCAATATTGCCATCCTTAGGACTGACATCAATGAGGGCATTAAATACGATAATATGACACGAACACGGAAAAATACGAATTACAGAAAGAAATGGTATGATAAGACACGAAACCTGACACGAAAACACAAAATTGTAAATTAAGTTAAAATTGTAATTATTGTTATATTTAAGACTAAATAAAATAGATAATACGAAAACATGTAAGTGTGACTTGAACATTGTACGATGACAAGAATCGCCACCTCTATTCACGAGGAAAAATATTTCAAAAACCATCAAGAAATTTACAAAAATATTATTGATATCCCTTTAATTAAATAAATAGATTTTTGTAATTTTTAAAAATTTCTGGTGCTTTTTTATACTTTGTCCAAACCTAGGGATTTTTTTGTAATTATACCTAATAAATAATGTCCCTATTAGGGTTTTTTTGGAAGCCGTCAGACAGCTCCCTGCTCCGCTTATAAATAACAAAATGAATATTTCAGTAGGACTGGAGCATCATAGCCGCAACGCCGTGTGACCATTCTCGCCGCCGTCTTCCGCCGAACTATTTTCGTTTTATCTTTTCTTACCGTTTAACGTTTTACTTTTTCAAGGCTTTAGATTTTTATGACTCTATTGATTTAATACACCGTTAGTAGCAGAATATATGGTGCCTTCATAATCCCAGATAAGCTGATACGGTTCTTATCTGATTCATGGGAGGCCCAAAACAAATCTGTGGAAGTTTCGCTGATAATGCCGTTTTTTTCTTTTTGCAAGACGGCGTTTACTAGTAGCTTTACCACACATCAATCTTTAATATTTTTCAAAGCAATTTTTTATTTTTTTTTTTGGTTATTGGATTTACAGAAAAATTTTGCTTTGTTTTTTTGGTAATTATTTTTCATTTTTCCTAACAAAGTTCAATTTTTCCTTCTTTTCTTCTTTTTTTTAAAAAAAAATAAAAACAAAGTTCAAAATTTTTAATGTTCCCTGAATTTCGTTGCATTTTTTTTTTATTCAAGTTTTGATTTTTTTTCTATTTTTTTATTTTACTTTTATTTGTCGCTTGTTTTTATTCTTCTACTGTTTTGGTTTTTCTTGTTTTGCTTTTGGGTTTCTTCTGAATTAAAGGTTAGGTAAGGTCATTGAATCGCAGCTTGAATGTGAGATAATAGAAGTTGGAAGTCCAAGATAAATTTTCTCGAACTTAACAAGATGTTTGATTGAATTAAACTTGAAAACTATAAATAAAATAGTGGTCGTTCAAAGTTCTTGAAAATTTTGAAATTAGTTTGTGATGATTGATTGTATTGAATGAAAATAATGTAAAGGAATTTAATGTGATTTCTTTTTTTTTTTGAAATAATTACAATGTGGGGCATTTTAAAGATGGAATTTTTATATAAGTGAATTAATGCCAATAATTGAAGTTGGAAAACATATTTATTTTATTTTTCAATTCTAAAAGGGATAACCTATCGTAGAGGTAAAGATCCCACAAGATAATAAAAATAGAATTTTGAATAGCAGATGACAACCTAAGATACTTACCAATATCATTTTCGACAAGAAACACAAAAGCCTCATTGAAGTTTTAATTCGACGACGCACATTGAACAAATAGACTAGTGGCGGATCTAGGAATCAATGACGGGCTGGGCTAGAAATCAAAGAAAATTTATTATAATAAAATTTATGTATAATAATTTTTTTTGAGGAAATTACACAAAATATCCTGATTTTTAGAAAAAAGACAAAAAATACTCATCCATCACAAAAATACCCCACCCGCAGACCCGCTCCATCTCATGACAAAAATACCCTACCCATCACAAAACTCCTCAGTCTAAAAATTCTTCACAGGGGAACAATTTGATCAAATAACCAAAAGAATGAACAAATAAATCAGCCACGTATATTCAAGCAATTCGCTATTGCTGCACGTAGATGAAAACCATAACAACCAAAACAAACGACAAGAAAACAGACGAGCTCAATCGACTCGAACCGCTCGTCGGAAGTACTTTCGGTAACGAGCACTCCTCCCAATTAAAGATTACACTATGATTTTTCACACACAAAAAACCAAACACTTTATTAACTATATAATAGTGTGTGTGTGCGCGCATACATTTCAGAAAAGAAAGAAAAATTAAAAGTTATGGGTGTTAAATATTAGTGAAGATGTGTACCTCGGTGTCGAGATCAGATATGAAACATATAAGAAACATAAATGAAACAGGTATGAAACAACAAAGAAACAACAAACATGTTTGAAACAACAAAGAAACCAACGCAAAAAATCAGCGGAAAATGGGTATTTTTGTCAAAAATCAGCGAAAAATGAGTATTTTTGTCAAAAATCAGCGGAAAAGGGTATTTTTGTCCAAAATCAGCGAAAAATGGGTATTGTGCAGGGATTGGGTATGGAAAATGGGGGTATTCATGTCCTTTTCCCAAGTTTTTTAGTGTTCATTGAAGTTGTGCTCGACGAGATTTCAAATCATAAAATTTATCAATAATTGAATCTACATTTACACTATTAACAAAATTTCGTTCAATGTACAGAATCAAACAATCCGCAATCTAAAACACTTTTCTATTAATTTATTCATAACAATAAACTAAATTATTTTTTCTAGTAAATTTTAGCAATTTTCTACTAGTTTATTAATGCCAATAGTAGAGTAATACAATAAAACTTAAAAAGAATATATTCTCTATTTATGCCACAATATGACAATATTCCAATAACCTAATTAATACAAGAAAAACTAAAAGAATCGGACTTGTCTTTTAATTGTGGTTAGTTTGGCTTTGTTTTTTTTTTTTTTTTATATTCTAAAGAAAAATGGATTTCTTTTTTGCGAGAAAAAATGGGTTTTGTTAATATATCATTAATTAGATTAAAAATATGGGGTAAAATTATGGGATGACCTAATCATAATAATACCAATAAAATAAGCATGATTAAATAATAATAACGGGCTTCCACAAATTTGCACTGGGTTCCAGCCCAATGGGGAGACCATGAGTGGATCCGTCCATGAAATGGACAATCATAGAGGATGATCTAAGCTCTTGAAAACACGTTGAGATCATGTGGGTTTGATTTTCAATGAAGTCGAGGTTGCACTTATTAAGTGTTATGGCAAAAGCATGTCGATTAGAAGATGCCACATGTGTTGTAAAAGAAGAGAAGCATAGACATTCGACGGAATTATTTCATAAGAGAATTTGGGGACCAAATTCCTTTGAGGAGAGGATGTGAGGCCACAGATTTTTCAACCGTAAACGACACAATCACGAATATTTTTCCAAATATAATATTTTAATATTCCGATAATTATTCTTATATTCACTATTTATTTTGCATAATTGTTAATGATCTAATGGACATGGTGCAGTGTGATCAAATGTATGTGTAATACCCAGTATTAGAATTTAAATCTCAAAATTCAGGGCAATTTTTCAAAATTTTAGAATTAGATTAGCAATTTATTAGGATTTATAGCTAGTTAAGATTATTATTTAAATTATATAATTCGGTTAGAAAAATTATAAATTCAATTACGGGGCTTCCTATTATTTTCAACTCAAAATCCGAGTTATTTAAAGTCCAATTACGATATAGTTAAGCCTCATTTCAAATCATTTGTAGCCCAAATCACCAAACCCATTTTCATAGCCCATTTAATACTACTATATATAGTTATTTCCATATTTGGAAATAATTAGAAGTTGGAAACTTTCTAATCCTGGTAAGAATTCACCCTCTCATCCGGCTGTCCGGTTGCCGGCCACCGCCACCGCCGCCGTCGGCCGCCGTCCACCGGCGGTGGCAATTAACAAACCATACCTTATTCGAACCCTTTCGTCGCCCTCGTTTCAAATCCAAAGTCGGAATTTCGATTTAAATCCCCGTTCGCGGGCAAATCGCCGGTAAAATTAAAAATTCGAAACCTTTGACTCAAGATCTATGGAGATCCGACCGTTGGATTTTCACAAACCTTATACCGTTAGAAAGCCCATTCAATTAGGTTTCCAACGCCACCTCCCAATCTCAGATTGGAGCCCTAGATCACTGGCAAATCGCCGGAGACGTCTCTAAAAAATGTTTCGCGAACTCACTGGTGCCGCCATCTTTGACCGTCGATTCCTGGTGATCTATCGGACCAAACTGATGAGGCATATACCATTCTCTTCGTCTCTTCAAGGGCTTCAAATCCCACTGATCAATTTCACGATCGGAGTTTGTTTCCGCTGTGAATCAAAGTCGGAAACTTACAAAACAATTCATTAATTCTCTCTCTCTCTCTCTCTCTCTCTCGTTTTTCTCTCTTTCTCAGACTCTCTCTGCCGGAAGGCACCGCATCGTATGGAATGGGCATCTGGGGTGGGTTGGTGGTGAGCGGCAGCGACAAGGTGGAACCTCGTCGCCCATGTGCGTGTGTGCGTGCGTGTTTCTGTGTGTGTGCGCGCGCGTGCATGTCTCTGTGTGTGTGTGTGTTAATTTTTGGCCAACAATGGCCAAAAATATGTCGAGTCAGTGAGGGTAAGTCACCGGCGGCAAGGGCTGCTGGCCAGAGATGGTTTCAAGGGTTGTCGAGGTGGCAAATGGTGGTGGGGATGAGTTGGGGTGGAAATCGAAAGTTGAGGGGATGCCAAACAGAATTTGAAATAGTTTTGGACTTGCTTGCAATTTTTGAAAACTTCAGTTTGACTCCCTCCAAGTTTCACTTTAGTCCTCCAAAATCATCTTATCAGAAAATTCTAGATTGACCCCCAATACTTTGAACTAATTTTTGACTTTTACTAAACTACCCCAAACCTTTTTAATTTTAATTCCTTAAGTCCTAACTTTCTCGTTTTCGACCCGAAAGGGGTCAAACGAACTCCGGTTGAGCTCAAATTTGAACCATAATCTCGTTATACCCTTCTCATATGCAAAATATATTCAAAATTACAATATTGCCCCTCAATAAAATCCAACTTCAAGAAAATGAAATCCGAACATCCTTATTAATCCATTTCACTTCTAATTTCTTCATTTCATATCCAATTGCCCCCAAATTTTAAGGATAGGTTTATCTATCATATTTAAATTATTATATATTTTTATATTTCCATTCTAGGCTTCTAAGATATATTATGCTATTTTATGTAGGAGACAAGATTGAGCCCGAGAACTAGGACTTGCATCCTACACAATCATTTTGCACATCAAAAAGGTGGGGTTACCTTTACACTTAACCATGTACTATTGCTATTCAATGCAAGTTGACTGTTTAATTAATCATGATTAGTATGTTTTGCATGAATCCCATGTTGCGGTTGTATCGTACATGTTACATCTTTATGTGTTGTGGTGACGGTCATTTCACATTATGAGCTCGTACATATTACAAAGTTACGGTCCGTCCGTACAAATGCCACATATGATGCATCTCTGCTAGTTATAATTAATTACGCAGTCGCTTAAGTGTACCCCACTGAGTGTATTTTCATAGCACTCACCCCATATTATATCTTTCAGATTGAGGCGAGGTGCGACACGAAGACTTGGGCATGATGAAATACTTTTGGAGTCCCAAAGTCCCTATTTCCCTCTTTCTTAAAACTTGAACTGATAAACTGAAGTCTGTAAATAAACTTTCTTTTGTTTGTTGTTGAGATGAGTTGTGACTTCTCTACTTATATAATGCTCCCGCTGTATTTTGTGAATTGGGCTAACCCGCCTATGAGCGTGGTTATTGATGTTGATTATTTGAAATGCTTTGTCCATATCGAAAGTTATTTAAAGTTAGGTACATACTAATGTAGCGTTCCTTAAGCCCAAAACTACATATTTCAAAATTGGGGCGCTACAGAGGTGGTATCAGAGTAATATTTTTGGATTATACTATGTAAAATGATTTTATAGGTGTCGAGTTAATTCTTGTGTTGAAGTTTAATTTTAGGGACGATTGTTTTTGAAAAATTTCATGCCCCAAGTTGAAGTGAAATGCTAAGCCTAAAGACATTCACATGATTTCTTCATAACGTTTACATGATTCATGAATACAAGACATGTTACATGATCAATGCTATGTTGGAGCCGTGCCTCCCATATCATACATGATATAAATGCTATGTCATATGAACAGTTTCAACATGATTACCATTTTTCGCAAATTACTGTTTAGAATATGATTTATGCCAAGTGCATATTACATGAAAGCTTATTTCATGAAATAAGTTTTCATATTGTCATGCACTTCATGATTTTGATAAAGTCACTACACTTCATACATGATACTAGAGAACTAGCTCATAGGTTTTGATCACCTGAACTTGGAGTTGGATTGGACTTTTTAGGCATACTGTTATTGTGTACATATACTTATGTCCCTTAAATAGTTCGATTTAAGTTCATGATTATTAGGAACAATGAAGAGTATTATTTATTCTATAACCGTTGATTCTAGATATATTTAGTTGTTGGAATTTTAGAATGGCCAAACGTGGTCGTCATAATCAAGAGAAACCGCCAGCTGAGGCTCCACATGCCCCACATGCTCCAGAGATGGCTAATCCTGGCGAAGATTTGATTACCGAGTTGCGTGGGTTGGCATACCATTTCACCACTGCTCAAAATCAATAACCACAACCCCTAAATCCACGAGATATTTTGACTCAAGTGGTAGAGCAATTTCATCGATTCAATCCACCCGTTTTTAATGGAAGAGAAGAACCTGTAGTTGCCGAGGAGTGGCTTCGTGCTTTAGAGCGTACATTCACTCACATTGCCAGCACTGATGCTCAGAAGGTGTCTTGTGCAATCTTTCAGATGACTGAAGACGCCGACCATTGGTGGGAATCGTATTATAGGACTCGCACTCAACAACAGATTGGGGCTCTGACTTGGCAAGAACTCAAGGACGTGGTTATGCAAAACTACTTGCCATTATTTTACCGTGAAAAGAAAAGATGGGAATTCATACACTTGAAATAAGGATCAATGTCAGTCACTGAGTATGAGAAGAAGTTTAACCAGTTATCTAGGTACGCTAATAGTTTGGTGAGCACTGAATATGATAAGGCTAGATGTTTTGAACAAGGGTTACGCACTTAGCTCAACAGTATCTTGGCAGCAACAAAGACTACCACGTATGCAGACACTATTGAAAGGGCTTTGGAGATTGTAGCCCGACTGAATTTAGATTTTGGAAATAGAAAGGCTCAAGTCGTAATTGAGAAAATAAAATGGAATAATACTAATCATGGAAAAGCTAATATCGACCCACATAACAAGTAAACAAAAACTGGTGAATACACTAGAATAAGTACCCAAGGGGATAAACCTTAGTGCCCAGAGTGTGGGAAGAATCATAGGGGTGAATGTCTGTATGGAAAAGGAATTTGTTACTGCTAGGGATGTAAAAGAATCAAATATTCTCTATTCGATTCGGTATTCGAATTCGAATATTTAGATTCGAATTCGAAAAATTCAAATAAGAATTCAAATAAGAATTTTTTTCTGATTCGTATATTTTTCGAATCCAAATAAGAATACGAAGATATTCGATTCGAATATTCGTCGAATATTCGAATAATTAATATACATTTATTATATATATATATTAGTAAATAATATTTCTTTTATATTCTAAAACCCCTAGTTCTGTTGTGTTGTCTTTCTAAAAAACCAGAACCCACCTCTCCACATAACTCTTTTCTTTCGTCCCTTTCCGTCGAACTGCCAAAACCATATTGTTCCATCAGACCACCACCAAATAGATCTCACATAAACATTCATAATCTTTGAGCGAAAGCAAGATCGGAAAAAGGAGAAAATCAAGTTTCAGGTACTTTTTTGTTCTTTTAATATTATTATTTTTTGAACTATTTTCATGGTGGCCTTTGTCTTTGTCTCTTTGGTGATTTGATTGAATGTATAGAAAATGGGTTGCTTTTAACTTGATTTAACACCATTCTCGTCTAAATAAACCAAATGTATGGTATGAGCTTCATATATGCTTTCAACTTTTCAAGAAAAGTTGAATAAAGTGGAAATCCTTTTACATGTTTTTTTTTTCAAAAAAAAGTTGAATAATTTTTTTTATTCAACTGTGTTTATCTCACAATTTTTGTTTTAATCTTTTACTTAAGGGAGTGGGTTTGTAAGGAAATTAACTATTTATTAAACTAATCTAAAAATAATTACATTAATCGTTCTATTTTGCTTGTGAATTCCTTTGTTAGTTTTAAGAGAATGCAACCAAGTATCAAAGCCTAAAATTTGGAATATAAAATAATTATAAACATTGGACATAAGGGATAAGATGCTCTGGAGTGTACAAAGCTAATCATTTTTATGATATATGTTGTTAATTGCTTTATAGGTTATTGAGTTTGAGTCCTGTTATGGATCCCTCAAGTTTGAATGAACAAGCAACAATACAAAGAGATGAGGTAAATATTTTATATTGTTATAAATATATATCCTAATTTATTTCTTTTATATTTATATATTCATGTAATTTAAAATACAATCTAATTAAACATTATATTGACAGGTGAATTCAATTGAAGAAAATAATAATAGAGCTAATAATGTTGAAGGAGAATGTACAGATGATATCCAAAATGAAGAGTTGAAAGTTGGAGATGAAAAACTTGATGATGAGAAGGATACTGAAAAGGATGATCAAGGTCAATTTCATAGAAAAAAGAGAAAGAAAATGTCAAAAGCTCATGTTGATTTTACTGAAGTGACTTTAAATGATGGAAGTAAAAAATTTCAATGTAAACACTGTAAGACCTTCATTTGCAAGCCAACATCTTCCACGACCACTCATCTTTGGAATCATTTGAACAGGTGTTCTCAAAAGAAACTTCATGCACAAAAACAGAAAACCTTGCAATTGCAACCTATAAAATCCAAATTTGAGATTAATCCTTTGTCAGATGGTAAATATGATCATATGAAACAGAGGGAGGCTATAGCCCATTGGATTCTAATGCACGAGCAACCTTTAAATGTTGTGGAAAACTATGGATTTACTTTCATGTTCAAAGTAAATCTTCCATGGTTTCAAAAAATCTCTCGTGCCATGGCAAAAAATGATGTCATTAGTGTTTATGACATAGAGCAAAAAAAACTACAATTGATGTTAAAAACATCAATAAGATTTCATTGACAACTGATATTTGGAAGTCTAAGGTGCAAAAGGTTTCTTATATGTGTGTCACTGGACATTTTGTTGATTCCAATTGGAATCTCCAAAAACGGGTTCTTAATTTCATGCCTCTCCCTCTCCACATACGGGTAATGTTGTTTATAAAACTCTCTTTTCCATTATATCAAGTATCATTTAGTATATATTAATTCGAATTATATAATTGATATTTTTTAGGTGTTGATATCATTGATGGATTTATGAAGTGCATAAAAGATTGGGGGATTGAACATAAGATCTTCACTATATCAGTGGATAATGCTTCAAACAATGATGTTGCAATTAGGATTGCGAAGGAAACTTTCTCCAGGAGTCGTAAGTTGCCTTTGGGTGGTAAGCTATTCCATGTGAGATGCGCTGCTCATATATTGAATCTTGTTGTGCAAGATGGTCTTTCTGAGATTAAAAATATTATTGATGATGTTAAGGAGAGTGTGCGGTTTATTAATCAGTCAGAGTCTAGATTGATGAAATTTTCTGATATTGTGCATCATTTGGGTATCCCAGTGAAAAGGTTAATCATTGATTGTCCTACTCGTTGGAATTCCACTTATGAAATGTTAGTTGAAGCCATTAAAGTTAAGGATGCATTTCCAATATTTGCACAAAGAGAGGCTTCATATAATTGTTGTCCTAGCCTAGAAGATTGGAGTAAAGTAGAGGATGTTGTTGAGATACTAGAGGTGTTTTATGAAGCTACTCATGTAATATCTGGAACTGATTATCCTACTTCGAATGTTTTTCTTGTTGTCATTTGGAGGGTCAAGCATGTGTTGAATGAAAAAGAAAACCATACTAATGAGTTAATTAGAGGGATGGTTAGAAAAATGAAGAGAAAATTTGACAAATATTGGGGTGATTGTAATCTTTTGATGTGTATTGGAGCAATACTTGATCCTAGATTCAAAATGAGGTTAGTTGAATTTGCTTTTAGCAAAATATATGATGAGTGCGAAGCACGCACAAATGTGATGAAAGTTCGAGATGCATTATATGATTTATTTTTCGAGTATGTTGAAGCTGAGCATACAAAGACTCGAAAAAATGGCTCTTTTGTGTCAGATAGTAGTTCTTCAATGTCTTATACAAGCTCAACATCCAAAGAAAAAATAGTTCCTTGTGGCTTGTCTATGTTTGATCAATATTTAAACGTTGTTGAAGTTGATACTCCTATGAAGTCAGAGTTGGATATTTACTTAGAAGAAGGAGTTTTTAGATGTCAAGATGGAGAAGTAACATCAGAGTTTGATGCTTTGGCTTGGTGGAAATCTCATGAATTGAAGTTCAACATTTTATCTAAATTAGCTCGTGATGTTTTAGCTATTCCTATTAGTACGGTAGCATCAGAGGCCACATTTAGTGCAGGAACCCGTGTCTTAGATCCTTATCGTGCTAAACTATCTTCTGAAATGGTAGTCTTGATTTGTGGAGCAGATTGGGTTCGTCAACTTCATGGGATTATGAAGCCCATTATGGCACATGTAAGTTATTTTTTTCTTAAGTTCATTCAGTTTGTTTACACTTTTGCAGGATTATTAATTGATCGTCTATTGTTTTTTTAGGAGGATGAAGAGCAGATCGATGTCATATTGCGAGCATGATTGTTACCTGTTGATGGAAGTTTAATAGCACTGTTATTGTAGTGCTTTTTTTTTTTTATGAACTTGAGAACATGGTCATATGTATTTGATAATTATTTTGTGGATGAAGTACTTTTGTATGATATCATTTGGAAAATCTGAAAGTATTTTATTTGACATGTTTATATTATTTGGATTTTAATTTATATTGCGATTTAACTATAATTTAAAGAAAAAACTGTATAAAATAATTAAAAAAATTTGAATACGAATATTCGAATCGAATCAAATATATTCGAATATATTGGCGAATCGAATACAAATATATTTTTAAATTCGAATAATAAACGAATACGAATACGAATATTCGAATATTAGTCGAATTCGAATCGAATACTGTGAATATTCGATTCGATTCGATTCTTTTACATCCCTAGTTACTGCTGGAAGAAACCATGCCACACTATCCAAAATTGTCCAGAAGCGAAGAATCCAATAGAAGATAATAAATGAAAACATAAGGCTGGAAAAGCACGAGTCTTTGCTATGACTCAAGAGGAAGCAGCTAAGGACCCAGGCACTATGACAAGTATGTTGACTATATCTAAGATATCTGCTCTCGTTTTATTTGACACTGGGGTTACGCATTCCTTTATTTCTACTAAGTTATTTAGAAAGTTGGGATGTGATAGTATCAAAATAGATGATGTATTGGAAGTTAGGATACCATCTGGACAGACGATCAATACTGACCAAGTATGTCGGGGAGTGGAAATAGGAATTGAAGATAGTAATCTATTTGTCGATTTACATGTGATAAATATGACGGATTTGACGTGATTTTGGGAATAGATTGGCTTAGAGTGAATCATGCAATAATTAGGTGCCACGAGTAGGAAGTGGAATTCCCGAGTTATAATGGAAAATAATTCATTTTTCATGGGACAAAAGTAAGATTTATACCCCGAGTAATATCATCTATGAAAGCCATGAAAGCATTGAGAAAGGATAAATGTGAGGCATACTTGGTAAATGTAATGAGAACTGATTTGAAAGAAGTGAAAATTAATGAAGTGCCAATTGTACGAGAATACAAAGATGTTTTTCCTGAAGATTTACCTGGCATTCCACCAGATAGACAAATGGAATTTGTAATAGACCTAGTGCCAGAAGCGGGTCCAGTATCAAAAGCACCATATAGAATGGCACCAGAATTGCAAGAACTAAAAGTGCAGCTACAAGAGTTGTTGGATAAAAAGTTTATTCGACCGAGTGTATCACCATGGGGCACACCAGTGTTATTTGTAAAGAAGAAGGATGGGTCATTCAGGATGTGTATAGACTACCGAGAACTAAACAAGCTTACAATCAAGAATAAGTACTCATTGCCGAGGATTGAGGATTTGTTTGACCAGTTGAAGGGTGCAATTGTATTTTCTAAAATTGACTTAAGGTCTGGATATGATCAAGTGAAAGTTTAGGAAAATGACATACCCAATACTGCCTTCAGAACCCGATATGGTCACTATGAATTTATGGTGATACCTTTTGGACTTAGCAACGCACCTGCCGTGTTTATGGATTTAATGAACATAGTGTTTCATCCTTACTTGGACAACTTCGCGATCGTGTTTATAGACGATACTGTGATATATTCACGGAACAAGAAGCAACATGAAGAGCATTTGAGAATTGTGTTGGAGACAGTACGTAAAGAACAACTATATGCTAAATTCAAGAAGTGTGAATTCTGGATGGAACAAGTGGTGTTTCTTGGACACATCGTCTCAGCTCAAGGGATCGAGTTTGATCCAGTCAAGGTAGAAGCTGTAAGAAATTGGAATACGCCAACTAATGTGAATGAAGTACGAAGTTTTCTTGGTTTGGTGGGTTATTATAGGAGATTTATCGAGGGATTCTCAAAGATCGCATTACCTTTGACACAAATAACTCGTAAAAGTGTGAAATTTTAATGGTCCGAAAAATGTGAGAAAAACTTCCAAGAATTAAAGGAGTGGTTACTCACTGCTCCTGTTTTGATAATACCAGACGGATCAGAAGGGTTCGTCATCTACAGTGATGCGTCTAAGCAAGGATTAGGATGTGTCCTAATGCAACACAACAAAGTGGTTACCTGTGCCTCCATACAACTAAAGCCTCATGAGAAAAATTACCCGACTCATGACTTAGAGTTAGCAGTGGTAGTACACGCCTTGAAGATTTGGCAACATTATCTATATGGAGTAAAATGCGAAATATATACCGGTCATAAGAGCTGAAAGTACTTCTTTGAGCAGAAGGAATTGAACATGAGACAAACAATATGGTTGGAGTTGGTCAAGGATTATGATTGTACAATTTTATATCACCCTGGAAAACCAAACATAGTGGCCGACGCCTTGAGCAGAAAGAATCATGAAGGTTTGAATTGTGCTACAACTTTAAGGTTGCAAACCCAAGTGCAGGTTGTCTCAAGTAATAAATTTCTCGGGAGTCCGAGGTCGATCTACAGGGAAGTTGATGTAAGTTTACATGATATTTCTTATTTAAGTGATGAGTAAATAGATTTTTAATTAGTAAGACTATATATTTTTTTTACAAGAAATTTAATTAATAGAAATGTTGAGGATTAGGGATTCACTCTTGATTTCGAATAAAGGAATGATTATATTTTCTTACCTCTTAGATTGCCACTATTGGAATCCATACACAAAGAAGGTTCCAATGGGAAGATATTATACATATAAATCATGCAATGAGGTAATCATGTTGTATCATCAATTAGAATTTATCTTATAATATCAATACTTGTTTATGGGATCAAGTGTTTATGTATTCTTTTGTCTACAACAAATCAAGGTATCCACATTAGTAGTCGGTTGAAATAAAACCAGACATTTAACTAAATGGGACCAAGTATTTGTTGTGCCAATAGATATGCATAAATCAAGAAACACCACCAAACAAAAATGTATAAGCTAAAAACAAATTAATGATACAAACAATGAAATTTAATATGAATATACAATCATTCTTTATCCTTCATCAAGAGTTTCACCCTATTTCCTCAACAAAATAAACTTAGAATAACATGAAGAAATTAGAGAAAACAAAAGATTGAAGAAAAACTAAAGCAAACATTTTATAAAATACTAGAAATCTTACTATAATTTAAGAAAAGCAAGAAAGAATTTTTTTTTTGAACTTTGTAACTCTAACTTTCTCTACATAAAACTTGCTCTTGGCTAATTCTAATGACCTCTATTTATAGCCAACTCAAAATCAATTTACAATTATTTTATTCTTTATTTTTATTACAAATAAGAAAATAAGGAAATCAACACCAACTTTGTCACCTTCTTTGACTGGTCATTTTATCCATGATATCAGCCATCTTTGCTCAATTTTCTTCCAAATATCAATTATCACATGTGTTAGCTTGAATTTCCAACTGATTTCATTGAATTCCAACAACCACTGGCCAAGATATGGTTGAATAATTGAGATGTGGTTGGCATACGGGATTTACTAGTGCAGCAGCCTCTTGGATTTTTTATAAATTCATCCAATACGAATCTGACTTTGGGGTCTTCATCAATGTTGTAGCTCTATTATTTGTACATACTCAGTAAAATTTTCAGATACAAATACCTTGTATTTTCCAAGTTATGTCCACAACATCAAACTTGGTCAAGTCTGGAAATTAAATGAGCAACCCTTCAATCTTCATTTTATGACGAATTTTTTATCCAAGAAAATATCATTCCAAACTTTGATTTTTGGTTTCAATATCTCTGAAAACTTGTAAATGAATGGATTGTGAATCCATATCTTCAAGAATCATCCCAAAATCATGTCGGAAATGAAAGTTATGCTTGTTGATCCGAACCTGCACTAAAAAATGCTTCCAAATACAATTATATGTTGATTTCCTATTTTATTCCTAACATATTAATAATACTATAAATTTATTTTATTAATAATATTAATAAGGTAAAATAATAATATAAGACAAAAATAATTATACATTTTTAACGTTCATCACACCCCCAACCAGCTTATTACTAGTCCCTATTAATTGAAGGATAAGAAAAATACAAAAGAAACTTGATGAATATGGCACGTTGATCATTATTTTTTTTTTAAAAAAAAACCTTATGAAATAGTCTGACAATCAAAAAGTTTATTGCCAGTCATCATATATGCTATCAAGAATAAATTTTATAACTTTTTTTATATAATATTTTTATAGAGAAGAAATATCGTGTATATATGCACAAAACCACCGTTTCATTCCACAAACCAAAATACAATAACTTCAAACTTGATCATGAAAAAGCCTCTACTCCATATCCTCACAGGTTACTGTTTGTCGTGTAAATTGGCGAGGTGTTCACTCTTGGAGTTGGAAAACAGTCAAAACTATCAAGGAAATGACCTATATGATTTAGGACAAGCATTCAAACCAGAATTGAGCATAAGATAGGTAGTTATAAAATTTGAAACACCCAATTTTTTCATACCAAAGTATGTCTCGAAATTTCATTGGTTTAGAATTGCAAACAAAATGATAATATTTTTTTTCTTTTTCTATATTTTTTTCTTTTCTTTTTTTTTCTTTTTTTTCTTTTTACTTTTTTTCCCCTTTTTTTCCTTTTTTTACAACATGACTAACAATGATAACATAACAATGAAGAATACTCATCACAAATTATGTAATAGAGTATTTTCTATAGAAATTGACAATGTGGGTGTTAACCAAATCATTTATCCACAAGTTTGGTAGAATATTTAAGTATTTCAAATCACAACATAACCATTTCAAACGACCAATTAAAGTTCAGAATGCTTGTTTTCTCAAACTCACCACTCATTCACAAAAGATGTGTGAATATTAAAAATAAAATACTTTATCATGATCAAACTTTCAGTTATATGTATCACAACCAATCTTTCCACAAAACTTAGAATGTGCACAAAACACTTTCTTCTCTTCTTTTTTTAAAGTTTTTTTTATAGTTTTTTTTTTCAATTTAATTAAGATAGCATCATTGAATTCAACAATAAGACTATTTTCATGTTTTGACAATTCACAATATTTTTTTTAAAACAAATCACAACATGCCATATTTTGAAAAGAGAATTACTACAGAAACAATATCAATAAAAGTAGGGATGCGCCTCAAGAATATCAAAATGACATTCTTTACTCTGCCATCAGTGTTATTTTTTTTTTCTTAAATTTTTTTTCAAAATCACACATTGCAAATTTGAAAAAAATAATAATATCATTTATCCCTTCCCCCCCAACTTATCAAAAACATTGTCCTCAATGTCAAAATAAAATAGGAAAGTAAGGTTTAGAAGATATTACCTGATGTATGGCTTTTTGAAATGAAAGTAGAAGAACACAATATTAATTATACCCGTGAAAGATAAATCTCACAACGTCAGAGACAAATCCAATTTGCATTTTTTACTTCTATCCTCGGACCAAACAACATGAGCCAATTTTGGATCAGGTTCAACAACAAATGCTTGGAGTTGATCGATTAGTTCACTTGGTGTTGTTGCACAAATTATGATTCGTCTGGCAGATGGTGAAATAAAACCTTTCTCGATGGCAAAATCTATGAAAGACAATAAACCATCAAAGAAACCATTAACATTAAGAATACCTATAAAGCCTGGTGAATGTTGAGTTGTGCCCAGGAGATCACTTGGAATAACTCCTCCAGTGTACCAAAACCACCAGGTAGGGTGATAAAGGCATCTGCATTATGCATCATATTCACCATTCGGTCTTGCATGTTTGATACTCTTAACTCATCTCCAATGGTTTGCCCGGTGATTTGTCGGACAACTAATGGTTTCGGGATAACTCCTAAGACTCTAACTCCTCCCAAATAGGCAGAACCAACAACACGCCCCATCAACCCAAAACTACCTCCCCCATATACTAAGTTAATGTGTTTTTCTGCTAGAAATTTACCGAGATTATCACCGCCTCAAGAAAACAACCGTCTTTCCCGTGGATTTGCACCACGTAATACAACAACACGCTTAATTCTACGGGAAGAAGAACTCTCCATTTTATATATATATATATTTTTCTCTTTTTTTTCTCGATACAAACCGAATGGTGTAAAAGAATGGGTGAATGCAACGCTATTTATTGAGGTATGAATAGGGAATGCAACATTAGATATAATTATTGGAACTTTTATTTTGTCAAAAAGTTTGAAAATAAAGACAATAAAGTCAAAATAAAATGCTAGCATGTGAATGAACAGAAAAGTAGTTGTGATTGTGGCTCACATCTTTATCTGGTTTTACGTCCAGAAACGGCTTAAACGCCCTCTATGGGTCGGGGATATGCTTCCCATCCAATTTTCTTATAAATTGGCAAACAAGGTCTTTTAACGTCAGATTCCCAAGACAAAGTTCACGTTCTTCTCGAAATTGGAGCCATAATCGGAGAATTTCATGATGCACAAATCCACAAGGATGCGTATCAAAAGTCCATGGAATGTTATCTAAAGACTCCTTACTCATTTATGAATTGAATTTTGTCCTCTCGATTTCTGGAAACCATACCTAAAGAACGACATCGTGTGTCACAAGTCCATCTAGCACATTTGTGACAAACTTGCATTCTTTTGGCCCTTCGTTTTTTTGAATATGAACTTTTTCCAATACCAGGCAAGCATTTAGTAGGAGAAAATGAAAATTCTCCTGCTAATCTTACCTTTGCTTCAATTATCCAACGTACATCTTCTGGAATGCCTTTATTCATAAACATTCTTAACCTTTCTAGCCTGGCTTTATATATTTCTAAAATTTCAGTTTTGGGAAGAAAATAGAATCGCTTTTTGAGAGTAGGGGGAATTCTTTTATCCATTTTTTTTAAAAAAAAATCCAAATGAAAGAGAATGAGAAAACAAAATTATGTACAAATATCATTATTTGTGGGAAACTGATGAGTCCGACTTAATTGTCACGGAGCACCGTTATCCGCCATTTAACCGGGAAAACAAACAATTAAACACTACAAAATACACACATTTATAAGAAACAATTATATTCACTAATTATAACAAGGTTTATAAAGAAAAAGAACTTCCTCTGGAATGAATTGATTTTCTAGAAACAGTTTAAGTCTTTGTTCATTAACTTTCAATACATTACCATTTTTAGGATTTTCAATGTCAACAGCTCCATACGGATATATATTTTTCACAATAAAAGGACCACTCCACCTTAACCTTAATTTTCCAGGAAATAAATGCAATCTAGAATTATAAAGCAAAACCTTTTGACCAATCTCAAATGTTTTTCTTGTAATTTTATTATCATGAAATTCTTTGATTCTTGCTTTATGAATTTTTGAATTCTCGTATGCATCATTTCTCAATTCTTCAAGCTCATTGATTTCTAATTTTCTCAATTTCGAAGCATCATCAAGATTGAAGTTAAACATTTTAATTGCGCAATAAGCTTTATGTTCAAGTTCCACTGGTAAATGGCAAGGTTTTCCATAAACTATTCTATAAGGAGACATTCCCAATGATGTTTTAAAAGCAGTTCTGTATGCCCAAAGTGCGTCGATAAGTCTAAAAGACCAATATTTACGATTCAAGTTAACAATTTTTTTCTAATATTTGTTTTATCTCCCTATTTGCAAGTTCAACCTGTCCATTTGTCTGTGGGTGATAAGGGGTTGCAACTTTATGTGTGATTCCATATTTTTTCATTAAAGATGCAAAAACTTTGTTGCAAAAATGTGTTCCCCCATCACTAATAATGATTCGAGGAATTCCAAATCGACTCAAAATATTTTCTTTTAGAAATTTTATCACAGTTTTATGATCATTGTTTCGACAAGGAATTGCCTCGATCCATTTTGAAACATAATCTATTGCGATAAAATGTAAATAAAACCAAATGATACTGGAAATGGCCCCATAAAATCAATACCCCAACAATCAAAGATTTCAATCACCAAAATAGGATTCAAAGGCATCATGTTTCGTTTTGAAATTGATCCTAACTTTTGACAACTTTCACAACTTTTGCAAAAAGCGTAAGTATCTTTGAAAAGATTTGGCCAATAAAATCCACATTGTAAGATCTTTGCACTGGTTTTCTTTACTGAAAAGTGACCACCACATGCTTCAGAATGACAAAATTGAATAATGATACCTACCTCATTGCTTCGTACACATCTACGAAAGATTTGATCCGGACAATATTTGAAAAGGTAGGGATCGTCCCCAAGAAAAATTTTTTTACCTCGAGTCAAAAACTTCTTTTTATCTTGTGAATTCCAATTTGATGGCATCATTCTTGTCACAAGAAAATTAACAATATCTCGCAAAACCAAGGTACTACAAAATTGAATAGTTGTTCATCGGAAAAGTATCATTGATAGGTGGAGTTTGAAATGAATCATCACAAATAAGTCTTGATAAATGATCACTACCACGTTTTCTACACCTTTCTTATCGCGAATAGTAATATTAAACTCTTGGAGTAAGAGAATCCACCTAATCAATCTTGGTTTGGAATCTTTTTTGATAAAAGATATTTCAAAGTCGCATGATCATCGAAAAACAACAATTGGTGAACCAATAAGATAGGATCGAAATTTTTCCAATGCAAATTCTACATCAAGTAATTCTTTTTCAGTGGTTGAATAATTGATTTGAGCACCATTCAAAGTTTTACTTGCATAGTATATCACATATGGTTTCTTTTCTTTTCTTTGCCCTAAAACAACTCCAACGACATAGTTACTAGCATCACACATTATTTGAAAAGGTAAAGTACAATCAGGAGGTTGGATTATTGGGGCAGATGTAAGCATGTTTTTAAGTTTGACAAAAGATTTTTCACAATTTTCAGTCCATTCAAAACTAACATCTTTTGTAAGAAGATTACACAATGGTTTAGAAATTATACTAAAGTATTTGATAAATCTTCTGTAAAAACCTGCATACCCTAAAAATGATCTTACCTCCTTCACAGATTTTGGTACTGGTAGATTAGCAATTAACTCAACTTTGGATTTATCTACCTCAATACCTTTTACTGAAGTAATGTGTCCAAGAACAATACCAGTTGTTACCATAAAATGACATTTTTCCCAATTAAGCACAAGGTTATTTTCTTCACATCTTGTCAACACTTTTTCTAAGTTCAACAAAAAATCTTCAAATGGTTCACCAAAAACTGAAAATCATCCATAAAGACTTCAAGAAAACGTTCAACGATGTCACTAAAAATGCTAAGCATGCATCGTTGGAATGTAGCTGGTGCATTACATAATCCAAAAGGCATCCTTCTATATGCAAATGTACCAAAAGGACATGTAAATGTTGTTTTCTCTTGATCTTCAAGTGCAATTTTAATTTGATTACATCCAGAATATCCATCTAAGAAACAATATAACTTATGACCTGCAACTCATTCTAAAATTTGATCCATAAAGGGCAATGGAAAATGATCTTTTCGAGTAACCGAGTTAAATTTTATGTAATCAATGCACACATGCCAACCAGTAATGGTTCTAGTTGGAATCAGTTCATTATTTTCATTTTTAACTCATCAGTAACCCCGGACTTCTTCTAAGACAACATGAATAGGACTTACCCATTTACATCGAAAATAGGATAAATTATTCCATTATCTAAGAGTTTAATAATTTCATTTCTCACTATTTCTTTCATATTAGGATTTAGTCTTCGCTACATTTCTCTAGATGGTTTTGCATTTTCCTCTAAATAAATATTATGTGTGCAAATTAGAGGACTAATACCTTTAATATCAGCAATGGTCCACCCTAAGACATTTTTATGCATTTTCAAAATCTCGATCAACTTACTTTTCCTGAGATGCATCAATTTTGGAAGAAATTATTATAGGCAAAGTTTCACTCTCACCAAGAAAAGAGTATTTCAAATCAGATGGTAAAGGTTTCAAATCAATTTTTGGAGCTTTTATGCTTGAAGGAATAGGTTGCACTTCTGATGATGACAACTCTTCAATTTTTGGTTTCCAAAAATGGTTTTCTAGTTGTTGGGAAATCATTTTATAGATTTTGATGAATGCCATGTAAAACTTAGAATAGGAAGTTGGCACCCCATTTTTGTTGTAAACTGCATTGTAATAGATAGGGCTGGTCAAGCTGAGTTAAGTCAGCTATGCCTAAACATGTAAGATGACAACCGGAGACTAGAAGGAAGACTCCGCTGCAAGACAACCGAGTATGGCAAAGAAGAGAAGACGGAACTCGATCAAGGTGCAAATGAGATGCAAAGTAAAGTATCGATCAAAAGTCAACTCAAGACAACCAAGTCTCAAGGTTGAAGTGAGTAAGAGTCATCAAATGATTGGAAGTCGACTCAAGTCACCTGGGGATGTGAAGAAAATGTAGTCAAGTCAAGATAATCGAAGAGATCCGTTTGCACGTAAATCAAGAGAATTACTTAAACAAGTAATACCTCCATACTACCTTTCTTGAAGTGCTCAGTCCCTTAAGCAAAAGGAATAAACCAATGGGAAGCACCGCACCATGTCGAACTCGAAAAGTCAAGAACAATTCATACGAGGAAGTGGCAATTCCAAGGATCGCAACAAGAAAAGCCAACGACCACAAGTGACTTTCAAAATAAGCCTATCTCTTCAACGGGAAGATTTTTGAAAGATCACTATAAAAGGCCGAGGAATAACTCGAGAGAGAGGTTACTCGAACCACGAACATTCAAGCAAACATTTGAATCAGTAACCTAAGATATTCTCAAATAATTCAAGATCAATCCTCAAGGCTACATTACGAAGAAAATCAATCCAACACTCACCGTGAAGGAAAGATAACTTCAATCGCTTGAAGAGAAAATTTTTGAAGAATCAAGGGTCTACATTCCATGGAGGATTGTAGGAAGGTTCAAGGTCGAACCAGTCTCAAGTTTTGGAGGGCTTCATGATCAAATCCAAGGAGCTTGAGCAAGTGGGCCGTAGTAGTGCGCAAAATGCCTGTGAAGAAGAAGCCGAGTCGCACGAGAAGCCACCGCGTGACCAAGGCATCTCCGATCGAGTCCCAAAGGATCAAGTCATTGTGTGATCAAGACTTGTATCGGGACTGTACCACTCAGATCTTGATCAATACTTAGTGGATACCTCCAGGAGTTGGAGAAGAGAGGAGTAGAAGAATTACCCCATCTTCGAACCTCTATAAAAACTTATCGTGTCATTTACATTTCAAAGACTTTAATTCCTCGCATCTTATTTGTTTAACTCTGTTGATAAATTTGCTATCCACTTGATAATCTCTAAGTGCTAAAACCAAGTATTAAATCAACTAAACCAAATTTAAGGGTGTTAAGTCTTCCAATAAAACAAACCACGTTGAGCTAAATATTTAGTCTTAATAGCCGAGTTATTCTATCAACAAAATCGATCGAGCCTGTTGAGTGACTAACTCTACTTGATTAACTAAATTAGTCATCCACCAAGGACACAAATGTGAAGTATTAACTCTGAACTTTTAAAAGGACTAAATCGAAAAGTTGGTAAGGTTTATTCAACCCCTCCTTCTAAACCTTACACTCACACCCCTTGGGACCAACAAGTGGTATCAGAGCGGTTGGTTCATTGAGTCTTCCGCACTGGTTACTGAACTAGATCTCCAAATTTCTCAAAATCTGTTTTAGCACTTAAGTTTTCTATACTCCTTTTACCATCAAAAGTTATTATCATGGAAGCAAATTTGACACGCATCCCTATGTTCACAATTGAAGAATTTGATGATTGGAAAATTCGTATGCGAGCTCATTTATCAAATTACATGATGAAATGTGGATAGTGATAGAGGATGGGCCACTCGCAAATTTTAAAAGTGAACACAAACAAGGAGAGTCGCAAAATTGAAGGTGAAGAGGATGTTGCTCCCAGCACACTATGGTTGAAAAACCAAGAGTCGAATGGACAAATGATGACAGAAAAAGATATAACCTGGACAATGTGGCCAAAGACATTCTTTACAAAACCTTGGACAAAGCTATGTTCAACAAAGTCAAATCATGCAAAATGGCTAAAGAAATCTGGGACAAGCTAACATTGATTTGTGAAGGCTCAGAGCAAATCAAGGAAAATAAATTGTCAGTTGTTGTACAAAAAATTGAGAATTTCAAAATGATCGCAGGAGAGACCTTGGATCAATTGGATGCTCGGTTCACAGAAATTACCAACGAGCTATCTCGCACTTGGAAAAGAATATACACGAAAGAAATGTGTATGAAGATTCTAAAAAGTCTCCCAAATTGAATGGGAAATGAAGGTCATGGCACCGAGACATTCCATGGATCTATCCAAGACATCCAACCATGAGCTATTCTCGCATCTCAAAGCCTACGAATTTGAGCCGAGAAGAAAAGACCAGGAAGAGACAACAGACTTTGTAAAACAAATTTGCTCTAATTGTTAAGGATGGCAAGAGAGCCGAGGTTAAAGAAGTCACCGACCCGAGGAAATAGCCCGATGGTTAAAAGGTTTAACAAGTTCTTCAATAAGAACTACAAAAGAGGCAAGGGCGAATCCTCCGAAGACACTCTCGCCTCCTCCAAGTCAAGGGAAGATAGGCCAACCAAGAGAACAGAGCATCAAAAAGTCAATATCAAAGGGCGACAATCCAAGAATGGAAAGAGGCGATCAAAAGGTTGAAAATCTATCTCTTTGGCAACCAGTGTCACTATGCCATTGATTGCCGATATCCTGTAGTCAACAAATACATGAATGAAGAAGAAAGAAAGGTCTTCGATAAAGAAGACAAGAAAAGAAAAAGGCGATGTTGGTCTGCAGAGACTTTGAGACATCCAAGTCAAGAGATACAACTGATTCGAAAGTAGTGAAGTCGACTACTCAAGTGACTCTGAAGAAGAAGCCTTGATCCGCTTGATGGCCAAGGAACAAGACCAACCCGACCAAGAAGATGAGGTACACTCGACTCATCACACTCGTTTCTAGTGATAGTGATCTGTGACACACACACTTCATCACCCACTCGATCTTTATGATTCATTAGGCAAAATGATGAAAGATTTTGAACACATTAAATCCTCACACACACTACTAAATGAGGAAAACAAATTTACTCAAGAGTCAAAACTCACAACCGACTAAGGAGCCGAGTACTCTAAGTCAAATAGTCGATGAGAATGAAAGTCTAAAGATCGAAAATGCTAAGCTAATAGCGAGATAATCGCTATAGAAAAGAGGGAAAATGACCTCAAAAATGTGATTGCCTCATTCACTAAGGCATCTAAATCATTGGATGATCTTATTATGAGTCAAAGAGAATGTGGAGATAGACAAAGCTTAGGATTTAATTCCTCGTGCTATGTCAAGCTCCAAAAGTGATTTTGGAAAAAGGATCTTCAAGCAATGAAGTATCTCAAAATCCAAAACTCCAAATGGTGCACACATATCTATTCCAAAGCGAATCACAAGCAAACGGCCTTGGCTATAAAGGAAAAGGAAAACTTGACTAGTTGAGTGTCTTTGAGAGGACAACGAGAAGAAATCCAAATGAGTTCCTCAAAGAAACTCCAAACAGAAATACTCAGAAAAGAAACAGAGCTACCAAAAACCCCAGGAAGTTCTATAAAAGAAATACATATGAAGGGAATGGTAGAAAGCACCCAAGCCAAGCCGATTGGAATAATGTGAACTATCAACAAAGACCTATGGAATATAAGCCCAAATGGCAAAGGCCTAGAACTCAAAGAAAAGCCATTCCAAAGGTATAAGAGCTTTCATCAAAGACACATATGCACCTGGCACTACACTCGGAGACATCACAACTACCCAAAGAAGGCAATTGCTAAAACACATATACAAATAATACGCATAAAAGAGACAATTGTATGAACCTGAAGGCGAGTCACCCGAATTTCAAGACAATTAACAAGCTTGCGAGTAATCTTGTGGAAGGACTTCCGGACTCGAGATACAAGAAGGAAAGTGTATGTGATGCATGTCGGATGGGAAAACAAATCAAATCATCATTCAAAGAAAAGACATGTCCATCTTCAACAAGAATATTGCATCCGCTACACTATGGATCTATTTGGTCCAATTGAACCAACTAGCATAAGTGGGAAGAAATACACCTTGGTGGTAGTAGATGACTACTCAAGATATACATGGACAATATTCATGTGTAAGAAGAAAGAAACTCTACAAAACTACCACAATCGATGAAGAGGATTCAAAATGAGAAGAGTCAAACCATTATCAAAATAAGATCGATAGAGGAACGAGTTTGTAAATGGTATAATAACTCGTATTGTATTGAAAATGGTATTGGTCATGAATTATCTGCGAAAGGACTCCACAAGAGAATGGAGTTGCGAGAAAGAAGGAATAGAACTCTCAAAGAAGCGGCAAGGACCATGTTAGCGAAGCGGGGCTACCTAAAGATTTTGGGCTCAAGCAATAAACACAACATGCTACACTAAAAATAGATGCATGATAAACAGACAAATGACAAAAACTCCCTATGATATTTGGACAGGAGAAAAACCAAATGTTGCATATTTTAGAATATTTGGATGTAAATGCTTCATCCATAACAATGGCAAAGATAATTTAAAGGCTTTTGATGCTAAAGTCGATGAAGGTATCTTCTTGGGATACTCACGGAAAGCAAAGCCTCAGAGTACTCAACAAGAGGACTATGGTTATAGAGGAATCCATTCATGTGGTGTTTGATGAGCCAAATGTAAATGGAGAAGACATTGAAGAGTCACCGATAAGTCAATCAACCAACCATGCGAAGAGTCCCTATGTTGAAGTCAAGGTTTAAATTATAAACCCGGATGAAGATGAGATAGCCGAGTCTCAAAAACAACTGGAAAATCTGCGGCTAAGTGATGACGAGAGAGTGATCAAAGCAACATAGCCGCAAGACGACTAAATCCGGCTAACTTACTCCAACCTCGATGTAAGATGGGCCGAGAGACCATCCACCGTAACTAGTCATTGGAGATATAAGAGAAGGTGTCTAAACAAGATCCGAACTCAACAAGAAGCTATGTTCACATGCTTTATCTCACAAATAGAGCCTAAAGATGTGTCACAAGCATTGGATGACACACATTGGATTCAAGCTATGCAAGAAGAGTCAATCGCTTTGAAAGAAAAAGTATGGGAATTGGTTCAAAGACCCACCCATCAAAATGTTATTGGCACTAAATGGGTGTTCGAAACAAGATGAACGAGGAAGGTTCTCGTGGTAAGAAACAAAGCAAGATTAGTAGCCAAAGGATATTGCCAAGAAGAAGGGATAGATTTTGATGAAACATTTGCCCATGTAGCAAGATTGGAAGCTATAAGGATGTTTCTTGCCTATGCACTCACAAGAATTTTATTGCATATCAAATGGATGTAAAGAGTGCATTCCTTAACGGTTTATTGGAAGAAGAAGTATATGTTGAACAACCTCCGAGGATTTGAGCGAAAGATTCTTGGAGATAAGGTATACAAACTCAAGAAAGCTCTATATGGATTGAAACAGGCACCCGAGCATGGTATGACACATTGTCACAATTCTTGATCGAACGGATTCACAAAATGAAAAGTGGATAGAACACTCTTGAGAATTCAAGACAGAAAGAGCATACTTGCTTGTTCAAATATATGTGGATGACATCATTTTTGGATCCACAAACAAAGAGTCGTGTGATAAATTTTCAAACCTCATGCTAAGCAAATCCGAAATGAGCATGATGAGAGAGCCGACATTCTTCCTTGGACTCCAAGTGAAACAAATGAAGGATGGAACCTTCATAAGTCAAACAAAATACACCGGAGATTTAATGAAGAAATTTGGTATGGAAGAGAAGTCTTACGTGAAAATACCAATGAATACATCGATCAAAATGGACATGGATGCGGATGGCAAGCCAGTAGATCAAACAAGATCTGAGCACTTATTGGATCATTGCTTTATCTCACAAAGAAGCGGGCCGGACATCACCTTTGCTTTGTAGGTGTATGTGCAAGATTTCAATATGCTCCAAACGAAAGCCATATGACTGCAATAAGAGAATCCTAAGATATTTGAAAGGAAGCGAAGAGTTGGCTTATGGTATCCAAAGGAAGGTGGATTCAAGCTAATTGGCTACTCGGACTCGGACTATCTTTGGATGTAGAGTTGACAGAAAGAGCACCTCGGCACATGTCAAATGCTTGGAACAAAGCAATTTCTGGTTCAACAAAAAGCAAAATTCAATAGCCACCTCTATAGTCAAGTAGAATACATAGTGGGCAAAATTGTAGTCATTGTGCCCAAGTCCTATGGATGAGACAAAGAAAGAGAGACTATGAAGTTGAAGAAAAGGAAATTCCAATCATGTGTGACAACACAAGTGCAATTGCAATCACTCAAAATCTCGTGTTGCACTCAAGAACAAAGCATATCGATGTTAGATATCACTTCATAAGAGATCATGTTGAAAAGAAGGACATTACCTTGAATATATTTCAACGATAAACAAATTAGGCGACATATTCACAAAACCATTATGTGAATCAAGATTTGAAGAATTAAAGCATGAGTTAGGGTTAATTGAGCCGAGCCGTGACACTCGGAAGACTCAAAGAAAAGAAATGTAACACGAAAAAGGAAAAAGAGCTGAACTCTCAAATCGACTAAGTGAAATAGCCGATCGGAAAGACAGTAAAGACGAGTTAGGCCGACAAACAGTCACTAGAGAATCGTGAGAAAGAAGAGTTAAATTAGCTAAGGGATAAGCTGAGTCATTTATGAGCAAAGTGACAAAAACGCAGTCGTTTTTACTAAGCGGGAATGTTTTTACGAATGACGTCAGCATAATTATGACGTGTATAGGCAAAAGCTGCACACCAAGCTTATGATTGGATATAAATGCTGCCGCATTAAATACGAGACATTAAATGCTAATCGGCGTGCAAAATCTAAGCCGTTGATTTCGATCACATTTCAAAAACCACCCGCACGTCCTTTCATGAACCATACTTAAACCATTTTCGTCCGTTTCTCTCACACATTACCAAAAACTGTTCATTTCTCTCTCTCAGAAGCAAAGGCAAAAACTCTCTCAAAACCCTATCAATCTTCAAATCACCTTCTAAGTTTCATTCGGTGAAATACTGAAAAATGGCATCTACTCATGATTTTGTCAAGCTAGGAAAGCAAATCCACACCGGGTCTACTGTGGATTTCGAGGGTATGGTCAAACAGGGGTCCGATGACGCCCTCGTAAAGAAGATCGCTGAAAAACTCGAAACGTCTGGGCTAAAACCATTTCTGACGATGGAGTTTCCGATGACTTATGTGGAAGAGGTCGCACAGTTCTACGTGAACACTGAGATTCACGATGAGAGGATCAAATCCTCTATTCACGGAAGGAGTTCATCATCACCGCCAAGGATTTGGCGAACACGCTCTAAATCTGCGGCGGAAGGAGCACGAAAATCAATGAAGCGATGTTGACTTGGCTGCTTTGCTTGGAAGGAAGAGTAAGACCGATCAGGGTCTTAAAAGATAGTCTACACACAGACTAACAAGAGGTCTGGCCAAGGAGGACTACCACAAATTGTTAGACATCGTTGCCAAATGCATAGACATCAAATTTGGCGACTTTGACCAATCGTCAAAGCAAAATTGATCGTAATGGCTGCGATCATTGAAGAAAAGAAAGTGAATCAAGGCTGAGTTTGTCTACAAAACTCCTCGCCGAGTATGTAGGAACAAATCCTTCAGGAGGATGGAACATTTGGAGGATCTCGGGATACGGCCTGGTAATTGGCGAATAATGGAAGTGAAGAAAGTCCTCTTCGACATGGAAAGGCGTTCCATGTAAACAAGAGAATGTTCGAATCAAACCTCTCTCGCGCACGAAAGAGAGCCTACGCTAAGAGAGCTGATGCAAGTGAGGGGAATCACCGACCCAAGATACAAATTGTCCCTCTCCACCAAAGAAAAAGGCTCTCTGCAATGCTAAGAAGATCACTAGCTCTCTGCAAAGAAAGAAAAAGAAATCGCTCCCCCGCCCCGCAAGTCACCGCCCCGCCCCGCAAAGGTGTCTCCTGCCCTGCAGCCAAGCGGCGAAGAAGCAATCTCAAATACCTTCTCCTATTCGTCAAGAAGAGGAGAATCGATAAGCCAAGACGGCCGACTCCTCGTAAGAAAACAACAAAGACGCCCCCTGCCGCCAGACTCGAAGAAACTCTATCCGAACCGAAATCCCTCGTACAAACAAGGAGAAGAAGAAGAATTTTCAAGCGTTCCCGAGCTTGAGAAATCTGGTTGAGTCGACCACCGAGAAGATACCCAGGAGAAGTGGAGTCTCCGAGAAATGATTGATGAAACGCCAAATCTGCACGAGGCCGATCAGCAGAAAGGCAACTCGATGACCAGTAAAGAAACAGAACAACCGAGGAACAAGCGCACACCGAGACAACCAAATCACCTGTTAATGGGGTTGTCTCTCCACCAGAATGCAGGTCATTGAAGGTGTCGGCAGCGAATGTCTGCTAACCTTAATACCGGAAACGAGGGCCAGCAAGAGAATGATGAAGACGATGTAATCATGCACTCTCCATTGTATCCGGACATCCAAAATCGTGCGAGAGTGGAGAAAATGGAAACCGAGCCTATCCAGAGTGCAATTTGAAAATCAAGAGTTCATTCTTGAGGAAGAAGAACTCTTGATTTCTTGAGGTGGACACAAAGATCTTTGCAAGCCCTTGACGAGATAATTGCATCAATATACGAGATTCGAAAAGAAAATGAACGGGCTAAAGCGGTGAGGACGCAGAGGCACGTAATGGTCGTATGGAGTGCGGATAACTCCATGATCAGGCAGTGGATGAAGGAATACATTGAAAGAATAGCCCAGTCTCACAAAAATGATATGGAGTTGTTGCGACATTTTCATAAGAATGAGATTCTCAGATTCGAAAATGCAATGAATGATAAATTTAGCCTACTCTTAGCTGAAATGAAGATATTGAAAGCTGAGTCTAAGGAGATTCGATCGGAGATTCGAACCGCATCCGATGCAGCAGACTCCAAGCATGATTCCACGATTAACAGACTGGACTTTCTTCTTGGAAGCATGTTCCCCGGGGTCCCTCTCTCATTTGATGATGCCAAAATGGGGGAAGAGGGGTCTCTAAAGGGATTAAAAGAAGAAAAATTGAAGAAAGACGCAAATGAGAAGAAAGACGCATTTGTGAAGACGGGTAAAGCGGCTGAGGGGGAAAGTTCGAAGGATTTGACGTTGATGTTAGCTGAAACCCCCCAGCAAGGTCATGTTAATGCCTCCATCCTAAGTAAACTCCCTGTAACCCTACCAATTGAGCACTTTGATGTGCCAATGTTGGAGAAAATGAAGATTATTGAAGCAGGGTTTGAAGAGTTCTCTGAAAATCAGGATGCCCGCGTTCAAGAAGTGTTGAAACAGTATGGTGGTCTTCCAATTGAAAAGGATCAGGATGTTATCCCTGATGATGGATCTGAGCCTAGATCGATCGAAGTGTTCAAAATCCTTGAATCAAAAGGCTATTTCCAAGGAATGGCTCTGGCCCAAGCCTGGGATTTGTACTGGGAGAAAGGCTTAGCCTTGTACGAAGAAGTTGAAAAGCAGCAATCTTCCAGCAGTCACTCAGCTAGAAAGCAGAAGACTCTCGTGCAGTACACACCCAGAGGTAGAGGAAGAGCTGAGTCAGGCAGAGAAAGAAGTGGTGGTGGAAGAGGTCAGCTACCTCGACTAAAACCCAAGGACGTTGAATTCATAGATCCTGACAACAAAGGGCTGATCTACTGGGCTGGATATGATCATCTAGCCAACAAGGAAGTGGCAAGGAATAACGCTGAGGCAGTGAGATGACAAGAAGAGGAGAATGAAAGGCAAACTCATCAATGGCTCGAGAGAAAGCAAAGGGATGATGCTTCTAAACAGGCCTATGAAAAGAAGAAAAGAAGGGAGAAGAAGAGAAGAAGAGGAAAAGAGTTGATGACGACGAGGAGCGCAAGAGAGCTGAAGAAGAAAGAGAAAGGAAACAGCGAAGGCGTTGAAGTGTCGCTGCAAACCCCTTTATTGTATTTTTATGTAAATATGTTCATGTAAGTCTACTGTAATTTACTTAGTGAATTTCTCTGTAATCTTTCACTTTGTATGTATTCTTGTATCTTAGCTTAGATATGTATTTTGCTCTAATAAAGAATGCTCTAATACCAAATGTGAACAACTGTGTAAAGGACAAGAATGTTATGATCAATAAAACGATCTATTTTAAGCATACATTATTTGTTACTACATTGTATGTATGTATCTTTGTTGTTTATGTTTTTGTTGAATTTATTTAAGTTTTGGCAACATCAAAAAGGGGGAAATTGTTAGGAAATTTATTAAGTAGATTTTGATGATACCATGTAAAACTTAAACTAGGAAGTTGGCACCCCATTTTCCTTGTAATTTGTATTGTAATAGATAAGACTGGAAAAGTTGAGTCAAGTCAGCTATGCCAAGGAATACAAGAAGTCAACTGCGGACTGGATTGAAGACTCTATTGTGTGTCAGCTGAGTACGGCCAAGAAGGAAGTCAATGACTCGACTCAAGGTGTGTCGGTGAGAACAACTGTAAGAAGTGTCAGTCAAGTTTGCTCAAGAAGCCAGGTCTCAAAGCTCAAGAAGTGACGGTTGAGTCATCCAATGACTGGAAGCTGACTCAAGTCACCTGGGGTAAGGACAACGGTCTAGTCAAGACAACTAACTTAGATCCATTGATTAAAGTCAGGAATGTTACTCAGAATAGTAACATGTCAAAGTTGTCAGGTGTAAAGTGTTAGTCGCAGTTTTGTGCAAAAGGAATAAACCAATGGGAAGCACTGCACCGTGTGTCAAAAAATCTGCAATGCTGCAAGACATTTAATACGAGGAAATGTCAACATCAAAAACTGCAGACAAGACAAGCCAATGAGCACAAGTGACTTTTGAAATTAGCCTATCTCTTCAACGGGCAAAATTTCAAAAGTACACTATAAAAGGCTGAGGAATTTATTGAGAAGAGGTCACCTTGTGAACCTGAACCACGAACAAGCAAGTATTATTCAAGCATTTAACCTGCAATATTCTCAAGTACATTCAAGCAAACCTCAATCCTGAAACTCGAAGGAACACAAGCTGTGAAGGAAAGACAACTTCAAATCTGTTAAAGATGAAACTTTTGAAGAATCAAAATGGGTCTACTTTCCAAGGAGGATTGTAGGAAGGTTCAAGGTCGAACCAGTATCAAGTTTGTTGAAGGGCTACGTGATCAAATCCAAGAACTCGAGAAGTGAGTTGAAGTAGCAAGACAACTGCCCTGTGAAGAAGCTGAGTCGCAAGAGTAGCCAGCTGTATGATCAAGGATGTCTCCAGACTGTTCACCACTTTGTAAACTGATTTGTTACTTAGTGGATTCCTCCAGGAGTTGGAGAAGAGAGGATTAGAAGAATTACCCCATCTTCGAACCTCTATAAAAAATATTTGTGTTAATAACTTTCAGCACATTTACTTTCTTGCATACTTACATTATATCTGTTGTTAGAATCATATTTGCTATCCAACTGATTAATAACCAAGTGATAAAAATCAAGTGTTAAAACAAGCTTAAAACAAATCAAGGGTGTTAAGTCTTCCGCTGATAAAACCAAACCAACCAAATTAAGTTTAGGTTAAACAATTGAGTTATTCTATCAATAGCTCTATCGAGTCTTTTGAGTGGCTAACTTAGCTGAATAACCAACTTAGATGTCCCTCAAGGACACAACTGTTTGAGTCAACTCTGTTGTAATTTTAAAAGGACTAAAACTGAAAAGTTGGTAAGGTTTATTCAACCCCCCTTCTAAACCTTACTCACACCTCTTGGGACCTACATATTGTTAAATTTCCGAACTCTCAACGTTGTCCCCGCATGCCAGCATAAGTCCTTCAAGTTCACGTTATTAAAGTGGATGCTGATCTGGAAGTGACATGCCTCAAACAAAATCAATGAACACTCTTTGGTGGTTGAAAAATCTGGCACATGTTCAACCACTTTTAGAATACCTTAATGGTGGACTAAAATTAGGCACATTCCCTCTACAACACGAACCATGTGTTTAGTGAGCATATGAAGAAACCAATGCCAAGATCTAAAATTTTCTTCATCAACATTGGCATATACCAGAGGTATGAAGTGATGGTTTGCATCTAGGCCAATAGCAATTAACATTTTGTGTTTGTATTTAGAGTAGAGGTGTGTCCCATCAACACTATTGACTTTTCGGCAGTGTTTCTAAAACCATCAATGAATGGTCTGAAAGCCCAAAAAATATATAAAATGTATGCACACCCCTCTCAATGGTATCTTTATGGTACCATTAAACAATTGTTCCAGGATTGTATTTTTGAAGGGCCTCCATAAATTTAGATGGATATCGACCGGAACACTCCCAAGTTTCGTACACATTTTCCTGAGCACGTTTTAAAAGGTGTCATGCCTTATAGTATGAAATTTCATAAGAATATTTTTTTGAAGCAAAGAGAACGAAATATATTAATCAGGGAAAGAAAAATACATGAGAAAACTTGGAGAAAACCATAGGCAAGTACTCCAAGAAAATAAGCAAATTCATTCCTAGTTCTACAAATATGGCTACAACGACCACAATTAGTAGGGCCTAGAAGAGATGTAATATCAGCAAAGAGACCACCATTAGGATCATTAGGTTCATCATTAATCAAACCTTTAATGACATTAGAAGAGTCCGAGAAAGCTTCAAAGATGTGGATATTTGAATCAAGAGAAAGGCGAAGCCCGAAACAAAGAGCTAATTCCGCTCTAAGAACTTTGAAAGAGCCTATCACGAAAGCAGAGAAGACAACCAAAACTACACCATTTCCATCCCTGATCCAACCACCAAGCCCAATTCCAAAGTCCCGGATTGCTGAGTCACAAAACAGTGAAGGCTCGCTGCTCATTGCACCAACACCGATCCATGAAAGAGATAACAATGAAACGACCATATTCGTTGGCCCATTTGAAGCATGTTGCATATAATCAAATCTCTAAAGAAAATTCTCAGCATTCGTCAGTATATGTTCAATGTCCCCTCTTTGACCCTCATGGAGCACTCGATTTCTATCTTGCCAAATAAACCATAGAAGTATAAGAATACATTTGCTCTTATCATCATAATCATCAATCAACATCTCTGCAACAAGGGATTGTAAATCAGAACATGAAAAAACATGTACAAAGTCCCACCAACCTGCAGCTTTCCAGATTTTCTTAGTCCATTTGCAAAGGATGAAAGCATGTAAATTTGTTTCTTGTGCTCCACATCTAAGACAATTTACATTCAAATAAATGTGTTGTATGGACATATTTTCACCTGTTGGGATAGCTTTGTGGAGGATTCTCCAGAGAAACATTTTAATTTTCGGGAGAAGACGGAGAGGCCAAACCAACTTACCCCATGAACTGATCCTGGACGAATTACACGGGGAGTTTAGGATATCACAATTTCGGGCAACAAAATAACCAATCCGAACTGTATAAGTACCATTCCCAGTGAAATGCCAAATTCATTTGTCCTCAAGACCTGATTGACTGAGAGGAATTGAGATGATTTGCTGAGCTTCCACAAGCCAAAAAAATTGTGCAACTAAGTCCATCTTTCGTTGTCCATTTTCATCTATTAGTTCTTTCACACAACCAGTAATGGATGTGGGTCTGGTCATAACAAAGAAATTATGGTGTATTGGGATCCAGGGATCTTTATAAATTCGGATGGAAGCGCCATTCCCAACACGCCTTCATGAGGAAAATATTTCGATTTAAGAATAACGGCTGCCAATGAATAAGGTTTATCAATAATTCTCCAGATTTGCTTAGCAAGCATAGCTTGGTTGAGAGTTGGAAAATCCCTAAAGCCCAGACCTCCATCCTTCTTTGATAAACACATTTTTCCCAGCTAACCCAAGACAATTTTCGTTCACACTTCTTCAATCCCCAAAAATATCTGGAAATAATTTGATGCAACTGGTCACAGATGCCCATAGGAAGACAAAAAAGACTCATAATATAGGTAGGAATGGCTTGCAGAACAGATTTCACGAGTGTTTCTCTTCCTGCAAGAGAGAAGAGTTTGCGGTCCCAATTTCAGACCTTCTCCACACCTTATCACAAATAGATGAAAATAGTCTAATTGTATTGCGTCCAACTTCTGATGGTAGACCCAGATAGAAGTCATGCCTTTTAGGATTGGAAATCCCAAATACATTGCATATCATATTTTTATCCGAAAGCGACAAATTTGGCGAAAAGGTAATGGCCGTTTTGTTCTGATTCACCTGTTGTCCTGAAGCCATCTCATATGCGTGTAAAATAGCATTAATGCATTGCGCGTCACTACCATTCGCTCTTGTAAACAGAATTGAATCATCGGCAAAAAACAAGTGGGAAATCCTCGGACTGTGATGGCTACAACGCTAACCTTGTATGAGGCCCTTGCATCTAATTGACGAATATAAGCAGAAAATCCTTCCGCACAAAGAATAAAAATATAAGGGGAAAGCGAGCATCCTTGCCAAAGGTCCTGAGTTGGAATCACTTGTCCCACCAATTTACCGTCAATGGAGAAAGTGAATTTAACTGTTGATATACAATCGAAAATTATCCGAATCCATTTATCTGGGAACTTCAATTTCCTCAAAACTGCAACTACATAAGCCCATTCAATACGATCATAGGACTTGCTCATATCCAACTTGATCGCGATCCATCCTTGTTTCCCTTTTTTCTTTGCTAACGTGTGAAGCAACTCAAAAGCGATGATTACGTTATCAGTTATTAAATGCCCGGGACAAATGCGCTTTGATTTTCTGCAACAAGTGATTTGAGTACCTTTTTAAGCCGCTGGGATAGGTCTGACCAGAGGCTCGGTTCCAACCATTCTTTATAAGGACAACATTGCTCCTAGCGAAAGATCAAACGCCAGGTGTGAAGCAACTTCACGATCTAATGAATTCCCTTGTACAGAAAGGTGTTTATCGATACTTGCAGCCACTTTTGCGATCATAGCTTCTATTGGATTATTGCTAGTGAATAGGTCTGCATAAAAGGCCGTGATGTCTTCCGGATCCGAAAGCCAACTCTCTCCTTGGTCTTTCAACTGTTCGATTTGATTATTCTTATGTCTATTATTAGCATGCAAATGGAAGAACTTAGTGTTCTGATCCCCATCTTTTAGCTAGTCGACTCATGCTCTTTGTCTCCAAAAACGTTCATTCTTTTATTCTAACGATTCAATATCTTCCTCTAGTGATTTAATTTCCGGGATATGTAGGTTAGAATCTGGAGATTTCATCAGTAACTCCAGTCTCTCTTTTTTTCCTTTTAAGACATCCCCCCACCTATGAAATCGTTTCCTACTCCACTTTAACAAAAACACTCCTGCAGTGATCGAGTTTATTTTTAATCCCTTCAAATGGTCCAGAATTGGAAGAATCATTACCAAGGCCCATATGCCAACTAGTCGAGAGGACTTCAGTGCAGTCCTCCTCTTTAATCCAAAATGGTTCGAATTTAAAATTTTTCTTTCTCTTCTGGAAATTGACATCAAAAGCCTTCGCTGTGAGTTCAATCATGATGGGTCTGTGGTCTGATTTATGAAAAGGATGATGCGTGGTTTCCGCCAATGGATATAGATCCTTCCATCCAGACGGGCCTGCACATTATCCTTTCCTATTTGTTTATTATTCCAAGTAAAAGGAGGATCCTTTGAAGGAAAATCTGTGAGCTCGCAATCTTCAAGTGCTGTCCAAAAACCCAAGACTGCAGAGCGTGGGCGTATATTGCCCCCCATACGTTCCAATGTTGTTAATGTCTCATTGAAATCCCCCCCCCCCGCATAGCCAAGGGGTGGTGCAGGACTCTCCCAGGCGACAAATAAGATCCCACATAAAAACACGTTCATGAATTTTTGGTTGTCCGTATATCCCTGTAAAACGCCATTTGTTTTTATGTGAATCTACGACAACAGCATCAATGTGTCCTTGAGAATATGACCTAATATCCACTGTCCACTTATCATTCCATAATAGCATTAATCCGCCACTACGTCCTCTGCTATCCACTACAAAATGTCCACTAAAATCCAAATAATTGCGCACATATTCTGCCTTCGAGCCAAACAATCTTGTCTCAAACAGGAAGACAAGATCGAGGGAATAGTTATGAATTAGACTTCATAAGGATTTAAGTGTGCAGGTATTCCCCAAACCCTGCATGTTCCAACATATGCTCATCATGGCGATCGGCAACCCCACTCGGCTGGGGCCGCCGTTGAAATAAGATTGGGTGTGTTGTTGCCTAAACTTGCCGGCCTGACTTTCTTTGGCGATCTTGATTCCTCATTACTATTCTCCAATATTCATCTTTTACTGCTCGAGTTAAATGATTTCGAGCTCATCACCCCCTTCCATTTCATCTTGGATGGCGAAAGCATTAGTAAGTTCTTAGTGGTGCCCAGTATCAAGTTCTTCTCAGGACTTTTCATACGTCCCCAATCTCACCCTTTGTTACTTTGGTTCGTTGTACCTGAGTTAACCTTCCCTTCATTAACCATGGCATCCAAAAGCGTGAGCTCCGAGAGAAAAATGTCATTTGGGATCAAGTTGTTTTGGGATCCCGGCTTGACTCGCCGTCTTACCAGTTAATGAATCACCTTGCTTGGTCCTCATCTCGATCATGTGAGATGAAGAAACTTCTTGACCCATTTCTAATTTGTTAAGGGAAATGTCGTGCGTCTGGCTATCCTTAGAATCATAATTATCAGCCTCGTCAACATTATGGTCATTTTTATAGTTCTTAGGGTCAGCAGAGTTATCCTCTTATGAGAAATTTCATAAGAATATTTGTCTTCAATTCTTTGTTACACATATTTGATATCATCTGTAGCGCCCCAATTTTGAAATATGTAGTTTTGGGCTTAAAGAATGCTACATTAGTGTGTACCTAACTTTAAATAACTTCGATATGGACAGAGCATTTCAAATAATCAACATCAATAACCACGCTCATAGGCGGGTTAGCCCAATTCACAAAATACAGCGGAAGCATTATATAAGTAGATAAGTCACAACTCATCTTAACAGCAAACAAAAGAAAGTTTATTCACATACTTCAGTTTATCAGTTCAAAGTTTTAAGAAAGAGGGAAATAGGGACTTTGGGACTCCAAAAGTATTTCATCATGCCCAAGTCTTCGTGTCGTACCTTGCCTCAATCTGAAAGATATAATATGGGGTGAGTGCTATGAAAATACACTCAGTGGGGTACACTTAAGCGACTGTATAGTTAATTACAACTAGCAGAGATACATCATACATGGCATTTGTACGGACGAACCGTAACTTTGTAATATGTACGAGCTCATAATGTGAAGTGATCGTCACCACAACACATAAATATGTAACATGTACGGTACAACCGCAACATGGGATTCATGCAAAACATACTAATAATGATTAATTAAACAGTCAACTTGCATTGAATAGAAATAGTACACGGTTAAGTGTATAGGTAACCCCACCTTTTTGATGTGCAAGATGATTGTGCAGGATGCAAGTCCTAGTTCCCAGGCTCAATCTCGTCTCCTACACAAAATAGCATAATATGTCTTAGAATCCTGGAATAGAAATATAAAAATATATAATAATTTAAATATGCTAGATAAACCTATCCTTAAAATTTGGGGGCATTTAGACTTGAAATGAAGAAATTAGAAGCGAAATGGAATAATAAGGATGTTCGGTTTTCGTTTTCTTGAAGTTGGAAGATTGAGGGGAAATATTGTAATTTTGAATAGATGTTGCGTATAAGAAGGGTATAAGGAGACTATGGTTAAAATTTGAGCTCAACCAGAGTTCTTTTGACCCCTTTCGGGTCAAAAACGAGAAAGTTAAGACCTAAGGAATTTAAATTAAAAAGGTTTGGGGTAGTTTTGTAAAATTCGAAAATTAGTTCAAACTATTGGGGGTCAATCTGGAATTTTAAGATAAGCTGATTTAGGAGGACTAAAGTGAAACTTGGAGGGGTCAAACTAAAGTTTTCAAAAATTGCAAGCAAGTCCAAAACTATTTCAAATTCTGTTTGGCATCCCCTCAACTTTCGATTTCCACCCCAACTCATCCCCACCACCATTTGCCACCACGACAGCCCTCAAAACTATCTCTGGCCAGCAGCCCTTGCCGCCAGTGACTTGCCCTCACCGAATCGACATATTTTTGGCCATTGTTGGCTGGAAATTAACACACACATGCGCGCGCGCACACACCCACACACAGAGACACGCACGCGCGCACACACACACAGAGAGACATGCACACACACATGCACATGGGAGACGAGGTTCCACCTCATCGCTGTCGCTTACCACCAACCCACCCCAGATGCACATTCCATACGACGCGGTGGCTTCCGGCAGAGAGAGGCTGAGAAAGAGAGAAAAACGAGAGAGAGAAAGAAGATTAATGAAATTTTTTGTAAGTTTCCGACTTAGATTCATGGCGAAAATGAACTCCGATCATGAAATTGATTGGTGCAATTTGAAGCCCTTGAAGATACGAAGAGAACGGTATATGGCTCGTCAATTTTGGTCCAGTGGATCACCGGGAATCAACGGTCAAAGATGGCGGCACCGATGAGTTCGCAAAACCTTTTTCAGAGACATCTCCGGCGATTTACCGGCGATGTAGAGCTCTGATCTGAGATTGGGAGGTGGCATTAGAAACCTAATTGAATGAGCTTTCTAACAGTATAAGGTTTGTAAAACTCCAATGGTCGGATCTCCGTAAATCTTGAGTCAAAGGTTTTGAATTTTTAACTTTACTGGCGATTTGCTGATGAACGGGGATTCAAATCGAAATTCCGACTTCGAATTTGGAACGAGGGCGACGAAAGGGTTCGAATAAGGTATGATTTATTAATTTCCACCGTCGGTGGCCGGCGGCCGACGGCGGCGGCGGTGGTGGCCGGCGACCGAATAGCCACCGGAAAAGCTGAAGGATGAGAGGCTGAATTCTTACCAGGATTAGAAAGTTTCCAACTTCTGATTATTTCCAAATATGGAAATAACTATATATAGTAGTATTAAATGGGCTATGAAAATGAGTGGTGATTTGGGTTACAAATGATTTGAAATGAGGCTTAACTATATTGTAACTGGACTTTAAATAACTCGGTTTTTTAGTACAAAATAATAGGAAGCCCCGTAATAGAATTTATAATTTTTCTACCCGAATTATATAATTTAAATAATAATCTTAATTACATATAAATCCCAATAAATTGCTAATCTAATTTCTTAAAAATTGCAAAACATTTACCCTATATTTTGAGATTCAAATTCTAATACTGGGTATTACACCCTCCCCCACTACGAAAAATTCCGTCCTCGAAATTCAGAACTTACTAATTGTCAGAAGATTTGGATATTTGTCCTTTATCACATCTTCTCTTTCCCATGTCGCCTCCTCTTTTCCATGCCTACTCCATTGCACTTTAACTAAAACACATCTTTATTTCTTAAGGAGTGTATTTTTTCTATCAAGAATCGCCATAGGAAACTCCTCATAAGTCAAATCTTCTTTAACTTGAATAGATTCTTGATTAATGACATGACTCGGATCAAACACATATCTTCTTAACATCGACACGTGAAACACATCATGCACTCCAGACAACTCTAGCGGTAGTGCTAACTTATAGGCTACTTCTCCAATTCTTTCAAGAATTTTGTGAGGACCAATGTATCTCGGTATTAACTTTGCTTTCTTTCCAAAATGTACTACTCCTTTAGTTGGTGCTACGTTTAGAAATACTTTGTCTCCAATCTGAAATACCAAATCCTTTCTTCGTTTATCGACGTACGACTTTTGTCGATCCTGAGCAATCTTAATTCTCTTTTTGATGAGATCAAATCTTTTCCACTATTTTCTCAACAATATCTGGTCCAATTACTCTTTTCTCTCCAACCTCGTCCCAGTATAAAGGGGATCTGCACTTACGTCCATACAGTGCTTCATACGGTGCCATTTTGATCGTCGCTTGATAACTGTTGTTATAAGCAAATTCTACTAACGGTAAATGTTCTTCCCAACTTTCTCCTAGATCCAATACTACAGCTCTCAACATGTCCTCCAGAGTTTGTATCGTTCTTTCTGATTATCCATCTGTTTGTGGATGGAATGCAGTACTAAAACTAAGCTTAGTTCCCATGGCACTCTACAAGCTCTACCAAAACTTAGAGGTGAATCTCGTGTCTCTGTCTGATAAAATTGTAACTGGGACTCCATGCAATCTTACAATCTCTGCCAGATATATCTGAGCGAATTAATTCAACTTATACGCCATCTTGACTGGCAAGAAAAGTACTGACTTTGTCATGCGTTCCACTATGACCCAAATAGCTTCGTTTCCTCGTGTAGTTCTAGGTAATCCTGTAACAAAATCCATCGTTATATTCTCCCATTTCCATTCAGGTATTTCGAGAGGTCTCAGTAACCCTGATGGTCGTTGATGTTCAGCTTTCACTTGTTGACACGCCATGCTTCTCTGCACAAACGACCCTATACTCCTCTTCATGTTTCTCCACCAAAATATCTTTCTTAGATCTTGATGCATCTTAGTACCTCTAGGATGTGCGGTATATGGCATGCAATGTGCCTCTTCCATGATTTCTCTCTTAATTGTTCATCCTTCGGCATACATAACTGGTTCCCAAACATTTGCGCTCCATCATCGGCCACGCCAAATCCTTTTACATTCCCATCTTTTGCTCGATTTCTCAACTTCATTAGAAACTTTTCATTTTTCTGAGCATTCACTATTCTGCTTCTGAGAGTAGGTTGGACTATCATTGATGCTATTACTGCCTTCGTGGTATTTGGTGGGACAATGACGTCGATTCTTAGCTTAGCAAAATCTTTGATAAGTTGTTCTTGGCATGCCAACATGCAATTTGATGAACGTTAAAAATGTATAATTATTTTTGTCTTATATTATTATTTTACCTTACTAATATTATTAATAAAATAAATTTATAGTATTATTAATATGTTAGAAATAAAATAGGAAATCAACATAGAATTGTATTTGGAAGCATTTTATAGTGCAGGTTCGGATCAACAAGCATAACTTTCATTTCCGACATGATTTTGGGATGATTCTTGAAGATATGGATTCACAATCCATTCATTTACAAGTTTCCAGAGATATTGAAACCAAAAATCAAAGTTTGGAATGATATTTTCTTGGATAAAAAATTCATCATAAAAAGAAGATTGAAGGGTTGCTCATTTAATTTCCAGACTTGACCAAATTTGGTATTGTGGACATAACTCGGAAAATACAAGGTATTTGTATCTGAAACTTTTACTGAGTATGTAAAAATAATAGAGCTACAACATTGATGAAGACCCCAAAGTCAGATTCGTATTGGATGAATTTATAAAAAAATCCAAGAGGCTGTTGCACTAGTCAATCCCGTATGCCAACCACATCTCAATTATTCAACCATATCTTGGCCCATGGTTGTTGGAATTCAATGAAATCAGTTGAAAATTCAAGCTAACACATATGATAATTGATATTTGGAAGCAAACTGAGCAAAGATGGCTGATATCATGGATAAAATGACCAATCAAAGAAGGTGGCAAAGTTGGTGTTGATTTCCTTATTTTCTTATTTGTAATAAAAAAAAGAATAAAATAATTGTAAATTGATTTTGAGTTGGCTATAAATAGAGGTCATTAGCATTAGCCAATAGCAAGTTTTATGTAGAGAAAGTTAGAGTTACAAAGTTCAAAAAAAATTCTTTCTTACTTTTCTTAAATTATAGTAAGATTTCTAGTATTTTATAAAATGTTTACTTTAGTTTTTCTTCAATCTTTTGTTTTCTCTAATTTCTTCATGTTATTCTAAGTTAATTTTGTTGAGGAAATAGGGTGAAACTCTTGATGAAGGATAAAGAATGATTGTAGATTCATATTAAATTTCATTTTTCGTATCATTAATTTGTTTTTAGCTTATACATTTTTGTTTGGTGGTGTTTCTTGATTTATGTATATCTATTGGCACAACAAATACTTGGTTCCATTTAGTTAAATGTCTGGTTTTATTTCAACCGACTACTAATGTGGATACCTTGATTTGTTGTAGACAAAAGAATACATAAACACTTGATCCCATAAACAAGTATTGATGTTATAAGATAAATTCTAATTGATGATACAACATGATTACCTCATTGCATGATTTATATGTATAATATCTTCCCATTGGAACCTTCTTTGTGTATGGATTCCAATAGTAGAAATCTAAGAGGTAAGAAAATATAATCATTCCTTTATCCGAAATCAAGAGTGAATCCCTAATCCTCAACATTTCTATTAATTAAATTTCTTGTAAAAAAATATATATATTCTTACTAGTTAAAAATCTATTTACTCATCACTTAAATAAGAAATATCCTGTAAACTTCCATCAACTTCCCTGTGGATCGACCTCGGACTCCCGAGAAATTTATTACTTGTGATAACCTGCACTTGGGTTTGCAACCTTAAAGTTGTAGCAAGTTTTTGGCGCCGTTGCCGGGGAAGGCAAGGTAGGTTTCCATGTTTGTATATATATCACTGTAAATATTGTGTGTTTATATGCTTACATGGTGTCGTAGTCCAAATTCTCGCCGTTTAATTAGATATAATTCAGAAAATTTGATAAAAATTTTTGGTTCACCTCCACACACACCAATTATGGCTGAAGAAGTAATTGTTCAAAATGAGATGGAAAGAGTGGAAAATCAAGAAGTGCATAATATGCGTTATTACTTGCAACCTCCTCGAAATTCTACTCCTTCTTATTTCATTTTTCCACTAAATGCAAACAACTTTCGATTTAAGCCACGGATGATACATTTACTTCCTAATTTTCATGGTATGGATTCTGAAATCCCATATTTACATTTAAAGGAATTTGAAGAAGTATGTGCCACATTTGATGATCAAAATTGCACGATTGAAATTGTTAAGCTCAAATTATTTTCTTTTTCTTTAAAAGATAAAGCAAAAACTTGGCTTAGCTCGTTAAAACCTAGATCAATTGGTACATGGCAAGAAATGCAAACTGAATTTCTGAAAAAATTCTTTCCAACTCATAAAACAAATTCTTTGAAAAGACAAATTCAAAATTTTTCTCAAAATCCTAAAGATGTTTTCTTTGAATGTTGGGAAAAGTTTAAAGAGTTGTTGAATTCCTGCCCACATCATGGTTTTGAAAATTGGCGTATAATCAGTTTCTTTTATGAAGGTTTAAATCCTGAAACTAATCAATTTATTGAATCAATGTGTAACGGTCAATTTTTTGATAAAGAACCCGATGAAGCGCTAGAATATCTTGACTATTTGGCAGAAAATTCTCAATCTTGGCATAGTGTTGATGAAAATAAAGAAAAACTCAATCTTACTGAAGAAGATAGTTTAAGTGCTAGGCTTGCGCTTTTGGCTAAAAGAATCGATGACATGGAAATTAAAAAAGTAAAAGAAGTTAAATATGTGCAAGACAAAAAAGTTTGTGAAATTTGTGGACTTAAAGAACACTCAACTAATGATTGTCCTCACATTCCTGTTGAAGCAAATGTCATGAATGGATTTAGAAAACCTTTTCAATCTCCATATTCTGAAACTTACAATCCACAATGGAGAAATCATCCTAATTTCAGTTGGCGTGATAATAATCAAGCTCAACCAATAAATTCACAAAAGCCACCAAATTTTCCTTCATATCCAGCCCCACATGTAAAATCAATTGAGGAGACTTTGCAAGCATTTATGAATGAACAAACAAACATCAATAATAAAACTTCTCGCTATCAATGAGATCAAGAACTCACTTTCAACACTCACACTTCTTTGCGAATTCAAGAAAATAGTAAGTTTCTGCTCAACCTCAACCTAATCCTTCTATGCGGTGTTGTGCTTCTACTTCGGTGAAAATCCAAGAAATGAGGCAACTTCACAAACACTTGAAGTGGAAAAATTGTTGATAAAACAATTCATCCTAAGAAAGTTCTAAATTCATCTTCGAAATGAAGAATGAAAATTGTGATGATGAAGAAGGTAAGTTGAATAAAGTTAAGTTTGAAAATGATGAAACATATTCACCTCCTGCGCCCTTTTCCTCAAAGATTGCAACCAACTCAAAATTGAACTCAAATTCTGAAAATTTTTGAGCTTTTTAAACAAGTCAAAATTAACATTCCTTTGTTGGATGCAATCAAACAAGTCCCACCTTATGCAAATTTTTTGAAAGATTTGTGCACAATTAAAAGAAAACATCATGTGAAGAAAAAAACATTTTTAACTGAAAGTGTGAGTTCAATTATACAACAATTTACTCCACCTAAGTACAAAGATCCAGGTTGTCCAACAATTTCATGCATTATAGGAGACACTAGAATTGAACATGATTTACTTGATCTTGGTGCTAGCGTAAATCTTCTACCTTTTTCAGTCTATGAACAACTAGGTTTGGGTGAACTTAAAGAAACTCCAATTGTACTCCAACTAGCTGATCGATCAATTAAAATTCTAAAAGGAATAGTAGAAGATGTGTTGGTACAAATTGACAAGTTTTATTTTCCCGTTGATTTCATTGTTTTGGATACTCAGCCAGTTATAGATGCAAAAACACAAATTCCTGTCATTTTAGGTCGTCCATTTCTTGCAACTTCAAATGTATTGATTAACTATAGAAATGGTATTTTGAAATTATCTTTTAGAAATATGACTTTGGAATTAAATGTGTTCAATGTTTGCAAACAACCTGCTGATGATACCGAACTACATGAAGTTGATTTAATTGAAGAAATTGTTCACGAAAGTTTCACTGTCAATAATTCTTTTGAATTTACTGAAACATGTTTTGAAAATGAGAGACTTTGTGATATGAAATGTTTTGATGTCTCCAATGGATTTTTACAAGCACTAGTGTTGGTCCCAAGGGGTGTGAGTGTAAGGTTTAGAAGGGGGGGTTGAATAAACCTTACCAACTTTTCGATTTAGTCCTTTTAAAAGTTCACAGTTAATACTTCACAGCTGTGTCCTTGGTGGACAGCTAATTTAGTTAATCAGTAGAGTTAGTCACTCAACAGGCTCGACTGAGCTGTTGATAGAATAACTCAGCTATTAAGACTAAATACTTAGCTCAATTGTGGTTTGTTTTCAGCGGAAGACTTAACACCCTTAAATTTGGTTTAGTTGATTTAATACTTGGTTTTAGCACTTAGAGATTATCAAGTGGATAACAAATTTATCAGCAGAGTTAAACAAATAAGATGCAGGAATTAAAGTGCTGAAATGTAAATGACACGATAAGTTTTTATAGAGGTTCGAAGATGGGGTAATTCTTCTACTCCTCTCTTCTCCAACTCCTGGAGGAATCCACTAAGTATTGATAAGTATACGAGTGGTAATGGTCCCGGATACAAGTCTTGATCACACACGGTGACTTGATCCTTTGGGACTCGATCGAGATGCCTTGGTCACGCACCGGCTTCTCGTGCGACTCGAAACTTACAGGGGCAAACGCCTTTGCTACTACATGCCCACTTGCTCAAGCTCCTTGGATTTGATCACGAAGCCCTCCAAAAACTTGAGATCGGTTCGACCTTGAACCTTCCTACAATCCTCCGTGGAATGTAGACCCCTTGATTCTTCAAAACTTTCCTCTTCAACTGATTGAAGCTATCTTTCCTTCACAGGTGAGTGTTGGATTGATTTTCTTCGTAATGTAGGCTTGAGTATTGATCTTGAATGATTTGAGAATATCTTAGTTACTGATTCAAATGTTTGCTTGAATGTTCGTGGTTGAGTAACCTTCTCTCGAGTTATTCCTCGGCCTTTTATAGTGATCTTTCAAAAATCAATCGCCCGTGGAAGAGATAGGCTTATTTTTGAAAGTCACTTGTGGTCGCTGGCTTGTCTTGTTGCGATCCTTGGAATTGCCACTTCCTCGTATGAATTGTTCTTGACTTTTTCGAGTTCGACATGGTGCGATGCTTCCCATTGTTTATTCCTTTTGCACGCTTCGGGGATCGAGCACTTCAAGAAAGGTAGTATGGAGGTATTACTTGTTTAAGTAATTCTCTTGATTTACGTAACGGATCTCTTCCAGATTGTCTTGACTTGACTACATTTTCTTCACATCCCCGGCGACTTAGTCGACTTCCAATCATTTGATGACTCTTCACACTTCAACCTTGAGACTTGGCTGTCTTGAGTTGACTTTGACTCGATACTTTACTCAACCGCATCTCGGATGCACCTTCATCGAGTTCCGTCTTCTCTTCTTTGCCATACTCAAATTTGTCTTGCAATGAGTCTTCCTTCTAGTCTCCGATTGTCTTCTTGCATGTTTAGGCATAGCCGACTTAACTCGGCTTGACCAGCCCTATCTATTACAATGCGATTTACAACAAAAATGGGTGCCAACTTCCTATTCTAAGTTTTACATGGCATTCATCAAAATCTATAAAATGATTTCCCAACAATTTCCCCCTTTTGATGATGCCAAAACTTAAAACATCCATACAATCATTTAACAGCAAAGATACATACAGACAAATGTAGAACCACATAATGTATGTTTAGAATCGATCTTTTATTGATCATATCATCCTTGTTCTTTACATAGCTATTTACAGAGTGTATCAGAGCTTAAACCAACAACAATGTATCAGAGTTTAACCGGGCTTAAGCTAACCATGATGTCCTATGTTTACACAAGTATAGAGTTTGTACAGATTTTATATAGTATACGAAGACTTACATAAAATGTATTTACATAGTAAAATACATGAAGGGGTGGATGAAGAACACTTCATCTCCTTCGCCTCCTTCTTTCATCTTCTTCACTCTGTCATCTTCTCGATCTTCTTCTCTTTTTCTCATCTTGACCACCTTCTTCTTCTTTTTCATACGCCTTACGGCAGCTTCATCTCTTCTTAGTCTCTCTTGTCTCTCCTCCCATAGCTGAGTTTGTCTTTTATTTTCTTCTTCAATTCTTTTCACATACTCGGATTGTTCTTAGCCACTTGCGATTGGCTACTTCATCAAAACCAGCCCAGAGATCCCTCCTTTCTTGCCTGGATCTATGTACTCAATGTTTTTGGGCGAGATCTAGGTCTCAAACCTCTTTCTCCACCACGCTTCTTCCTCTACCTGGGCGTGTATTGTCTTTGGGGTCTTTTTTCCCCGGTGAGTGACTAGCGAGTGACCAAAGCAGAGTGATCGCCGGTAGTCTCGTCTGCTCGTCGCCTTCTTCACATAGTGTGAGACCCTTTTCCCAAGATAAGTCCCGGCTTGAGCCATGGACATGTTTGCGAAGTATCCTTCGAGATGCGGCGTTTTAAATTCATCAACCGATCTTGGCTCGATTCCGCATCCGAGATGGCATAAGTGTCTCTGCTTTTGGAATGCCTCCATGTTGTTTCGAAATATCCATAACTCGGGCATTCATCCTTCCTTCCACTTCCTCCATCCCTCGCTTCAATCGTGTCTTTCTCTTTTCCCATAGGTACAATGTGTTGGAGTGGCGAGTCATCGAGAGTTTCTTTGATAATATCGATTTGTGACAAGAAGACTTTGTTGGGGGTTTTAGCAATCATCAAGGTCACATCTTTCGATCCTTCCCCCTCAACAGACTTCCCTTTCTTTTCTCTTGATACTTCCTCACCGTGTCTTTCCTTCACAAATTTGCTCCTCCTTCTCAACTTCGAGATCCCTTCGCTTTTAGGTATTCCTCTTCCCCTTTTTGGCATCATCAAAGGAGAGAGGAACCCCTGAAACAAACTAGCGAAAGGGAAGTCGAGTCCACGATAGCCGAGTTACGCCGAGTCTTCTATGGAGTATCTTTGCCGCACGAAACTTCGAACGAGTAGCATTGGATTCAACTTTAATCAACTTCATCTCACCATGAGAAAAAATCGAATTTGCGATCCATGTTTTCTTCCATACGCAGGAGCTCATTCTTATTTTGCTCACGCAGCAGCTTTATCTCAAGATGTGGTGAGATTCATGCATTTGCTCAATGTGTTCTTTCAATTTTGTCTTTGCATCGCATTCTCATTCGCTGACCAACGGCTTGTTGAACAATGTTCTCAAATATCTAGCTTGTTCCACACGCATTGTTTGTTGTTGTTGCCACCACTCCCGGATTCTCACTATTATGCCTCTCAAGTCGCCAGTAAGGTTGGCATCTCTCATTATCGATCTCATGTCCATCGAGGCCTGGTGCCTCTCCATCGATTCAATTTCAAAGAAATAATGCTTTGAACACCTCCGAACTTGATTGTTCCTTTTTTGGTGACGGCCAAGCGTCAAAATCATAGTCACCGAACGATGGTATCGATGGAATGACAGGATCAGTGCGTGGAAGCGCTCGAGATCTCTTTCGACTCTTCGGAGGTTGGGTACCTCCGAGAGAAGGGAAATGATTCTACAAAGGGATCATCACGGCGATCGGGATTTGTTCAATGATGAGTGGTGCTCGTGAAGTTCCTTGTGGAGTCGAACCTCCTGCGCCTTGGGGAGCTGCGCAGATGGACTCTGTTTCACCGAGTCTGCATGTGAAGTTGACCCGACCTGCTTGAGCCTCATTGTCTCAACAACTTCGTTCGGTCTCACCGGTTTTTTCAAGTGAATTGACCGTCCTCGGCCTTATCGGCGTCATCGGACGATGATGAGATTTCCATGGGTGGCTCATCATCAAAGTTGAAAGTTTGACGAGTAGTCTTGAGGTCGACTTACTCGTGGTTGGAACATCCTCACCGAGTCTTTTGGATCGATCCGAGGGGATGACTAGCTTCATCGCCCCTTCCGATCCCGAAGGTTACATCGGGATTATCCTGGGAATCGTGAAGCGCACTTATCTCATTTTCGATGGATCAATGATAGCGGAGAGATGTTCTCACTTGACTTCTTTACCCCGGAAGTCTCAACCTCCCGTTGGCCTTCATTACCTCCTGCAGCCTCAATCTGCAATGCGAGGCACTTGACATCCCTTTCGACAGTGTCACCGTTGTCTTAGGGTCTTTCTCAGGGCATCCATTGGAGTCTCAACTCCATGGATTGCACTTTCGTCGCCAGTGTTAACGCCCGGGGTTGTTCCTTCATGTGCCTCGACCGCATCATCGGCGTCATTAGCCTTCGAGAGCGGTTGGCACCTCACCGAGACAGTCTCAATCGCCTCGAGCCTCGTTGATGACAACTTGCTGTGTGTACTTTGTGTTTGTTCCTTCTCCACTTCGCCTCCTAGATTCATTGTGGAGTCACCGCAAAGATCCTCCTCACCTTGCCGCAGGTGGAGGGAGTTTCCCCACCGGGCACACACACCGGTGAGTGACTTGAATGGGGTCACTCGTCTCCGGACTCATTTGTTTTCCACCGAGTATTCACCATTGGGGGGTGGTAAGACACCTTCATTAGGGTTGGCTCGACTAGGGTCCCCACTATCCCGTTTCATTGCCGTTCCTTAATTCCTTCTTCCGAGTGAGTCGGGAAGTGGTGGCAAGCAACAACGGTGGCAATATCTTTGCACCACTCCCATTGGGTCTATCTCCAAATTTGTGTTTTGGAGGACTCTCCTGGTCCATCCATCATTCTTTGCTCATGAAGGATTCTCGGATTCTTGCATTGCTTGCTGCATTTGCAACTCTTCTATGGCGAAGAACGGGGTCCGGATCCTCATCACTTTCTCGATAGGAGGTCAAAGTGAGGATGTGTATGTTCTCGTGGTCTTTGGTGAGAGGGCAGATGCTGGCCTTCTCTGCCATATAGGGCTTTGAAGTATTGTACTTGCTCGCTTCGCATAGAAATCTGCTGTTGAGACCATTCCCGAATTTGCATCACGATCCCTCTCAAGTCTGCTGTGAGAGTGGCATCGCGATTGTCTAGGCGTAAGTCGAGTGAGGCCTGGTGTCGTTCAATCTTCTCAATCTCCTCGCAGATCTTCTTGAAGATTTCACGAATTTCAGTTGTCTCGCCCGAATCAGCTGACGACCACTCTTTGTCAAAATCAAAGTCTACTGGAACAATCGTGTCGGTGGGATTGATGGGATCTTCTCTGGCAATGTATCTTATTAATTCAGCAGCTGTCTCTTCTTTGGATGCAGGAAGGTCCTGGGTGAACAGAAACATGTCTTGAAAGATATCATTATGCACATAGGAAATGTCTGGGTCTTGACCCTTCGATGCCTTCCCTTGTAGTAGAGTAGAGTCAACTCTCGATGCCTCTGCTGCGGCAGCTTCATCGGCAATGTTCACAGCTGTGTGAGCCTCTGACGAAGCTGATGGAGTCGTTACTGCTGCAGCTGTGGAAGCCTGCGCAGATGACTCGGTTTCAAATGGGGCTTTTAGATTGTCTTGGCCAGCTGACTGAGCCTCAACTGTCTTAACAGCTTCCTCGGTCTCAATAGATTTTTCTAAGTGAATTACCTATTCCTCGGCTGTATCATCAGCGTCATTGAATGATGACGAGACTTGTGGAGTTGGCTCATCATCAAAGTTAAATTCCATGCGAGCCGATTTCTCACTGATTTGGCTCTTAGTCTTGAAAACATCCTCAGCTGGGTCCGTAGGATCTACAAGAGGAGTGGACTCAGCTTCATCTTCTGATCCCAAAAAGGATGTGTCTAAGTTTTCCTGTGAATCATGAAGTGCACATATCTTTTTTTCTGCATCAACGCTGTCTAGAGGAGGAATGTTCTGTGCATCTTGATCTCTACCTAGGGAAGTGTCAACCTCCCTTAGGCCTTCAACACCCCCAACAGACTCAACTGTTGTGAGGCCTTTAGTGGTCCCTTCGACAGTCACAATTGTCTTAGGGTCTTCAATAATGGCATCCATAGAAGTCTCAACTCCTTGGATTGCACTTTCTGTGCCCCGAGTGTTAACTCCTAGGGCATCACCATCTTGTGCCTCGACTGTGATAACAGTGTCATTGGCCTACAAAGCAGCTGACATTTCAGTTGGGATAGATTCAACTGTCCGAGCTTCGTCAATGTCACTCTACTGTTGTTAACTCTCTTTCTCACCTTCGCCTCCAAACTTCATTTGTGTGTCTCCCACAGCGACCTCCAACCCTGCTGTGGTGGAGAGAGCTTCCCCCTCAGCTGGCTCACCAGCTGAGTGACTAATTATGGGATCACTCTTCTTCTGAGACGCGGCCTTTTCCGTTGAGTGCTCAGCCGTCGGGGCAGGTGTGAGAACACTTTCTACAGGGGTTGGCTCAGCTTGGGTGCCCAATTTCCCAACTTCATCACCAATTCCCTTGGATCCATCTGAGGCAATATGTTATACCACTCCCATAGGATCAATTTGCAGGAGAGAATGTGAGGACTCTCCTGGGCCTTCTAACAACTGCTGCTCATGGATGGCTCTGGATTCCCTCACAACCTGCTGCATATCTAACTTCTCAGTTGCAGCAGTGGGATCCTCATCACTTTCAGAGAACACATCAAGATGTGTATGAGTGTGACCTGGAGAGCATGTAAATTCGCATATTTTCGACTTTTCCAATGCTCGGACTCGCTTCTCAGCTTTATCCATTTCATCTATCTTTATGATGCGGAGGATATCCATGCAATTGTCTTCGTCAAGGGCCTGTAGACCATTTCAACACCAAGAAAATGTAGCAACTCTTCTTTTTCTTCTATGAACTCAGGGTAAGCGAACTGCACCCTTGAGTGATCCAGCTTCCATGCTCTCCATTCTCGTAGATGTCGCTGGATCTCTGGATACAGTAGAGAGTACATGATTATGTCATCATCATCATCTTCTCCTTCTCCTCCAGTTTCTTGAATTGGAGGCAAGAGACCTTGCTCTTCCTCAGAAGCAGCAACATCAGATGTGGGCGGAGAAACAACTTTTTCAACAACAGGTTTAGTTGTCTCTGCTGCTTCACTCTCCTAAACTGTCTTACGCATATATGGATCTTCGACTGATATCTGCTGATTACCATCAGTACACTTTGCAGATTCATCAATAACTTTAGGAGACTGCTCTTCTTGAATGTCACCGTCTCATCTTCTTTTTTTCGGTCAGGTAGCAGATTCACCGCCTTTCTCAAGTTCAGATCTCCTGAACAACCGTCTCTTCCTTGATGGGAGCAGAGGAATTTCGGGTTCAACATCCTCTGGTTCCTCAAAAGTGAACGCTTTTGGATTTTTCTTAGAGCACGCTTTATCGCCTTTATCGTCTTGCGTCCTCTTCTTCTTAACGATTGAGAAGAGATTAAAGGTTCCTTCTCGCCTCTGCTGGGGCGGAGTCTCACTCGCTCGGCGGGTGACTCGACCGCAGGGGCAGTGCTTGCTTTTTTGTTAGCCGCAGGGCGGGGCAGCTTTCTTCTTTGGGGAGGGGTAGCGATTGTATCCTCGGGTCACCGATTCCCGACCGCATCGGCTTTCTTCACATGAGCTATGTTCTGGGCACCGGAAAGGTTTGCCCTAAGCATTTTCTTGTTTACGTGGAAGGGTTTGCCATGACGAAGTGCAACACCCTTCACTTCCAGCAAATGGCCAATCACAAGGTCATATCCTAGTGAGCATCCAAAATATCCATCTTCTTTGAATGTCTTGTTCAGCACATTCTGGCAGAGTCTGCTATTGACAAACTCAGCCCAATTGACTTTCTTTCCCTGCATGATCGTAGCCATGACGATCAGCTTTGTCTTGGATAGCTGATTGAAGCTTCCAAACTTCATGTCGACACATTTAGAGACGACATCCATCAGTTTGTGATAACCGTCCTTCGGCAACTTTTTGTCAGCTGTGTAAATCACTTTAGCAGCACCACTCGGGTTTGGCCACTTCCTTCCATGCAGCAGCCAAGTCGACATCAGCTACGTTTATTTCCTTCATGCCTTCCGAAGGCAACAAGCAGTGCTCAGCAAGGTCTTTTACACTGATTTTTATGTCCTTGTTGTGGACGGAAGACTTGATTTCTTCGTCCTGCACCTCTACGTTGACATAGAACATAACAACCTCCTCAATGTAGGTATGAGAATACTCCATAGTTAGAAAAGCCTTTAGCCCTGACTTTTCCAACATATCAGCGATCTTCAGAACCAGGGTTCCATCAATACCCTGCTTCACCATTCCATCAAAATCCACAGAAGCACCGGAGTGGATTTGCTTCGAGAGCTTCACATAATCTAACTTTGGTTCCATTTTCAAAGAGTTTCACCAAATGAAAAGTTAGGAACTTGATTGAGAGAACTTAGGGTTTTAGAGAGAAAAACTTTGCTTTGCTTGAAGATGAACAGTTCACGTAAGGTGAGAGAAATGCAAACTTCCATATATAAGGGACGTGAAAGGACACATTTTGGATTTTGAAATTTTTGATCAAAATCAAAGCTCAGAATAGAACGTCAAAACAACATTTAATTCCTCGCATTTAATGCAGCAACATTTATATCCAATCATATGGCTTACCGTGCAGCTTTTATTGTGACTGTCATTATTACGCTGACGTCATCCTTAAAAACATTCCCGCTCATTTAAAACAACTGCGTTTTTGTCACTTAGCTCATAAATGATTCAGTTTATATCCAAAGTGACTTAACTCTGCTTCTCTCTTCCCATGATGTAACTCAGTTGTCAGCTCACTCGATACAGTTGACTTCCCGATAAGCCTATTTCACTTGGCTGAAGTGTGAAACTTGCTCTGTTTTTATTTTCTCATCTTCTTTCTCTGCCGATTGAGTCTTCTGAGTTTCAACTCAGCTCAATTAACCCTAACTCATTCTTGAGCTCATCAAATCTTGATTCACATAGAGGCTTTGTGAATATATCAGCTAACTGCTTATCAGTTGAGATGTATTCCAAAGTAATGTATTTCTTTTCAACAGGATCTCTTATGAAATGATATTTGACATCAATGTGCTTTGTTCTTGAATGCAACACAGAATTTTGAGTGATTGCAATAGCACTAGTGTTATCACACATAATTGGAATCTCTTTTTCTTCAATCTCATAGTCTCTCAGCTGATGTCTCATACATAAGACTTGGGCACAACAGCTGCCCGCAGCTATGTACTCTACTTTAGTTGTGGATGTTGTTATTGAGTTTTGTTTCATACTGAACCAAGAAACCAATCTATTTCCAAGCATTTGACATGTACCTGAAGTACTCTTCCTGTCAACTCTACATCCAGCATAGCCTGAGTCTGAGTAACCAATAAGCTTGAATCCACCTTCCTTTGGATACCATAAGCCAACTTCCAAGCATCCCTTCAAATATCTTAGGATTCTCTTAGTTGCAGTCATGTGACTCTCCTTTGGTGCAGATTGAAATCTTGCACATACACCTACTGCAAAGGTGATGTCTAGCCTGCTTGATGTTAAATAGAGTAATGATCCAATGAGTGCTCTATATCTAGTTTGATCTACAGCTTTGCCATCAGCATCCATGTCCATCTTGACTGATGTGTTCATTGAAATTTTCACAGAAGACTTATCTTCCATACCAAATTTCTTCAACAAATCTCTGGTATATTTTGTTTGACTTATGAAGGTTCCATCCATCAATTGCTTGACTTGAAGTCCTAGGAAGAAAGTCAGCTCTCCCATCATGCTCATTTCAAATTTACCTTGCATGAGGTTTGAGAACTTATCACACAGCTCTTTGTTTGTGGATCCAAAAATGATGTCATCCACATATATTTGAACAAGCAGTATACTCTCTCCATCTTCAATTCTGAAGAGTGCTCTATCAACTTTGCCTTTGATAAATCCATTATCAGTCAGAAATTGAGACAATGTATCATACCATGCTCTTGGTGCTTGTTTCAATCCATATAATGCTTTCTTGAGCTTATAGACTTTATCTCTAATAGTTTTCTGCTCAAAATCTGGAAGTTGTTCAACATTGACTTCTTCCTCTAGCAGTCCATTCAGAAATGCACTCTTCACATCCATTTGATACATAGTGAAGTTCTTATGTGCAGCATAAGCAAGAAACATCCTTATTGTTTCCAATCTTGCAACAGGAGCAAAGGTTTCATCAAAATCTATACCCTCTTCTTAGCAATACCCTTTGGCTATAAATCTTGCTTTGTTTCTTACAACAGATTCTTCTTCATTCATCTTGTTCCTGAAAACCCATTTTGTGCCAATTACATTCTGATGGGTTGGTCTCTGCACCAATTCCCAAACTTTGTTTCTTTCAAACTGATTCAACTCTTCTTGCATGGCTTGAATCCAATGTGTATCATCCAATGTTTGAGACACATCTTTAGGCTCTATTTGGGGAATAAAAAAAGTGAACATTTTTTCATGTTGTGCTCTGGATCTGGTTCTTATGCCATCTCTAACATCTCCAATAACTAACTCTAGTGGATGGTCTCTCAGCCATCTTACATCAGGTTGGAGTAAGTCTGCTGGATTCAGTCGTCTCACAGCTAAGTTGTCTTGAAATGACTCTTTTTCATCTTCATTCCATCAGACTTTCTAGTCAGTCTCTCGAGATTGACTTTCTCATTTTCATCTGGGTTGCTTGCTTTTACTTCAGCTTCAACATAAGGACTCTTTTGTATAGTTGGTTGATTCAGCTTGTCAGCTAACTCTTTAATGTCTTCTCCATTTATATTAGGTTCATCAAAAACCACATGGATAGACTCTTCTGTGACCATAGTCCTCTTATTCAGCACTCTATAGTCTTTGCTCTCAGCTGAGTATCCCAAAAAGATACCTTCATTGGCTTTAGCATCAAAAGCCTTAAAATTATTTTTGCCATTGCTATGGATGAAACATTTACATCCAAATATTCTGAAATATCCAACATTTGACTTTCTCCCTATCCAAATTGTCTTGGTCAATTGCCTGTTTATCATGCATTTATTTTGAGTATAGCATGTTGTGTTTATGGCTTCAGCCCAAAATCTCTTAGGCAATCCAGCTTCAGCTAACATGGTCCTTGCAGCTTCCTTGAGATTTTTGCTCCTTCTTTCAGGTACTCCATTCTGCTGTGGAGTTCTTGCAACTGACAACTCATGAGCAATTCCATTTTCAACACAATATTGAGTTATTATCCCATTGACAAATTCAGTTCCTCTGTCAGACCTTATCTTTATAATGGTTTGGCTCTTTTCATTTTGAACTCTTTTCATCAGCTGAGGTAACTTCTGCAAAGTTTCCTTCTTTTTACACATGAAGATTGTTCATGTATATCTTGAATAGTCATCTACCACCACCAAGGTGTATTTCTTTCCACTTATGCTGGTTGGTTCAACTGGACCAAATAAATCCATATGCAACAGATGTAATATCCTTGTTGAAGGACTTGGCTTATCCTTGAATGAAGATTTTATTTGTTTTCTCATCTGGCATGCATCACATACACTTTCTTTCTTGTACAATAAGTCTGGAAATCCTTCTACAAGATGACTTCTTGCTAGCTCGTTGATTGTCTTGAAATTCAGATGACTCAGCTTCTTGTGCCACAACCAACTTGATTCGGATGTGCTCTTTGCTAACAAACAAGTGCTTGGTGTAGCAGTAGACCAATCTACCACATACATATTCTTCTATCTTGATCCTTGCAGCACTATTTCATTTGATTCAGCATCTTTGATCTGGCACACTCCCATATCGAATCCAACATTGTAGCCCTTGTCACATTGTTGGTTGATGCTTAACAGGTTGAAGTTGAGGCCTTCAACATAAGCAACATCTGTGATTTCCAATCCATTCTTCTTGATAGATCATGTGCCTTTGATTTCCCCTGGAGTTCATTTCCTCCAAATATGACTTTTGCACCTCTAATCTCCTTGAATCTTGACAGCCTTTTCTTGTTTCCTGTCATATGTCTGGAACAGCCACTATCCATTTACCAGGTTCCTTAGCACTCAGCTATTCCTTGAACCTACAATCAAGGAAATTAGTTTTTAGGTACCCATACTTACCTAGGTCCTGAGGGGTTAGTGCTATAAGATGATCCAACCATCCTATAGCCAAAGGACTTGACTCTAAGATGTTGCCATCTATCAGTGCCATAATCATAGTGCACATTAGCAAATTGCTTGGGGGTTTTAGGTTCACACAACTGTCTCTTTTGTCTGTATGCCTGTGTGTGCGTTTTAGCAATTGCTTTCTTGGGATAGTTGTGAAAATTCTGAGTGTAGTGCTTAGGTGCATATGTGTACTAATAATAGCTCTTTTGCCTTTGGAATGACCTTTGCTGAGTTTTAGGTCTTTGCCATCTAGGCTTGTATATCATAGGTCTTTGCTGATGTTTCACATTATTCCAATCAACATAGTTTGGATAGTTTCTACCATTCCTATCATGTGTGTTTCTCTTATGAAACTTCTGGGGTTTTTGGTAGCTCTGTTTGCTTTTCACAGAGTATTTTATGTTTGGAGTTTGCTGGGGAACTCAGCTGGATTTCTTCTCAGTTGTCCTCTCAGCATACTCAACTGGCTGTTTTCCCTTTCCTTTGTATCCAAGACCAGTTTGTTTGTGATTGTGCTTAGGAGTGAATGTGGGTGCAACATTTGGTGTTTTGGATTTTTGAGATGCTTCATTGCTTAAAGATCCTTTTTCCAAAATCACTCTTGGAGTTTGACTGTGCACAAAGGATTTAAACCCTATGCCTGTCTTATCTCCACATTCTTTTTGACTCATGATAAGATCATCCAATGATATGAATGCCTTTGTAAATGAGCCAATCACATTTTTGAGATCTTTTTCCCTCTTTTCTATAGCAGCTAGCTCTGCTATGATCTTGGAATTCTCAGCCTTCAGCTTACTGTTCTCATCAGCTATGTGACTCAGAGTACTCAGCTCTTTAGTCAGCTGTGAGTTTTGGCTTTTAAGCTTAATGTTCAAAATCTTTCATCATTTTGCCTAATGAATCATAAAGATCAGTGGGTGATGAAGTGTGTGTATCATAGTCACTATCACTTTAATATGAATGAGATGAGTTAGAGTGTACCTCATCTTCTTGATCTGGTTGATCTTGTTCTTTAGCCATAAGGTAGATCATAGCCTCTTTTTTTCGTCGGTCACTTGAGTAGTCAGCTTCACTACTCTCTGATCTGCCGCTTCTTTAGACTTGGGCTGTCTCAAAGTGATCTCGGCTGACTAAACATGGCTTTCTTCTTTTCCTGTCTTCTCTCTCTGAAGACTTTTCTTTCTTCTTCATTCCTATATTTGTTGACTGGTGGATAGGAGCAATCAACTGCAAAATGTCCTGGTTGTCTGCAGTTCCAACACAGGTTCTCAACCCTTTGATCAGCTCTTTCTGTTCTTGGGTTATCAGCTCTCTGATATTCAACCCTTTGATGCTCAGCTCTCTTGGGTGGCCTATCTTACCTTGACTTGGAGAGAGCTGAATGTCTCCTGGAGGTTTCACCCTTGTTTCTTTTATAGTTCTTATTGAAGAACTTGTTGAATCTTTTAACCATTAGGGAAATCTCCTCCTGGTCTATGGCTTCCTTGGGTTCATCTCTCTTTCCATCCTTGGCTATCAGTGCAGCTGTCTTGGGTACAACTGTCTCCTCTTGTATCTCTTTCTATCTTCATTTGTCCACTCAGTCCTTGGTTTTTCAACCATGGCTGGTCTTGCTTCAGCAGCAGCTTCTTCTTCTTCAGCTGCAATTGCTCTTCTTACAGCCGTGTTCACTTTCAGTATTTGCAGTAGCCCATCCTCTATCACAGGCCACATTTCATCGTGTAATGCAGATAGATGAGCCTGCATACGAATTTTCCAATCATCAAATTCTTCAACAGTGAACATAGAAATGCGTGTCATATTTGCTTCCATGATAATAACTTTACTTAAAATGAAAGATTTTGAAAAATACAAGTGTTTAAAACCTTTTTGAAAAGATAGAGATCTAGTTTAGTAACCAGTGCGGAAGGCTCAATGAACCAACCGCTCTGATACCACTTGTAGGTCCCAAGGGGTGTGAGTAAAGTTTAGAAGGGGGGTTGAATAACCAACTTTTCAGTTTTAGTCCTTTTAAAATTACAACAGAGTTGACTCACACAGTTGTGTCCTTGAGGGACAGCTAAGTTGGTTATTCAATGTTTAGCCAACGAATGCACTGATAGAGTTGTTGATAGAATTACTCGGTTGTTTAACCTAAACTTAACTTGGCTGGTTTGGTTTTATCAGCGTAAGACTTAACACCCTTGATTTGTTTTAAGCTTGTTTTAACACTTGATTTTTATCACTTGGTTATTAACCAGTGGGATAGCAAATATGATTCTAACAACAGATATAATGTAAGTTGCAAGAAAGTAAATGTGATGAAAGTAAATGACACAAATATTTTTATAGAGGTTCGAAGATGGGGTAATTCTTCTAATCCTCTCTTCTCCAACTCCGGAGGAATCCACTAAGTAACGATCGGTTTACAAAGTGGTGAACATCTGAGACAACCTTGATCACACAGCTGGCTTCTCTTGTGACTCAGCTTCTTCACAGGGCAGCTGCCTTGCTACATCAGCTCACTTCTCAAGTTCTTGGATTTGATCACGTAGCCCTCAAACAAACTTGATACTGGTTCGACCTTGAACCTTCCTACAATCCTCCTTGGAAAGTAGACCTCTTTTGATTCTTCAAAAGTTTCCTCTTCAACAAATTTGAAGTTGTCTTTCTTTCACAACTTGTGTTGGATCGATTTCCTTCGATTTTTAGGATTCAGGATTTGCTTGAATGTACTTGAGAATATTGCAGGTTAAATGCTTGAATAATACTTTCTTGTTCGTGGTTCAGGTTCACAAGGTGATCTCTTCTCAATAAATTCCTCAGCCTTTTATAGTGCACTTTTGAAATTTTGCCCGTTGAAAAGATAGGCTAATTTCAAAAGTCATTTGTGTTCGTTGGCTTGTCTTGTCTGCAGTCCTTGATGTTGAAATTTCCTCGTAATAAATGTCTTGCAGCATTCCAGATTTTCTGACACACGGTGCAGTGCTTCCCATTGGTTTATTCCTTTTGCACAAAATTAGGACTAACACTTTACACCTGACATCTTTGACATGTTACTATTCTGAGTAACATTCTTGACTTTAATCAACGTATCTAAGTCAGTTGTCTTGACTAGACTGTTGTCTTTACCCCAGGTGACTTGAGTCAGCTTCCAGTCATTGGATGACTCAACTGTCACTTCAACTTTGAGACCTGGCTTCTTGAGCAAACTTGACTGACACTTCTTTACGATTGTTCCTCACACACACCTTGATCGAGTCCGACTTCCTTCAGGCCATACTCACACACAACAGAGTCTTCAATCCAAATCCAGATTAACTTCTTGTATTCCTTGGCATAGTGACTTGACTCGGCTTTTCCAAATTATCTATTACAATACAAATTACAAGGAAAATGGGGTGTCAACTTCCTAGTTTAAGTTTTACATGGTATCATCAAAATCTACTTAATAAATTTCCTAACACAATATAATGAGGCAAATTAAAATATTGAGCCCTAATGCATATGAGTATTTGGTCGCGATTGACAGGAGCATGTGGACACTATGTTATGATGAAGGTAAACATTGTGGTATTATGACCACAAACATGTCAGAGTGCATTAATGGAGTCCTGAAAGGTGCTAGACACCTCCCGATTACAACCATCGCGAATAAAATTTACATGATCTACAAAGTTTTTTCTGGACAGACAAATTGTTGCAACCCTAACTCAACTGAGAAACCAGATGTGGCCTGATGACATTCTAAAGAAGTTTGATCAAATGCAATGGGATGGGTTAAAATATACTGTGCAACCATATGATTATTCGACCTAAACTGCCAGTGTGATCACACAAGTAGAGGAACCCAGACATATTCGTACTTTCAAGGTTATATTAACGAGGCAAGAATATTAATGTAGACAGTGGAAGAATGACGGTATCCCATGCTCTCATGCTATGCAAGTATGCAAACATTTTATGGTCGAACCTATCGTGTTTATGAAATCATATTACAACACCAATGCATATGTGATGACATACTTTTCATGTGTTTTTGAGCCACTGCCAAACGATGATGAGTGGGATGAGCCATCTTTCAGACTAAAATATAATACAGAATGGAGGATCAGACACTAGGCCAAGCCAAAACATCTAAAATAGAGAATTAAATGGATTGGAACAGAGGCGGGGTTCACAATTATGGAAAGTCTAGTCCATCTGTTGTATGTGGCAGTGGATGGCATAAATTTTAGGGTTTACTATGTCATAGTTTTAATAAATAAGAAAGTGCATTTTGGAGATTTAATTTTTGTAATTAAAGCTATTACCGAATATTTTCCTTTTTTGATATATGTTTGATATTTTATTTTTCTTAAAAAGAGTTTGCAATATTTAAATAACGCTTACAGAAAATATAAATCCTTATTTTAAACGGAAAAAAAAAAAGAAAAATAGTAAGACAAGCGTTTTTTGCCGCAACGCTTATGTAATAATTCAAAAATGTAAAGAATAAAACACTTCCACTTAATATTTTAAGGGCATGTTTAGGAGCACTTGTGGAAAAATCCATTTAGAAAATTGACTTTTTAAAAAGTCTCCAATTATGTGCATGTTTGGTGGCACTTCTAAAATAAATTTGCATTTATGGAATGGACTTTTGAATAAGGACTTTTTAAAAAGTGTTTATGTGCAATGTAATGTGTTACGTAAAAGTACATTTTAATACCGTTTTGTAGATGTGGTGAAGAAGAATTCCAAAAGTCAATGTACACATATAAAAATTATGGTAAATCGATAATTGCCAAGTGTCAAATCTCAAATCCTGGGAGATCAAGATATGTCTTGATAGATATCTCAAATCTTAAGACATTATGACTTATCTTGACAAGATATTGAAGTGATCATTATTTTTTTTTTACATTTATCACATCTATTGTGATTAAAGAGATAGATAAATATCAAATATTGACTGACCAATTAAATCAAGTCTTCGAGATATGCAATAACGCTAGTACATATGGAGATCACTTAGTGAATCAATTTGTTCGATCTTTGAAAGGAAGTTAATTCGATTGGTACGGCGACTTGAGGGCAAATTCAATTAATAATTGGGAGCAATGGGAATGGGAGTTTCTCAATCATTTCCATAGCACACGACGAACCATTAGCAGGATTGAGCTCATGAATTCACGCCAGTGGAGGGGAGAGTCAGTCATCGAGTACATCAATCATTGGAGGGACTTAAGTCTCAACTGCAAAGATTAATAGAGACTTCAACAATTGAGATATGCATCCAAGGAATGCATTGGGGTCTATGCTACATACTTCAAGGAATAAAGCCAAAAACAATTGAAGAATTAGCAACTCGAGCACATTCCATTGAGATAAGTTTGGACTTTGGCCAACAAAAATGTCCAAGTGATGTCAGTGATGATGACGATCAAAACGAAAAAAATGAGTCATTTTCAACTTCTCAACGCTCCTAGATACGAGCATAAACCATCTAAAGTTGCCAAAGTAAATTACACCTAAATGCTCCTGGATACGAGCATGAACTATCAATCACACTCCTTGGCATGAGCATAAAAAGTCTATATCCCAAGTTTAAATGAAAACTCCTTGATACGAGTATATACTATAAATATATCTCAAATTTAAATGATTACTCCTTTGTACGAGTATAAACTATCATTATATCTCAAATTCAAATGCTTACTCCTTGATACGAGTATAACTATCAATATGTCTCAAATCCAAATGAAGACTCCTTGATACGAGTATAAGCGATTGTAGGTCCCAAGGGGTGTAAGTGTAAGGTTTAGAAGGGGGGGTTGAATAAACCTTACCAAATTTTTGATTTAGTCCTTTTAAAAATTCGAGTTGATACTACACAATGTGTCCTTGGTGGATGACCAATTTAGTTAATCAAGTGAGTTAGTCTCTCAACGGACTCAACCGAGTTGTTGATGGAATAACTCACCATTAAAGTCTAAATTAACTCAATTGTGGTTTGTTTTCATTGGAAGACTTAACACCCTTGAGTTTGGTTAAGTAGAGATTTAGAGCTTGATTTAGTACTTAGAGATTATCTAATGGATAACAAATATGTCGTGAAATTAAACAAATATGATGCAAGAATTAAAGTGCTAAAATGTAAATGAAACAATGAGATTTTTATAGAGGTTCGAAGATGGGGTAATTCTTCTACTTCTCTCTTCTCCAACTCCCGGAGGAATCCACTAGGTATTGATCGATATACAAAGTGGTAAGTCCGGATACAAGTGCTTGATCACACAAATGACTTGATCCTTTGGGACTCGATCGAGACGCCTTGATCACTCACCGGCTTCTCGTGCGACTCGACTTCTTCACAGGCGTTTGCTTTGCTACTACAACCCACTTGCTCAAGCTCTTTGGATTTGATCATGAAGCCCTCCAAAAGCTCAAGACTTGTTCGACGCTTGAACCTTCCTACAATCCTTCGTGGAATGTAGACCCGCGATTCTTGATAATTTCCTCTTCAACCGATTGAAGTTATCTTTCCTTGACAGTGAGTGTTGGATTGATGTTCTTCGTAGTGTAGGCTTGAGGATTGAGCGTTTAATAACTTGAGAATATTTCGATTACTGATTCGATAATTGCTTGAATGTTTTGGTTACAGTCACCTCTTCTCGCAGTCATTCCTCGGCCTTTTATAGTGATCTTTCAAAAATCGCCCCGTTGAAGAGATAGGCTTATTTTCGAAAGTCACTTGTGGTCGCTGGCTTGTCTTGTTGCGATCCTTGGAATTGCCATTTCCTCGTATGAATTGTTCTTCACCTTTTCGTAGTTCGACACGGTGTAGTGCTTCCCATTGTTTATTCCTTTTGCACGCTTCGACCGAGCACTTCGAGAAAGGTAGCATGGAGATATTACTTGTTTAGGTAATTCTCTTGATTTACGTAACGGATCTTTTTCGATTATCTCGACTTGATTGCATTTCCTTGCTTTCCCCAGGTGACTTAGAGTCGACTTCCAATCATGGATGACTCTTCCGTCACTTCAACTTGAGACTTGGCTTTTCTTGAGTTGACTTGACCGATACTCCACTCAGATTGCTCCTTCATAGAGTTCCCGTCTTCTCTTCTTTGCCATACTCAAATGTCTTGCGAGTCTTCCTTCTAGTCTCCGGTTGTCTTCTTGCATGTTTGGGCATAGGCGACTTAACTCGGCTTGACCATTTATTTATTACAATGCGATTTACAACAAAATTGGGGTGCCAACTTCCTATTCTAAGTTTTACATGGCATTCATCAAAATCTAAACAATAAATTTCCCAACAATTTTCCCCTTTTTGATGATGCCAAAACTTAAACCATTCAAAAATGTAAATAGCAAAGATACATACGGATAGTGTATTCACATAGAATGTATGCGTAGAATCAATCCTTTTATTGATCATAACATTCTTGTTCTTTTACACAATGTTTACAAGGTGTATCGAGCAAACATTTGTCTACACACGAGAAAAAAATAAAGAATTTATAGCTTTATTGCGGAAGACTTACATAGAATGTATTTACATAATAAAATACATGAAGGGGTGGACAAAGAACACTTCATCTCCTTGTTGTCTCCTTCTTTCATCTTGTTCAAAGATTCTTCGCTCTTCTTCTCTTTTTCTCATCGTCACCGCCTTCTTCTTCTTTTTTCATATGCCTTCCGGCGGCTTCATCTCTTCTTAATCTCTCTTGTCTTTCCTCCCATAGTTGAGTTTGTCTCTTATTTTCTTCTTCTATTCTTTTCGCATACTCGGATTACTTTTAGCCACTTGCAAATTGGCTACTTGGTCAAGACCAGCCCGAGATCTCTCCATTCTTGCCGGATCTACGTGACTCAATGTTTTTTGGGGAGGCCTGGGTATGAAACCTCTTCCTCCACCATCGCTTCTTCCTCTACCTGCGGCGTGTATTGTCTTGGGGTCTTCTTTTCCAATGAGTGACCAGCAGAGTGATTCTGCCGTAGTCTGTCGCTGTCGCCTTCTTCACATAACGTGAGACCCTTTTCCCAAGATAAGTCCCAAGCTTGAGCCATAGACATTTTTGCAAAGTATCCTTGAGATGCGGCGTTTTAAATTCATCAACGATCGTGGCTCGGTCCCGACATCCGAGATGGCATAAGTGTCTCTGTCTACTAGAATGCCTCCGTGTTGTTTCAAGATGTTCATAACTCGGGCATCCATTCTTCCTTCCACTTCCTCCATCCCTGCTTCAATTGTCTTTCTCTTTTCGGCCATAGATATAGCGAGTGTTGGAGTGGCAAAGTCACTGGGAGTTTGTCTTGCGATAATATCACCGTGATAAGACCTTGTTGGGGGTTTGTGCAATCATCAAGGTCACATCTTTCGATCCTTCCCCCAACGCGGACTTTCCTTTCTTTTGTTTTGACACTTCCTCACCGCTCTTTCCTTTACAAATCTTCCTCCTTTTCGACTTGATCTCTTTAGCGCTTTAAAGTATTCCTCTTTCCCCTTTTTGGCATCATCAAAGGAGAGAAAACACTGAAACATCTTGGCAAGCGGGAAGTCGAGCCTGGCGATAGCCGAGTTCTCCTCGAGTCCAGGCTGCGGTGTATGCGGCACGAAATTCGGAGCGAGTAGCGTTGGACTCTCTTAAATTAGCTTCATCTCACCATGAGAAGGCTGAATTTTCTATCCATGTTTTCTTCCATACGCTGGAGATCACTCTTATTTTGCTCACGCAGCCACTTTATCTCGGCGTGTGAGCTTCGTGCATGTGCTCAATGTGTTCTCTCAATTTCGTTTTGCATCGGATTCTCGGCTCTCCATACCCGACTTGTTGAACAATGTCCTGAAGTATCTAACTTGTTCCACACGCATTGTTTCTTCTTTGTTGCCACCATTCCCGATCCGGATTGTTATGCCTCTCAAGTCGGCATGGGTTGGCATCTCTGTTGTCGATCGCGTATGTCATAGAGGCACTGGTGCCTCATCCGTTCAATTTCGACAAATAATGCCTTGAACACCTCCCGAACTTCAAATTTGTTTCTTCCGTTGCGGTGATGGCCATGCGGCGTCTAAGTCATAGTCACCGAACGATGGTACGATTTTAATGACGGGAGCTGGTCTGCAGGAAGCGTGCGAGCTCGTTCTCGACTCTTCATGGAGGTCGGGTACCTCCGGGAGAAAGGAAATGATTCTACAAAGGAATCATCACGGCCAAACCGGGATTTGTTCGATGATAAGAGGTGCGCGTGAAGTTCCTTTTGAGTCGAACTGCTGCGGCTTGAGGAGCTGTGCGGTGGATTTGATTGTTTGTTGGGGTCTTTTGTGAAGTGGACCCGACTTCGAGCCTCACTGTCTCAACGACCGTTGGTCCCACTGGTTTCTCCATTGAGTGGGTGGTCTCGGCCGTATCGAAGCGTCATCGGACGATGATGAGATTTCCATTGGTGGCTCATCATCAAAATTGAAAGTTTGACGAGTAGTCTTGAGATCGAGACTTGCTCGTCTTTGGGAACATCCGCAATGAGTCTTTTGGATCATTTCGGGGGATGACTCGAACTTCTTCGTCGCCTTCGATCCCGAAAGGTTACATCGGGATTATCCTGGGAATCATGAAGCGTGCTTATCTCCTTTTCGGATGGATCAATGATAGCGGGGGGATGTTCTCTACTTGGCTTCTTTACCCCTGAAAGTCTCAACCTCCCGTGGGCCTTCATTACCTCCTGCAGTCTCAAGCTGCGCGAGGCACTGACCTCCCTTTTCGACGATGTCACTGTCTTAGGGTCTTCGTGGTGGCATCCATTGAGTCTCGGCTCCATGGATTGCACTTTCATCGCCAGTGTTAACTCCCGTGTACATTCCTTCCTCGTGCCTCGATCGCATCGCGGCGTCATTAGCCTTCGAGCGGTTGGCACCTCACCAGACAATCTCAATCGCCTGGAGCTTCGTTGATGGCAACTTGCTTTGTTCGTTTTGTGTTTTTACTTTCTCCACTTCACCTCCTAGATTCGTTGTGGAGTCATCTGCAGATTCTCCGACCTTCTGCGGTGGAGGGGAGTTTCCCCTCGGTGGCACACCGGTGAGTGACTTGGAATGGGGTCACTCGTCTCCAAACTCCCGGTGTATCTCTTTTGAGTGTTCACCGTTGGGGCGGTGGTAAGACACCTTCATTAGGGGTTGGCTCAACCTGGGGTCCCCACTAACCCGGTTTCATCGCGATTCCCTAAATTCCTTCTTCCGAGTGAGTGAGGGAAGTGGTGGCGGAACGACGGTGGCGATTTGCTTTGCACTACTCCCATTGGATCGATTTCAGTGTATTTTGGAGGACTCTCCTGGTCCCTCCATCATACTTTTCTCATGAAGAATTCGGGATTCACGCATTGCTTCTTTGCATTTGCAACTCTTTCGTAGCGTGCGGGGTCCCGATCCTCATCACTTTCGATAGAATGTCGAAGTGAGTATGTGTATGTTACGTGGTGCGGTGAGAGGGCGAGATCTTTGGCCTTCTCTCTTGCCTCGGCTTCCTCTGCCAGATCTCTCCTTCTCCTTATCCTTGAAGATTTGCGGGATATCATGCGATTCTCTTCATCTAGTCTTTGAGATCACGAGAGGTTAGTCCAAGGAAGTTCGATGTTTCTCTTCTTCTTCGATAAACTCGGGCCGTTGGAACTGTTCCCTTGATCGACTTAATTTCCATTTCCTCCACTCACGCAGGCGATTTTGGATGTCGGGTAAGGAGGATAGGATCATCACATCACTATCATCTCTATCGCCTTCTTCTTGTGTCTCACCATGTGCGAACTACAAATGTCTTGATTTGCCTCTGTCGATCGCCTTGACGAGACTTAGTCATTTCATCTATAGTATGTGGAGACTCTACTTCTCTAGCGGTCTCCGATGTCTGCTCGGTGAGTGGGCGACTCGGCGGTTTCTCAAGCTCGGAGTGCTTGATGATTCTTCTTCGTCTCTAGTTTGTACCGGAGGGATTTACGGTTCGAGAGTTTCTTCGAGACTTGGGCGGGGGCAGTCTTTGGTGCTTTCTTACGAGGAGGGCCGTCTTGGCTTGTCGGATCTCCTCTTTTTGACGATCGGAGAAGGTAGTTGAGAGTCCTTCTCGACCCGCTAGCTGTTTGGGCGGGACACTACTGCGGGGCGGGTGACTTCGGCTGCGAGGGGCGGGAAGCGAGTTTGTTTTTCTTTCTTTGCGGGAGCGTGATCTTCTTAGCACTGCGCAGAGGCAACTTTCTTCTTTGGTGGAGAGGAAAACAGATTGTATCTTCAGTCAGGTCACCGATTCCCCCTCACTCGTGTCGGCTCTCTTGGCGTAGGCTCTCTTCTGCGCCGCTGAGAGGTTTTGATCTGAACATCCTCTTGTTTACATGGAACGCCTTTCCATGTCTAAGAGGGACTCCTTTCACCTCCATCACCGGCCAATCACCGGGCCATATCCTGAGGATCCTCCAAATGTACCATCTTCCTTGAAGGATTTGTTCCCTACATTCGCATAGTCTGCGTAGACAAACTCAAATTGATTTATTTTCCTTTCTTCAATGATCGCGGCCATTCACGATCAACTTTGCTTTGTGATTGGTCAAAGCCGCCAAATTTGATGTCATGCATTTGGCAACTATGTCCAACGACTTGTGATAATCCTCCTTCAAGAAATGACCTCTTGTTTCTTTGTGTAAACTATTTTATCAAAGATAGTCGGGCTTGGCTCTTTCTTACAAGCGGCGGCCAGGTTTACATCGGCCGTTGATTTCGATGCTCCTTCCGTCGGTAGTGAGCGATGTTCACCAAATCCTTGGCGAGAGATGGTGAACTTCTTTTCGTGAACAGATGACTTTATCCCTTCATCGTGAATCTCGGCGTTCACGTAGAACTCGTGCGACCTCCTCCACATAGGTCATCGAGTATTCCAACGTCGAAACGATTTCACCAGGCGTTTCCGGTTTCTCGGAATTTTCTTCACTAAGGTGTCGTCGGACCCTGTTTCACCATGCCGTCGAAATCCACAAGAGACCGGTATGGATTTGCTTTCCTAACTTGACAAAATCATAGGTTGGTGCCATTTTTCGAGGATTTCACCGAAGAAAACTTAGAGGTTGATTTGAAGATAGATAGGGTTTTGAGAGAGTTTTGCCTTTGCTTCCAAACAAATGAACAGCAGTTTTGGTAATATGAGAGAGAGAGAGAGAGAGAGAAGAAGGAAAGCTTAAGTATGGTTTATGAAAGGGCGTGCGGGTGGTTTTTGAAATGTGATCGAAATCGACGCTTAGATTTTGCACGCCGATGTAGCATTTAATGTCTCGTATTTAATGCGGCAAAGATTTATATCCAATCATAAGCTTGGTGTGCGCTTTTGCATGTACACGTCATAATTATCTTTGACGTATTTCTTAAAAACATTCCCGCTTAGTCAAAACGATCACGTTTTTGTCACTTTGTTCATAAATGACTCGGCTTTTACCCTTAGTTTGGTTTAACTCTTCTTCTCACGATTCTCTTTGTGACTCAATTGTCGGTGACTTGGTATAAATTGTCTTTCCGATCTGGTGATTTTCTTAGGCGATTTGTGAGTTCGACTCTTTTTCCCTTTTTGTGTTCCATTTCTTTTCTTTGATTCTTCCGAGTGTCGGCTCACTCAATTAACCCTAACTCATGCTTGAGTTCTTCAAATCTTGACTCACATAATGGTTTTGTGAAGATGTCGGCCAATTGTTTATCGCTGAGATATATTCCAAGATGATGTCCTTCTTTTCAACATGATCTCTTATGAAGTGATATCTCGACATCGATATGCTTTGTTCTTGAGTGCAACACGAGATTTTGAGTGATTGCAATTATCACACATGATTGGAATTTCTTTTTCCTCAACTTCATAGTCTCTCACTTTGTCTCATCCATAGGATTTGGGCACAACAAACCCAATAGCTATGTATTCCTTGTAAGTTGTAGAGGTGGCTATTGAATTTTGCTTCTTGCTAAACCAGAAATCGGCTGTTTCCTAGCATTTGACATGTGCCTCGAGGTGCTCTTCCCACACTCTACATCCAAAGATAGTCAGTCGAATAGCCAATTAGCTTGAATCCACCTTCCTTTGGATACCATAAGCCAACTTCTTGGCTTCCTTTCAAGTATCTCAATATTCTCTTAGTCATTGGCTTTGTCATATGGCTCTCTTTTGGAGCCGATTGAAATCTTGCACATACACCTACAAAGAAAGGTGATGTCCGGCCTGCTTCTTTGTGAGATAGAGCAATGATCCATAAGTGCTTTGTATCTTGTTTGATCTACGAGGCTTGCCATCTGCATCCATGTCTATTTTTGATGATGTATTCATTGGTATTTTCACGAGAAGACTTCTCCTCCATACCAAATTTCTTCATTAAATCTCTCCGGTGTATTTTGTTTGACTTATGAAGGTTCCATCCTTGATTGTTTCACTTGGAGTCAAGGAAGAATGTCGCTCTCCCATCATGCTCATTTCAAATTTACTTTGCATGAGGTTTGAAAATTTTTCACATAGCTCTTTGTTTGTGGATCCAAAAATGATGTCATCCACATATATTTGAACAAGCGATACTCTTTTTGTCTTGAATTCTAAAAAGTGTTCTATCTACTTTTCCTTTTGTGAATCCATTCTCAATTAGGAATTGTGACAAAGTGTCATACCATGCTCGGGTGCTGTTTCAATCCATCCATACAAAGCTTTCTTGAGTTTGTATACCTTATCTCCAAGAGTCTCTGCTCAAATCATGGAGGTTGTTCAACATACACTTCTTCTTCCAATAAACCATTTAGGAATGCGCTTTTTACATCCATCGATATCTGACAAAATTCTTGTGAGTCGCATGCATAGGCAAGAAACATCCTTATAGCTTCCAATCTTGCTACGAGGAGCAAATGTTTCATCAAAATCTATTCCTTCTTCTTGGCAATATCCTTTGGCTACTAGTCTTGCTTTGTTTCTTACTACTGAGAACCTTCCCGTTCATCTTGTTTCGAACACCCATTTAGTACCAATAACGTTTTGATGTGTGGGTCTTTGAACTAATTCCCATACTTTATTTCTTTCAAACCGATTCAATTGACTCTTCTTGCATAGATTGAATCCAATGTGTGTCATCCAATGCTTGTGACACATCTTTGGGCTCTATTTGCGAGATAAAGCATGTGAACATAACTTCTTGTTGAGTTACGGATCTTGTTTTGACACCTTCTCTTATATCTCCAATGACAAGTTCGGTGGATGGTCTCTCGGCCATCTTACATCGAGGTTGGAGTAAGTTGGTGGATTGATCGTCTAGCCTGTTTGTGTTGCTTTGATCATCTCTCTCGTAGTCACTTAGTTGCAAATTTTCCAAATGTTTTTGAGATTCACTATCTCATCTTCTTCGAGTTTATAATTCGGCTTGACTTGAAGATAGGGACTCTTACGTATGGTTGGATGATTGACTTATCACTCTTCAATGTCTTCTCCATTTACATTTGGCTCATCGAATACCACATGAATGGATTCTTCGCCACCATAGTCCTTTTGTTGAGTACTCTGTAGGCTTTGCTTTGGTGAGTATCCCCGAAGATACCTTCATCGACTTTAGCATCGAAGGCCTTTAGATTGTCTTTGCCATTGTTGTGGATGAAGCATTTACATCCAAATATTCTAAAATATGCAACATTTGGTTTTCTTCCAGTCCAAATCTCATAGGAGTCTTTGTCGGTTAATTTGTCTTTTATCATACATCTGTTTTGAGTGTAGCAAGTTGTGTTGATTGCTTGACCCAAAATCTTTTTGGTAACCCCGCTTGACTAACATGGTCCTTTGCGCTTCTTTGAGAGTTCTATTCTTCTTTTCTCGCAACTCCATTCTCACTGTGGAGTTCTTTGCCGAGATAGTTCATGACCAATACCATTTTCAATACAATATTGAGTTATTATTCCATTAACAAACTCGGTTCCTCTCGTCTGATCTTATTTTGATAATGGTTTGGCTCTTCTCGTTTTGAATCCTCTTCATCACCGTGGTAGTTTTACGTAGAGTTTCTTTCTTCTTACACATGAATATTGTCCATGTATATCTTGAGTAGTCATCTACTACCACCAAGGTGTATTTCTTTCCACTTATGCTAGCCGGTTCCACCGGGCCAAATAGATCCATATGTAGCGGATGCAATATTCTTGTTGAAGATGGGCATGTCTTTTCTTTGAATGATGATTTGATTTGTTTTCCCTTTTGACATGCGTCACATATACTCTCATTTACGTATATCGAGTCCGGAAGTCCTTCCACAAGACTACTACGCAAGCTTGTTAATCGTTTTGAAATTCGGGTGACTCGGCTTTTTTGTGCCACACCAACTTGATTCAAATTGTGCTTTTTGCTAGTAGACAGTCTTTGGGTGTAGCGGTTGACCAATCTACTACATACATGTTCTTTTTGTGTCGCATCCTTGCAACACAACTTTATTCGATTCACCTCGCTTGATTTGGCATATACCCATGTTAAATCCAACATTATAGCCCTTGTCACGAGTTGGTGATGCTTAGGAAGTTGAAGTTGAGTCCTTCAACATATGCAACATCTGTGATTTCTAATCCATTACTCTTGATGGATCCAATGCCTCTTATTTCACCTGGAGCTTCATTTCCTCCAAATATGACTTTTGCTCCTTTAACTTCCTTGAATTTTGACGGTTTTTCTTATTTCTGTCATATGTCCGGGAATGACCACTATCCATATACCAGGTTCCTTGGCACTTTCAACTGTTCCTTGAACCCGCAATCAAGGAAATTAAGTTTTAGGTACCCATACTTGTCCGGGTCCTTAGGGGTTAGAATTGTAAGATGATCCAACCAACTTATAGCCAAATGATTTGACTCTAGGGGTTGCCATCTATCGATGTCATAATCATAATTAATCTTGGCAAATTGCTTGGGGATTCTAGGTTCATACAAATTGTCTCTTTTGTCGTATGCTGTATATGTGTTTTGGCAATCGCCTTCTTTGGGTAATTGTGGTGTTTAAGTGTAGTGCTAGTGCATATGTGTGTCTTGATAAAAGCTCTTATACTTTTGGAATGGCCTTTCTTTGAATTCTAGGCCTTTGCCATTTGGGCTTATATTCCATAAGTCATGTTGATAGTTCACATCATTCCAATCGGCTTGGCTTGGATATTTTCTACCATTCCCATCATATGTATTTCTTTTATAGATTTTAAGGGTTTTGGTAGCTCGCTTCTTCTTTTCTGAGTATTTTCTGTTTGGAGTTTGCTTTGAGGAACTCGATCAATCTCTTCTTAATTGTCCTTTCCCGCCGCACACTCAACTCGGCCGTTTTTTCCTTTTCCTTTATAACCAAGGCGGTTTGCTTGTAATTGTGCTTTGGAGTGAATGTGTGTGCAACATTTAGAGTTTTGGATTTTTAGACTCTTCATTGCTTGAAGATCCTTTTTCCAAAATTACTTTTGAAGTTTGACATATCACGAGGAGTTCAATCCTGTGCTGTCTTGTCTCCACATTCTCTTTGACTCATAATAAGATCATCCAATGATTTAGATGCCTTAGTGAATGAGGCATAACATTTTTGAGGTCATTCTCCTCTTTTCTATTGCGGCAATTTCGCTATTAACTCGCTTTTTTTTCAAATTTTTTAAACTTTCATTCTCATCGGCTATTTGACTTAGAGTACTCGGCTCCTTAGTCACCGTGAGTTTTGCTCTTAGTAAATTTGTTTTCCTCATTTAGTAGTGTGTGTGAGGATTTAATGTGTTCAAAATCTTTCATCATTTTGCCTAATGAATCATAAAGATCGGTGGGTGATGAGGTGTGTGTGTCACGATCACTATCACTAGAATGCGAGTTTGACGAGTTGGAGTTTACCTCATCTTCTTGGTCGAGTTGATCTTGTTCCTTGGCCATCAAACGGTCGGGGTTTTTCTTGAGTCACTTGAGTAGTCGGCTTCATCGCTGCTCTCGAGTCACCGTGTCTTTTGACTCGGATTTTCTCGCACCCAACATTGCCTTTTTCTTTTCTTGTCTTCTTTCTCACAAAGACCTTTCTTTCTTCTTCATTCCCGTATTTGTTGACTACGAGGATATGGGCGATCAATGGCATAGTGACACTGGTTGCCTACGATTCAAAGACAGATATTTCAACCTTTTGATCGCTCTTTCCATTCTTGGATTGTCGACCCTTTGATATTGACTTTTTGATGATCTGTTCTCTTGGTTGGCCTATCTTCCCTTGATTTGGAGGAGCTGAGTGTCTTCGGAGGATTCGCCCTTGCCTCTCTTGTAGTTCTTATTGAAAAACTTGTTGAACCTTTTTACTAGTAGGGCTATTTCTTCCGGGTCAATGACTTCTTTGACCTCGGCTCTCTTCCCCATCTTTAACAATTAGAGCAAACTGTTTTGGGTACAATTGTCTCTTCCTCGGTCTTTTCTTCTCACCAAACTCGTAGGCTTTGAGGTCCGAGAATAGTTCATGGTTGGATGTCTTTGATAGGTCCATGGAATGTCTTAGTGCCATGACTTTCATTTCTCATTCAAATTGGAAGACTTTTTAGGATCTTCATACACATTTCCTTATGTGTATATTCCTTTCCAAGTCACGAGATAGCTCGTTGGTGATTTACGTGAACCGAGCATCCAGTTGATCCAGGTTTTCTCCGAGATCATTTTGAAGTTCTCAAATTTCTGTATGACCACCGATAATTTGTTTTCTTTGATTTGCTTTGAGCCTTCACAAATCAATGTTAGCTTGTCCCGATTTCTTTAGCCGTTTTGCATGATTTGACTTTATTGAACATGGCTTTGTCGAGGTTTTGTAAAGGATGTCCTTGGCTACATTGTCCAGGTTGTATCTTTTTCTCTCATCATTTGTCCATTCGATTCTTGATTTTTCAACCATGGGGTGCAGGAGCAACATCCTCTTCACCTTCACCGCAGCTTTTCTTACAATGTGTTCACCTTTTAAGATTTGCGGTGGCCCATCCTCTATCACTATCCACATCTCATCATGTAATCTTTGATAGATGAGCCTGCATACGAATTTTCCAATCATCAAATTCTTCAATTGTGAACATAGGGATGCGTGTCAAATTTGCTTCCATGATAATAAATTTTAATGATAAAAAGAGTATTGAAAGTTTAAGTATTAAAGCGGACTTTGAAAAGTTTGGAGATCTAGTTCGGGAACCGGTCAAAGTATGGAAGGCTCAATGAACCAACCGCTCCGATACCACTTGTAGGTCCCAAGGGGTGTAAGTGTAAGGTTTAGAAGAGGGGTTGAATAAACCTTACCAAATTTTTGATTTAGTCCTTTTAAAAATTCGAGTTGATCTACTACAATTTGTGTCCTTGGTGATGACCAATTTAGTTAATCAAGAGAGTTAGTCTCTCAACGGACTCAACGAGCCGTTGATGGAATAACTCACTGTTAAGTCTAAATTAACTCAACTGTGGTTTGTTTTTTTGGAAGACTTAACACCCTTGAGTTTGGTTAAGTAGAGATTTAGAGCTTGATTTAGTACTTAGAGATTATCTAATGGATAGCAAATATGTCGCAGAATTAAACAAATATGATGCAAGAATTGAAGTCTTTGAAATGTAAATGACACAATGAGATTTTTATAGAGGTTCGAAGATGGGGTAATTCTTCTACTCCTCTCTTCTCCAACTCCCGGAGGAATCCACTAGGTATTGATCGATATACAAAGTGGTAATGTCCCGATACAAGTCTTGATCACACACGGTGACTTGATCCTTTGGGACTCGATCCGAGACGCCTGATCACTCACCAAGCTTCTCGTGACGACTCGGCTTCTTCACAGGCAAAACTTTGCTTGCTACTACGACCACTTGCTCAAGCTCTTTGGATTTGATCACGAAGCCCTCCAAAAGCTCAAGACTTGGTTCGACCTTGAACCTTCCTACAATCCTTCGTGGAATGTAGACCCGCCCGATTCTTCATAATTTCGTCTTCAACGATTGAAGTTATCTTTCCTTCACAGGTGAGTGTTGGATTGATGTTCTTCGTAGTGTAGGCTTGAGGATTGAGCGTTTAATAACTTGAGAATATTTCGAGTTCTGATTCGATAATTGCTTGAATGTTTTTGGTTCCGTCACCTCTTCTCGAGTCATTCCTCGGCCTTTTATAGTGATCTTTCAAAAATCCGCCCGTTGAAGAGATAGGCTTATTTTTGAAAGTCACTTGTGGTCGCTGGCTTGTCTTGTTGCGATCCTTGGAATTGCCATTTCCTCGTATGAATTGTTCTTCACCTTTTCGAGTTTCGACACGGTGTAGTGCTTCCCATTAGTTTATTCCTTTTGCACGCTTCCTGGATCGAGCACTTCGAGAAAGGTAGCATGGAGATATTACTTGTTTAGGTAATTCTCTTGATTTACGTGCAACGGATCTTTTTGATTATCTCGACTTGACCGCATTTCCTTGCTTTCCCCAGGTGACTTAGAGTCACTTCCAATCATGGATGACTCTTCATCACTTCAACTTGAGACTTGGCTTTTCTTGAGTTGACTTGACCGATACTCCACTCCGCATCTCATCTCGTTGCTCCTTCATAGAGAGTTCCTCTTCTCTTCTTTGTCATACTCAAATGTCTTGCGGTGAGTCTTCCTTCTAGTCTCCGGTTGTTTCTTCTTGCATGTTTGGGCATAGTGACTTAACTCGAACTTGACCAGCCCTATTTATTACAATGCAGTTTACAACAAAAATTGGGGTGCCAACTTCCTATTCTAAGTTTTACATGGCATTCATCAAAATCTAAACAATAAATTTCCCAACAACGATCAATATATCTCAAATTTAAATGAAGGCTCCTTCATACGAGTATAAACTATCAACATATCTAAAATCTAAATGAAGACTCCTTGATACAGATATAAACTATCAACATATGTCAAACTAAAGTGAAAACTCCTTGATATGAGTATAAACTGTCTACAAATTCAAGAACTCATTGATAAGAGTATAAACTGTGGACAAATAAGAACTCTTTGATAAGAGTATAAACTATCTAAAAAATAACAAAAAAAACTCCTTGATATGAGAATAAATTGTCTACAAATTCAAGAACTCCTTGATATGGGTTTAAATTATATATATGTTCCAAGTCAAGCGAAATGTTGTGAGTTAATCATCGGATGAAAGAATTCGAGACTCATTCACTTTAGCTTTCATGAAACAAATACACGTGAACACGTCTCGGTGGGGCATTTGTAGACGTATAAAAATTATGGCCAATCGATAATTACCAAGTGTCAAATCTCAAAATCATTGGAGATTAAGACATGTCTTGATAGATATCTCAAATCTTAAGAGATTATGACTTATCTTGATAAAATATTGAAGTGATCATTATTTCTTTTTATATCTATCACATCTATTGTGATTAAAGAGATAGATAAGTTTAAAATATTTACTAACCAATTAAATCAAGTCTTTACATCCTATGGTTTATCCAAGAACCCCTCTCTTGCAAGTATAAATAGGGCTCATTCTTAAGGAATTAAAACACAATTCAAAGAGAAGAAATCCAAGTAAGAAAGACGGTGGAAGAAATTCTCTTAACTCTAGAAGATCAAATTTAAGAAAATTCACGGTGTTCAAGGCGAAATTCAAGGCACTCATCGCGGAGTCTGCTCAAATTATATTGTTTGATTCGGGAATAAGTTGTCAAGCCCTCGAGCTAACGTTACCGAATATCAAGTTCATCTTGGAGGAAGATCAAAAAGATAGTTCCACCAAAGAAGTTCTCATATTCAAATCAAATATCGTTAGATATATCATGTTTGATTTGAGATCAAGCTGTCAAGCCCTCGAATTAGCGTTTTTCAAATTCAAATTCAAGTTTGGAAAAATCATGCAGAAGAGTTCATCTCCAATGTCTCGAATTCCAAATATTATATTCTTAAATAAAAGAATCAGAGGATTTCCAGAGATTATAACCTTTTGATATTTTTTATTTATATAAATTCAATTTGTATTATTTTTCTTGTTTGTTTATTCGTAGACAAAAAAAAATTGTGTTACGTCACAAATTTGCAATTCTTCAAAATGGACTTCTATAATAAGTCACTTTTCTATGTCTACTTCTATAATAAGTCACTTTTCTAAAAGTCCATTTAAAAATAATTACCAAACAAACAACTTTTTTCAAATGGACTTCTAGACCTAAATGTCCATTTGGAATTGGTTTCCAAACATCCTCTATAGTACCCAAGAAATTGGGGGAAAATAGAAATTAGGGCTTGATTGTTTAACAATTAGGGATTTAAAAATTTTGGGGAAATCTGAAAAATCTTATTATAATTGGGCCTAATAGATTATTTTTAGACTTTATTGGCCAACTAGAAATCCTAAATCCATCACCAAGCCCAAGCCCAAACATACATCATTTATCAAAATAATGTAAGACCAATTATTATAAAATCTTCAATTAACAGAAAATAAAAGTCAATATTTTAGTTTTTATTTTTACTTAATTTCAGCTAATTAATTAATTTCAAAATTAAATACTAATTGGTTATAAAATCAAATCTTGAAAAGTTATCATCTCAACAAATATTATGGCTAACAAATTCAGGCCAAAATTCAGTCTAGATACATTGAGCAAATTCATCCCTAAATTTCTAATTAAATTTTCAACAAAAATTAAGATTAAAATTATGTTACATCAATTTTCTGAAATCACTCTCATTACCTAAATTACCACTCTAATGATCGTATAATAACACTAATTCTCATTATCCTTGGACATGTGGTAACTGCGCATGGAATTGAGGTTGACCCAGGTAAGGTTGAAGCTGTCAATGAATGGAAAGCACCCACGAATGCGAGCGAAGTTCATAGTTTTCTTGGTTACAGAAGATTCATTGAGGGATTTTCTAAAATAGCTGGACCCATGACCCAGTTGACAAGAAAAGGGGATAAATTCATTTGGAGCGAGAAATTGGAGGAAAGTTTTCAGGAACTGAAACAAAGACTAACCTCTGCACCTGTATTGACAATACCCGATCCTATAGAGGTATTTGTTATTTACAGTGATGCGTCAAAACCAGGTCTTGGGTGTATTTTGATGCAACATGGCAAGGTAGTTGCTTATGTCTCGAGACAATTGAAGCCACATGAGCTGAATTACCCTACGCATTACTTGGAGCTAGCCGCAGTAGTACACGCACTAAAGATCTGGCGACACTACTTGTATGGAAGTAAGTGTGAGATATACACGGACCATAAAAGTCTAAAGTATCTCTTCACACAAAAAGAGCTGAATATGAGGCAAAGAAGGTGGTTGGAGTTAGTGAAAGATTATGATTGCACTATCAATTACCATCCGAGTAAAGCTAACGTGGTAGCAGATGCTCTAAGCCGAAAAACTAAAAACGAATTACCCTGTTTGCTAACAGATCAATAGGGATTGGCGAAATAGTTCGCCAAGATGAAAATTGAGATTGTGACTCCGCCAAGAGGTACAGAGGTGATGTTAGCAACACTGGTAGTACGGCCCACGTTGCGAGATAGAATCAAAGAGACTCAACCACGAGATATATTTCTGAATAAAATGAAGAAACGAATTCAAGAAGGAAGTATTAAGGGTTTTGAGATGACGGTTGATGGTGTATTGGCATACGAAGGGAGATTATGTGTGCCTAATAATGAAGAACTTAGAAGAGAAATTCTTGAGGAAGCTCATAGTACGCCATATACGGCTCACCCAGGTGGTACGTAGATGTACCTAGACTTGAAAGAAGCCTTCTGGTGGAGGAGCATGAAAAGAGATATCGGATCATTTGTAGCGAGATGTTTGACGTGTCAACAAGTCAAAGTTGAACATCAAAGACCATCAGGTTTACTAAAACCCCTTGAAATCCCAGAATGGAAATAGGAACATATAACAATGGATTTCGTAGTCGGGTTGCCTCTATCGGTCAAGAAGAATAATGTTGTGTGGGTTATAGTTGACCGAGTGACAAATTCAGCACATTTTCTGCCAGTGAAAATGACGTTAAAAATGAACCAATATGCAAGGATATATATTACAGAAATTGTAAGGTTGCATAGGGTCCCTGTGACGATAGTGTCAGACAGAGACCCGCGTTTCACTTCAAAATTTTGGAAAAGTCTACAAACAGCTTTGGGAACGTTAAGCTTTAGTATGACTTATCACCCACAGCATTTAACGAATGGGCATACTTGGAAAGAACAATACAAACACTAGAAGACATGATGAGGGTGTGCGTGCTCGATTCTGGTGAAAACTGGGAGTCAATATTGCCTTTGGTGGAGTTCGCTTACAATAATAGTTATCAAGCAAAAATTAAAATGGCTCCATATACAAGGCATTGTACGGAAGAAAGTGTAAATCACCCTTATATTGGAGCGAAGTGGGTGAGAAAAAAATTTTGGGACCAAAGTTAGTCGAGCAGACAGTTGAGAAAATTGAGAAAGTTCGGGACCGAATGAAGATAGCACAAAACAGACAAAAATCTTACGTAGACCGACGAAGGAAGGATCTACAGTTGGATGTGGGAGAGAAAGTATTCTTGAAAGTGGCACCTATGAGAGGTGTTTTTCGTTTCGGTGAAAAGGAAAAATTAAAGCAAAGATACATTGTCCGCTCGAAATTTTGCAACGAATCAGTGAACTAGCATACCAATTAGCATTGCCGCCAAAGTTGTCATCAGTCCACAATATGTTCCATGTATCGATGCTCAGGAAGTATGTATGACCCAAGTCATATTGTAAATTATTCAGAAATCGAAATCCATTACGATTTGACTTACGAAGAAGCACCTGAGGTTATCTTAGAACGAAAAATACACAAATTAAGAAATAAAGATATGACCTTAATCAAAGTTCAATGGAAACGACACGATAAGAACGAAGGCACATGGGAACGAGAAGAAGATGTTCGAGCTAAGTATCCGGATTTCCTTAATTTTGGTAAGTATTCGAATTTCGAGGACGAAATTAATTTTTAGGGAAGTAAGATATAGTACCCAAGAAATTGGGGGAAAATAGAAATTAGGGTTTGATTGTTTAACAATTACAGATTTAAAAGTTTTGGGGGAAATCTGAAAAATCTTATTATAATTGGGCCTAATAGATTATTTTTAGACTTTATTGGCCCACAAGAAATTTTAAACCCATCACCAAGCCCAAGCCCAAACATACATCATTTATCAAAATAAGGTAAGACCAACAATTATAAAATCTTCAATTAACAGAAAATAAAAGTCAAATCTTGAAAAGTTATCATTTCAACAAATATTCAGGCTAACAAATTCAGGCCAAAATTCAGTCTAGATACATTGAGCAAATTCAGCCTTAAATTTCTATTCAAATTTTCAGCAAAAATTAAGATTAAAATTATGCTACATCAATTTTCCGAAATCACTCTCATTACCACAATTACCACTTTAATGATAGTATAATAACACCAATTCTCATTATCCTATTGTACAACAAATTTCCAAAAAAAAAAAATACAGAGGTAAGAAATTTGTTTCCTTTTCTTCTCCAACTCACCAAAGTCATCCCCCATTTCAAATACTCCACTGTCACCACCCCCACCCAGCCATTGTCTAGCCTAGAAACAAATATATATATATATATATAAATATAAATACCTCGATTTTCCAGTCACCACCGTGACTCCGGCGAGTATGCGTGGTGTGTGTGCGGGTTGGAGTGTTAAGAAGGATTTTAGAGAGAGGGAGGTTTGGGAGTAGGAGAAGAGATATAGACAGAGAGAGATGAAATGGGTTTTGCTGAGATAAAAAAAAAAAAAAAGAAATAATAGAGAAATGAAGGAGGGGAACGTATGGGTGGGGGTAATGGGTTATTGGGGAGGGGGAAAGGAGAAAAAGAAGGGGAATTTAAAGAGAGAGAGAGAGAGAGAGAGAGAGAGAGAGAGAGAGAGAGAGAGAGAGAGAGATGAAATGGGTGGGGAGGTTACGGGAAAGAGAAGGAAGAAGAAAGAAGTGGGGAGAAGGGGAGAATGGGTTGGGGCGGGCAGCTAGGGGCTGGGTGGGTGGGCTGGGGTGAGGGAATAGGGATCCAAATCCTATTTTTTTTTACCAAATTAATTTCTAGCCTTTAAAATTAATTCCTATTATATATATAAATTTTATATAAAAGTTACAAATATTAATACTAGTTTTAAATTTAATTGTAGGCAACGGACATAGAAATTTCCACTCTTGATACACTCTACTCTACGCTACTTTTCGAGGTAGGGGTTTTCCGCTTTTATTTATCCATGTTAAATGCCCTTTATATGTTGCTTGATAATATTGTCTCTACGTGCTACGTGTCTATTGTCGTGTGGGACCATACAGAGGTTCGGGGTATAAAAGTTCCTTCCAGTGAAATCCAGGCAGTGCGAACCATGTTTCAATGCCATAGCTACAATTATATTTTCAATTTTAAGCATATTATTTTGTAATGTGTATTGTGTATTTAGCTTGGACAAATATGCCCCTACTGAGCCATTGCTCACCCCAAAATATAATTATATTTCAGATGAATGATGGAGTTGGCGGGACACGTGGAGGCGGTGACCCGAATAATAAAAATTATAATAATAAACTTTATTTTTTTTATTATTTTTCTTTGATGGATATTTCTAATGTTTAGTATTAAAAATTTATTTATGGAATGATTCTTTGAATTTTTATCTAACAATTTTTATATTATCATTTTAAACGGTAAATGATCTTTGGAAAATTCACGTTTTATTATAAATCGCACTATTACTTTATAGATCGTATTTTATTTTAAAACTGTGAAAATGGGATATTATATCCTCAATAACCTCTCTAGAATGGACTTTTTGGATAAGTGACTTATCCAAACGTCCATTCTAAATTAACCACCAAACATCATTTTTTCTTGAAATGGACTTTTAAATATAAAACCCATCTCAAAAGTGCTCTAAACAAGCACAAGACATCCCACACCCACCATATTAGCACAAAAATCTGTGTCATTTGCCACATACTATTAAATAACCCTTAAGAAACTCTGGCACAGAATCATGTATAAACACATCTGTAATTTAATTTTGAAAAAAAAAGATCAATCTAAAGGAAAACCAGCCACATACAAATATAGACTTAAAAGTCTAACACATTGTATTAACAGAAACCAACCTAAAATTGTAAAAAGTAATGAAATCCACACAATGAGACAATATCAACAACCCAAAATCATGGTATAACCAATCCAAATACTATCTATTATTTTGCCTTTGGACCAAAAGAATAAGGCTGCCCAAATCTCTTGACAATCAAAGCCATGTACTTCCCTTGGTGCTCTGCAAGAGCAAGTTCAGTTTCACTCGGCTCTCTCGAGCCATCACCCGAGAAAACTCCGGCTCCATAAGGCGAACCCCCTCTTATAGAATCGGTTCCAAACATTCCGGCCCCAAATGTGTATCCGATCGGAACATAGATCATACCGTGGTGCGCTAATTGCGTAATTGCTGTCCAACTGCAACACATAAAAATCAGATGTGACTTTGTGAAATCGCAAATGTAAGCCGTCATGAGAATGGGAGAGTAAATGTTAAAATCAAAACATGAAGGAGAAAGATCTAAAAGCTTATACTTAATACTATTTCAATTTTCGTCCAGCTTTCTAGTTATGCTGCTATTCCTAGGATACTGTTGGAATTTGTCAAAAAAAAAATCGTTTTTCTTTTTTCAATGGGATATCTGCCTAAGCTAGTTGATTTTGCATAAAATTATCGAGTCTGGCCTTTGAGGAGTGTCTTTATGAAATAATATTCAAGAAAATAACTAATTAATAAGTTTGATGAAAAATATGTCACCCATCATGTGTTAAATTCAGTGTTGTACTCTAAATTCAAACATCGAACATTTGTTTCCATTTTACAAATTGCACGCATTGGAACATTGTTTTCAGCCATGTTTTCTATGGCACAGTATTTCTTCATCACTTCTCATGATTTGTCTGAGAATGTCTAATGGTGGTTGCCTAGGATAAGTCAAGAAATAAGATAAATAATGCACATAACTTAAGGCAAAACTTAGGATTATCTTATTGATAACCGGATTAGTGATAATGATCGACTTAAATGGAGTTTTGACAATTAACACTTTAATAGACAGACAAGAGTAACAAATGACTTTTGACTTCTCCTAGAATTCTCAACTTCCTAAACCCTTATTTATGGAAAATAGCTTGTATGCCTTTTCTCCTGTCCTGGAGATAGTAAAAGGAAAGAGAACAGGATGTCATTGGGGGTGCAGTGGGGTGCGGTGTAGGGGATTTTTCATATCTAGTTACACTTTCATTTCTTGTTTTTAGAAGCTACAAATCTTCCAATGGAGTCAAGAATAGTTATTGCAAATAAAAGTAAACAAGAACACAAGACAACCTCAATTGGAAGACAATATTCCTACATGTCACTCAATATTAAAGCAATTGATGTCTACAAAATACATGATGTTCATTCAATAAAATGCTATGATATCAGCACTAGTAAGCATCTATAATGATTTCCAAAATAGAGATAGGTTAATTACAAAATCCCCCTAGGTTCAGTCTAATTATGAAAAAAAAAACCAGTTATCTTTCAAAATTACAAAATCCCCCCTGACATTTGTTTCCATATTACAAATCGCACACTTGATAGGGGATATTTGTTAAGAAAATACAAATTTTGGTAGTGTTTACAAATACAACCATTCAGGGAGTGTTTGCAAAAAATTCTGCTAGAATAAGTGATTTATTGTAGCAGAAACAATGAGTAGTCGAAAATCCAAAGTTGGTAGTGTTTACAAATATAAGCTAAAAATTGAATAAATTAAAAGAGAGCCTTAGGTGAATAAGTTACAAAACTGTTGTGTTAAACTCAAATGAGATGCAGAATCAGAAATCTAGATCAACCCTCCCAAGCTCTTACATTCTGATTAAATTATGCAAAATCAAAAACAGAAATTTACACTTGAAAGCTGAAAACTATTGTTTTTTTTCTTTTTCCAACCAAAAGCTGACAATCACTTTTTTTAAGTAGAACTTACGCGGTGGTTTCTTGGCCGCCTCCTTGCGTCCCCGTGCTGACAAACAACCCTGCCGGCACACCAGCAAGCTTCTGCTCTCTCCACAAACTCCCCATCGAGTCGAAAAACGCCTTCATTTGCGCGGCCATCGATCCATACCTCGCCGGAAAACCAAACAAAAATCCATCAGCCTCCACCAATTGCTCTGCTAATACAATCGGAATCTCATCATTTTTATGAGGCACTTTCATTTGTTCCAAAACCTCTGATGCTAAAGTCTCAGGCACCCTGTACAAAACCCCTCCACACCTTCAACCCCATCAACCCCTTTCTTTATCTTCCTTGCTAGGGTTTCAACATGTCTGTACATTGAATAGAACACAATGAATATTTTTAACTTTCTGTTGACTATTTGCAAATTAGCCCCATCTTGGATAGGGATAGTTGAATTAGTACTGATTCTAGGGGTTTGAGTTTGGCCCTCAATTGAGATTGATCTTTGACTTTGTGAAAGGGGTGGGCTATTATCAGATACATCTAGGGATGTTTTGTTTTTACTTAGCACACATCCTCCTCCTTTACCCATATGAATTTCAGGTGAAACAAGAATCTTTAAGATTCAGAATAAATTGAAAATACTAAATATTTTTTTCCAAAAAGATTCAATCTTTATTGAAAAAAAGTAAAGATTGTAATTTCTTCACCAATTTGGACTGCCCACTACACAGATTGACTTGAATAAGATTCATATACTGAAGGGGAAACTGGGTATTGGATAAAAATTCAAACACAAAAGATGAGAAAATTGAAAAATTGAAATGAAAATTGATGGTTAGACTAGTTATTATAAAATGATTGTTGGTTTATGCCAAAGGAGAGATGATGAGTTATTCTGACCTGGAGTTTGTGGAATTTCTGTGCTCTGATACTAGTTAAAATTCAAGAATCTTGTTCCTGTTTGGAGCTTTGCTGGCAGCTTTTGGTCAAACAAACTGGTTCTGATGTTTTGGGAGGATATTTGATTTGTGAGAAATAGTTGTAAATTGATGTGTCTCCCACCAAAATAAAGAAAATAATAGAAAATTATTTTTTGCATTTAAAATAATAGAAAATTAGATTCTACAACCTGGCTCTTATTTTTATATTTTTGTTTTCTGCTTTCCAGTTTTCCTGTTAATATACTGGGAGTCTAGAAAAGGAGAACAATAATCTGACCAAGTCATATAAATCCCGACATGATAACGCAATAATAATTGCTGAAATCAAATGTAGACAGAAAATCATAGAGTACAATATATGAAATTATGAATAGCTCTTTCTAGTCCAACATTACTTCAAGAAAATTTCCTAATTCCTTTATGCTTACTATTCAAAGGGTAATTTTGTTTTTGAAAGTATTCAAAGGGTGGTTATAGTAGAAGAATCATAAAGTGTTCTCGTGTCCACGGCACACGGGCAAATATATTCCAGTCTATTGTCCAAACATGGTAAGATCTACATTTAAAAAAAATATATAGATAAAATATTTGAATAAAGTAAAATATATTTCTTAATTTTCGCGATGATAGATAAACATCTCTGATTTGCTGCATTCATTTTTGGGTTAATTACATGTCACCTAAGTGGGTGGAACATCTTTGGATCAATACATATATCTGGATGTGTATGTGTGTATTGATCCAAGAGTGTTGCACCTATTGGATAACGCTCTCCACTTGGGTGGCATGAACTACACCTCATTTCATATACTTATTATTCCTAGATTCTATCATGTATTTTCATCCGTCCTAACCACAATTTAGGCTGTTCAGTTTCTTTTTTTTCCTTGTGACTCTGGTTATGGAATTGAGATTTCATGTTTCACAATCATATTCTATTTCCTACTACATTGTATTTAATAAATGTCGCGTGTACAAGATGGTGTTATAATTATATACATGTATTCACCAAATACAGTGGAATATAAATATGGAACACGAGTCGAGAGATTTGGACCCCTGATTATGTATTCATTATAACGGGAAGAACCTTACTTTGCTGTTGTTGAGAGGCATTCAATATAAAGCAGCAAGAAAATTTACTTCATTCAAAGGAAGACGTATAAGCAGTGCTTGGATACCATAATTTACAATTTTCATTCAGCTAGAGAAATTTTTTTACTCCAAAATGTGATTGTTTACTAAAATTTTCAAGAAATACACTATTCGCTCAACCTCATTCTTTCACTTTTTCTTACATCATTTATATGTACTCACTTTCCAAAAAAACCCAAATCATTATCACATTTTTTCATAAATTTCACTATTCACTCACTTGTATATTTTTAACTATCAATCATTATTTTACTATTTATAAATCACATCATATTTCATTATTAAATTTTCATTTCATATCCATTCACCACTCCAAAAAATTTCCTTAATCTCCCTAACAAATTTTTTATACTATTCTTTAACAAAAAAAAATCCAAAATGAAAGTATATCCAATTGCAACCATAATGATTATTCTTTGTTCAAATGTAAAAATTACAAGTAAATACTCCCAAGGGGGTTATAACTTTGATTCGCAGAAGACAACTTTTGCTTGAGAATAGACAATACTCGCATCATCTGCACATAAGGAAAATCATTCAATCATTATCGTGCAATACTACTACTGTTCTTCAGTAAACCAGAGAATATGATTTATTCCAATATAAATATGAGCAGAATAGGATTTACAATGTTTTTCCTGTTACCAGAATTTTACATGCCAACTGAACTTCAGAATAACATGTGAGATGCAATTTAACCGATACTTGTTACTGATTCATAAATGTCAAAGTCCCTTGTGATGTAATAAAATTTGTTGTTTGGAGTATCACTTTTCTAATAGCTTCATCATAAGTATTTATTAATAATTAAGACTCCTGGCATGAAAGATCAGCGAAAAAGGAAACAAGTAATAAATCAAATTATGATCTAAAACAAGAATAGTAAGTAAAACTGAAACCCATTATTAATTAAAAAAGAAGGGTTAATTACAAAAAGTATCATGACGTTCGGTCTAATTACAAAAAATCCAACTATCTTTTCATAATTATAAATACCCACTTGATATTTGTTTCTATTTTTAAATTGCACCTTTTAAGCTGGTATTTTGTTAAGAAAATGCAAACCTCAAAGGAGGTGTTTGTAATACTTAAGGGGGTATTTGTAATTTTCAAAGAAAACTAGATTATTTTTGTATTAAACCAAACCTAAGGGGTAGTTTTTGCAATTACCTTTCAAAAAAAGGAAAAAGAAGCTCCCAAATTCAACATTCAGCACAAGATCAAACTCGGTAACACACACAATATGCAAATGAAGATACCTGCAGTTCTGGCCAATTCATATTCCAGAGGAACATTGCTTTCTGTTTCGACGGCCCCTTTTGCAGCTGCTATGCCAACTGCCACACTCTGCATTATATCTAAACCAGCACAAAGAGAAGCTATCGTCCCACCAACTAAGCAATCACCAGCACCAGTAAGCCTCACCACTGAGGTAGAGAGTGCAGGAAAATGTATAGCTATATTATAGCTTCCTTTCGACTTTGGAGCGCCTAAAATCTCACTCGGTGGGCAACTTAAATTTATAGCTTCGTATAATTTTCTGCTGAAAGAAAAGGGTCTGTTTTTCTTGAAATCACATTTCTCTACTCCATTTATTGCTTTGAAGCATAAGAATATTCCGTTCGGTCCGAGGGTGACAATTACTACTTTAATACCCTTCTCTAGCAAAACCCATGTTGGAGGCTTTAGCATTTGGAAAAACGATTCAATGGAAAATTTGACGCTGGTACCATGTTTTTGAATTGGTAAGAATTTATTATCTCCAGAAGACAGAGCATTTGCCATGGCTACAAGCTCGTCTTCGTTGGGTGAGGTGTAAGTTATCTGTAAAAGAACTTTACATCAGCGATTTACTAAAAGAAATATATACATACATGAATTTTAACAATACTCACATGTTTCACAATAGAAACAACTCTTTTCGATTTTGAAACTGATACTGGCTCAAACCATACAGGAGTTTCACATTCTGCAGCGGCTGAAGGAAATTTTATTCACCCAGTAAGTACTTTATCATGTAATAATTATCTTTGTATTATGCAACTAGTTGTTAACTGAAATCACATTATGTAAAAACAAGTTTTTTAACATTTTCATCTCCAGCCATATCTGAGATGTTCCATGAACAAATGTAGACACAAAATACTTGCTTGTACTAACTTCCCCAAAATTTATAAAATATTTCCTATAATTTCTCAAACACTTAGAGGGTGTTTGGCTGAGATTATTTAAAAGATCTTATAAGTTTCTACATCCTATAAGATGTTTTAGAGCTTATAAGATGTTAGATCTTATTTTGAAAATAAGTTGTTGAAGTGTTTGAATAAAAGAAGATGATAGAGCTTATAACGTGTTAGTAATGACAGTTTTGTAATTAAAATGGTCAAAATTAAAAGAGTTTGTCAAAATAAGATCTTATTTTGACAAAAATTGGGAGAATCCAAATTCATTTAGAGAGCTTATAAGCTAAGATGTTTTGAAGAGCTTATAAGCTCAGCCAAACACCCTCTTAATCCCACATGTAAAAAGAAGAGGGGAGCCAGGTGCTTATCGTACTTCGACAAGATGCTAAAAGAGCGGGAGGACTTAAATTTGCATCAACCATCAATACAGGGGCAGAACAGATGTTGAACTTGAATTTCTGAATCCATTCAGGAGTAAGAAACTTTTCCTGTTATCAAGTCACCAAACATAGCCATAAAATGAGATCCTGTCAAACAAATATGATTTTTCATAAGGAACTTACAATTGATTCGACACTAGCGACAGCAGCAGCCAATTCTCCTTTACCATCATAAATGTTGCAGACAACAGCTGTCGCAATATCTTGGCTTCTCTTAATGCCTAATCAGAGATGAATCAAAAAATCAAATAATAGTTTACTAGCAAAAAAAACACCTGTCCAACTAGAAGAAACGGAAATTACTAAATAACACAAGATTGCAGGCATTCATTTATTCTTGCAAGGTAAATAACAAAATTATTTTAGCTCAGAAAGTCTATTAAACATTTGAGAGGGTAGGCTTGTTTAGAAATGTGCGACATTCCTCGATTTTTGTAGTCATCCTAATTCACTTAATTCCTTCTTCCTCTACTGATCCCTCTAGCTTTATATTTTAAGGGATAATTACAAAAAGGCCCATGATGTTCGGTCTAATTACAAAAAAATCCCTTGATGTTTGATTATGTCTTGCATTTTCCCACTTCATAAGAAAAAAATATTTCAAAAATCCCCCTAACATTTATAGAAATATCCCAGTTACCCCCTTAAATTTAAGACAGAATAAAACTCGAGGGGTATTTTTGTAGATGTTTTTGTAATTAGCCCAAATCTTGGGTTTTTTTTTGGTGATTATCCCATATTCAGTGAAATGAATGCGTGCGATTATTTTTAAACTAAAGAAGTCGTGTCTAATATTTTACAAATTCAGAAATAATTATATGAAACAACTACTATGCACATGGAAGGACAATCGCAGTATTTCTACTCAAAAGTATGCTAGAGGAGAATGATTGATGATCTTGAAGAAAAACCAAGTGGCTCTTTACCTTCTACAGATAATCCAGCAGATTTCCAGTGTTCCAACAACAAGCTTCCTAGTCAAAAATGCATGTCATCACTGACTGTTCTTAGTATATGCAATGGAAGAGTTTAGTACGCACATGAAATGCAAGTGAATGAGTCACAGTCACAGTCCAATGATATAACTTGATTTAATACATGCATTAGTGATTACTAAATAGTTGAGTCTCAGCAGTAAGATGAATTAGCTCATCCATTTTTCTCAAGAACGATAACAATGAAATGATGAAAATTACATGATGAGTATTTGATAATGTCAGCATATTGGTGGAAAACAATTCCACCATTTTTTTTTTTAACAAAAGAAGTATGTGAATTTAATTCATACTTCAAAAAATTTTACATGTAGAGTTGTAAGTACAGTTTCAGCACTTTATCATTATGCTAAAGTTGCTACTATCTGTAAGTAATGGTGGACAACCATGTTTTACAAGAATGATTCGAAAATTGTGGTATCACCACATTTCATAAGGATGGGGGAGAGCATTAGGTGTTTCCATAGCACAAATTTCTGTCACTTGCAAAGTGCGAATCTAGTTTTAAGACCCGGCCATTTTCTTCCTAAGCCATTGCCATGGAACTCAATAGAGAAGTAAACATGATAACATAATGACTAAACAGTCACGTGTGATTATAGGTGTTATCTATCATGATAGACCAAGTACAAACCTGCCAAGTCAAATCCTAAAGCACTTATCATGTAAGGCTTTGCTCCAAGCTTTGACATACATTCAGCAACATTTCTTGCTACACCACCTAATACATAGACAACCTGAATAGGCAGTCCAAGATAAGCTGGGATAAAACTTCTAATAAGTGATTGCAATGTTGTCATATTTACCATTCATAACATTCAGGACATAAAATAAGATAGCAACCAAACAGCTGGCTAAAAGAACAGCATGTTAAAAGGAATTATGCAATTCAACATTGCTCGTGGCATTCAAAAGCTTTTAAGTAGAGGAAACAAAAACGCCGATACACTAATTCTTTGATTGATCTATCATAAATGGTATTCTCATTCATTATCATTTTTAGGAGAATGTAACAAATTTGAGAATATCCTAAATCCAAATGTTTGCCGAAGAACGTTCAGTTTTTATTCTCTTAGCAGAACATTAGGTTACACATTAATAAGTTAGCTTCACAGTTTTGTTTGAAACTTCACTTGGTTTCCATTATAGCCATTTAAATGGAAAAGAGAAATGAAGGCAATAACACATAAACATGAATTTCACAGTTATCAAAGTAGAAATTCCCATGGATCTTGGAGTTCTAAAAAAATTTAATTCATTGGACTCCCTTGAACAACTAAAACCATTGGGATTTAATTGGGAAAAAAAAAGGTTTATAAACAATTGAGCTACTTCATTTGATAGTGTAAACAAATGCTAGTTCGTATATTTCACCCAAAAACCAAGGTCTATAGCTAATTACATAGAAGCCACAAGCCATTAGCAGATTATTAGTTTCATACATGAGGAATTCGTTAAACAAATGACTATATATCTCTAGCACAACTGAAATGAACTTGAAAAGAGCACAAAGTTTACAATTTTCATGGGTAGAAATTCTTAACAAAACCTCAAAAGCTAAAACAGGCAATTATAAAAATACACGCATTATACCTTTCCAGGAGTAGTGGTTCTGGGATTAGCAACCATAGAAGGGGTCGCATTTATGTCAAGCACCATTCCTCCAATCACTACTGGTTCTGCTCCATTATCTGAAACTGAACCCATTTTATTCACTGCCTGGAATTAACACAAAAATAGGCACAAACACAACTAAATTAAACAATCGCCAAAAAGAAAAAAAAAAAATCAAACACAACTAAATTAAATCACAGCAAGTTTATTATAATAGAAAAAAGAAAAATAAATTGCTGGTTGATAGTCAATGAAAGTAAACATTTAAATTAAATTACCAAGTGAAGATTGGGATTGTGTTCTTGTGAATTTCTTCTTTGTTTGTCAATGGTTTTTCTTCGCTGCATCAGTCGGCGGTAATGTTCTGAAAGACTGAAACATTGGGCTCTGCAAGAAATATATTTTGGATTATAATTCAGATATTTAAGAGAAAGGGCTAATGATAATTTGGCCCATTAGATCAGTATACAGTATTGGGCTTTTGTTTGAGGAGCCTAAAAACTGGGCGTCGTTTTGTTTTGAAAATTTTGAATTCAAATAAATTACCATTTCTAAATTATAATAAATTATGACTAATATTTATGACAGCTTGAAATTCCTACAGTCAGGCGGAAATATAACTGCTAAACAGGGAAAGGCCTTTTCTTTTTTTTTTTTTTTTTTTTGAGTGGAGGAAAGATTTTAATTTGACTTGTCAAGAGAATTCAATTTCTTCAGAAATCGTTCATCTGCATTAACTATGACCCTCCTACTAAATCAATTTTTTTTAGCATCAAAATAAATTTCATTAATAATAAGCATTGGGGGCAAAAACGATAGTTAATAATTAATATATAATTTGTTTTATATAATGGTATAATATTAATTGTTTAATGGGCTATTAACAGAATAACCCGGCCCAAAGGAATCCGGGACTAGCACACATGCCAATTTCTCCTACGCGGCCCATAAGGTCCATCACTCATGTATATAAACGTTCCTCCTTTTCATTTATAATTACATTCTCTCATAATCACACTTAAGTCTTAATTCAGTATTCGTTTACTGTCTTAATTTTTCTCTCGATTATTGTGCTGACTTAAGATCGGATGGGCCTCCTTGAGACAACCCCGGGGCCCGTCTAACGTCCACTTGGGAAGAAGAAGACTTTGGACTTTTCTCAGAAACCTTAACTTAGAGTGATCTGCCCTAAAAATAGCATCAATAAGAAACTTACAATTAATTGATTACAACATCGAGTAAGAAATACTTGCAAGGCCTACAATCATAAACTTATACCGATCTAAACAAAATTTTAATCCTGATAGATCTAACGAATCCGTAGAATCGCAAAATTGCAACCAAAAAGCACTGGACAAAACACGTATCAGTGAAATTGATCTCGCTTCTGTCACAAATCATTCGGTAATGACTCATCTGAATCTTCTTAACCAAAATCGATGGGATAAACTTATAATTCACAAAAGGAGACTAAAAACATTGAATTATGTGATAAGTGAACTTCTAGACGATACATCTCTTGTGATTGTATATCTTAAGTTTATGAAATATATAAATCTTAAGCTAAAATTTATCTTTAAAATGTGACAAAATAAATTTAGGATGGTATTTCTTTCTTGAGTTAATAATAATTATAGTTATGGTGCCGCTATTATTTTGTTCAGCTACATTGCCAGCTTTAGAGTCAAAACTCAAGGTTATGTATGGAATTGTTTCCATATCCAATTTTTCAATTTCCAACTATTATAGAAAATGAATTTATTTGTTTAAGAAATTCTCAATAGAAATAAGGTCATTTTCAGTTTTTATTTTTTTATGGAAAGATTTTTATGAAAATACAACCATACAATTTTTCACCAAAATCACGTAAATCTATGTGAAAATGCACTACAATCACGCAAAACGATGTCAAAAATACACTACAATCACGCAAATCTATGTCAAAAATACTATAACCAAACATATTTTCATTTCTAAACAGAAATTCAGACAACAAACCAAACATATTCTCAATTCTCTCACGAAAACCAATAAAGTTTGAAAATTCATTTTCCAACACTAGAAACTGGAAATTAGACTTGGAAACACATCCATACATCCCCACTCTCCCAACTTTCAAGTGGATCCATATGGAGGATGGTCCAAAAACAGTCTAATGGAATGGATGACCATAAATAATAATACATAAATAAATAAATAAATAATAATGTGGATGAGCATAATAATACATAAATAAATAAATAAATAAATAAATAATAATGTGGATGAGCATAATAATACATAAATAAATAAATAAATAATGTGTGGCAGTATGGACTTTTGCTGAGTTGATATCAAACAAACATGATCGGCTGATCGCATAACATTGACTAAAATTATCATTGTTATTACAAATACAATAATAAAATAAAAGTTTTTTTTTTGGCCTTTTGCTTGGTGGTAGGGAGAAGACGTCTTTTTCAATTTTTTGACTTATGTTCTTTTTCATTTTTCTTTCCTGCAGCAATGCTACATTTTAGGACTGATACACTTGTATTTAATTCAATTTGTTATTTTCATTTACGACAATTGGTCAAATGATAATTTTTAATTACAACAACTCAAAAAAACTTAATTACAACTATAAACGACCAAAAGGGTTAACCTCGGCTGACCGATTTGACTAATGTTAAGTCAGTGAGAATTGCAACCATGACAAGACAAATTCGAATCCATTTACAAACCAAAACTCCTCAATGGTGATTTTAGTCAAAACTAAAACACTTCCACAATAGGAGAAACAACACTCCTTAATGGATCTTCAAAACACTAAACACCCAAAAGAATGAAGTATGTGGACAAAAAACCATCACATTCTCGCAAGCCATATAAACAAACATGCCTACGAACTTCGCCCTCATCCGACCACAAAAGGAAAAAAACAACAACCATCTATAAACAAGAAAGCAACCTAACAAGCTAACTAGAAAAATCAACAAAACTAGACTACAAGGCAGTAAAATACAAGAAAATAAGCTAAAAAACATAGAAGCCTTAGTCCAATAGGTTCAGAATACACAAATTGAAAGAATCAAGCCTTTAAATCAATTAATCATATCATATTCTTAATGTGTTGTAAGTTAATGTTGTAACACCGAAACATACAACAAACTCATTAGCGGAAATAAAATAACACGATGATTTTAACGTCTTAGATTCCTCAATCTTAATGCATGATGCCACGCCGTAAAAGAAACAATCTACATTAGAAAAGCACATCTTATTACAAATACAAATGGGTTTATGAATAACATATAGACTTCTTCTTTATAAATTCACCAACTTTTGTGTTCGACTAATCCATGATTGTTTCTCCCAAAATCTCAACCTTATTGGAATCCCTCCAACTTCAAAGCCTTAAACAGTTGAGTTGGTCCATACCATAGATCTTCACCTTCTTCTCCCGAAGAATAATAAAAGTGAACAAATGATTTCTTGAAGAAGAACTTTAGGCCCAAAGTGTTTTTTTTCGATGTCTTCTTCAAGGGGCCGGCTTCTCCTTTTTATACTTATCAAAACCGAATCCTCTTCCTGATTCCTAGAGGCTTCTTGGAATCAGATATCGGTTACAAGCTATAAAAGAAAAAAATAACATAACACAATCCTTTCCTTATGGGTGAAAAACATGTACACAAGGAAAGTGAATAAATGGCAATTAAAATGGTTGAATCAATTTAGATTAAACATCTAAGATTATCAGCAACATTCACATAATAGAAAATATGCCAAATATCAAAAGCACAAAATCTGGCATAAAATCCACCCAAATTTTGCGCCAACAGTGTTGCATCACAGAGTTACAACATCAGACTTTGCACTTTGCACAAAGACCAAATTTGCCAACATGTAAACATTAACAATCTCTTCCTTTGACACTTTTGGTCAAAACATATTCCTTAGGATAATATCATAATAAACACATCTAGTTTGCAACACTTAAGATTAAATCCTGCATGTTAGCACAATCCAAAATATATCAAGCATACATAGTTCAAAAACATCCAATTAGTTTTGCAAAATAGAACAAGTTTATCATTCGAACTAGAAACAAGATAAACACTAGTATGCAACTAATCAGATCCACTTTCTTCCTTTGACTCCCCTTTTGAGTCTACATCATCTTCTTCCTCATCGTCATACTCAAACTTCCCCTGAACTAGCATCATCCTCATTACTGGACTCCCCCTTTAGAATGTTCCCCTTCATCTGCAATGGCTGCATCTACCAAGTCATCAAGACCAGTATCTACTCCTCCTTTTTGAGCAACAAGTGTCAAAGGATTAGCAGGGGTACAAAGCCGTTGAAGGAAATTCTGTGCTTCCAACTTTTTCGTGGTCCAGAATTTTATATGATTCTCTGATTCAGAAATCTCAGCAAGAAGACGTGCTTCAAGTGCAGAATTAGCAGGTGTTGGAACACTGGAAGAAGCACCACCACCAGCAGCATAAAGTGTCAACAGGAGTAGAGAGCATCAAGTCATTGATCTTGTCACTTTTGAGGATCTTGACAGAGATGGTGATGGGATTAGGAACATAAACTAGGTCCTGCAAATCCTTGTTTTTAAATCCATGAGACACAAGTACCTTGTAAATTAAAGATACATACTGGTGTAACAAGCATAAGTATTAATAATGTCGAATATCAGCTTCCCAATATTCTAGGCATGTTTGGTCCCAATGTAGTATAGGCGAAATGCTTGATCTGTGGTGACTGAAGAAGAATGCTTGGTAGAGGTCCAGTTACAAATAGCAATTTTGTGCAGCAAGGTGTACTTCTTGGTCAAGTCTTTGGCCTGAATTTCTCTTGCTTAGTAGGTCAGCCTTCCACAATTACTCCCCCACTAAGAATTTTAGCAATGACATCCATATCCGAGGGAATATTGATATTGGGCACATTATTTGCCTTCAAGAACATCATTTATATCATTTGGAGTGAAAGAGTACACTTTTTTCCTTACCCAAACATAACCATATTTTGCAGAATCATGATCAACAAACCTAAAGGGAAGATTGCAATAAAATTCCCTTACAACCCTATCAACATAAGGCCCAATATTCGTAACAGACCCAAATAATTCCATATCCTCAAGAAGTAGCATAATATCATACTTAAGATGATCCTCAATTCTAATGGGCCTCTCACACAAAAATTTCCTTTGAACAATAGTCTCCCATAGCTTCTTGTTTTCAACAAGATAGAACGCGAATACATACTCGCTAGAATCAAGTTCAGAGTCTGAAGGCTCATGCTCTGAATCGTCAGTTTCAGTGTGAGAACCAAATGTTTCAACACTAGTATCAGCACCTTTATCAGCATGGTCCAAAGGTCCACAATCATCTTTCGCTATCTCTAACTCAGTGCTTTCATTTTCTTCATTCGAAGAAGAATCATCTTCAGAGGGTTCATTCCCGCTTTCTCGAATAGGAAAATTTGCAAGAGGATCTTCCCTAGGAATTTCATCCTCAGAATCAGAGAAAACCATCTGCCTTATTATCCTTATGGATGGTTTCTTAGATGATTCACCCCCTTCTCTTATCATAGAAACCTCTTTCTCTGCTTTATATTGGATCGATTTCCCTCGTTTCTTTTTGCGATAGTAGGTTTTTCGAAAATTTTGATCTGCAGATCTAACTCGAGTGGAGGGAGGAGACATCCTTGGTGGTTCATTGACATTTCATATGGCAAAAAACCCTTGTTCTCTTTATTCAGGGAAAGAACTTTCGACAACACTAGGAACACTAGGGTTTGGATCAACATGAGGCTAGTTGTTCAAATCAAATCCAAGAAGGTGTCCTTATGATGTTTCTACACCAGAAGAGACATCAACATTATATTGATCTTCTTGAACAGGAACAGGGTTTGCAACAACAGGGTTTCCTCTGTTTCTCCTTGTATTTAACAACTTCTCTCAACTCACGAATGATTTGTTCTCTGATAAGAATAAAAGTCTTCAGGCGTTTTAGTGTTGTAACTCAATGATGTGCCACCTTTTCAGAAACACCATCATACAAAGTCAATGGATCAAAATCATTTTTCCATTTTTAAAATTCTTTTGAGTTACAGGAATCAGCAGGAGAACATTTAGCCAGTCGGACGTCGGTAGATTTCGCTCCAAAATATGGGTAGCTATTTCTCAGAAGATCATAACATAATTCAAGCATGTAAAAGAGCAGAGAATAGTTCACAACCGAATAGCTTTCACACATAATGAAAAATAGCTTTTTCCGTCACAGGCTTTAAAGAAAAATACATCTTTTACATGGAAAAAATTATTTTGTTTGCAATTTGATCCACAATTGTTTTTAGGCAAGTGTTACCTTAAAGGGGTACTCAACTGAAACACAACAATAAAACAAAGATTAGACAATGAGATGATCTTAAAAATGCATAATGACTAATGCAAAAGAAATAAGATCAAAATAGGTTGCAACACATCAAGAAAGAGAATTGATGCATATGGTGTTGCAACACTAAAGCCTACACTGCTCAGAAAACACACACACCCAAAGACTGTTTCATGGAATTAAACCTTTGAAAGTCTAGAGCTTTGGTGAAAATATCGGCAATTTGTTCTCAGTGGTGACAAAATCAATGGTAACAATTTTAGTCTCAATCAAGTCTCTAATAAAGTGGTGTCGAATATCGATGTGTTTTGTTCTGGAATATTGCACTGGGTTTTTAGAAATATTTATGGCACTAGAATTATCACAGTAAGCAATAAGGATTTTCTCTTCGACCCCATAATCAACCAACATTTGTCTCATCCACAACATTTGGGAACAACAACTCCCTAATGCTATATACTCATACTCAACAGTAGATAATGAAACATAGTGTTGTTTCTTACTATACCAAGAAACCAGATTGTTTCCAAGGTAGAAACACCCTCCAGTAGTGCTTTTTTTGTCATCAACATCACCTGCCCAATCAACATCACTAAAGCCAGCCAAGTTAGTGTTAATATCAAACGAGTACAGGATACCAAGTTCAGTAGTCCTTTACAAAATGAATGATTCTTTTCACAGACTCTTTAGGACAAGACTGATATCTAGCACAAACATAAACACTGTACCTAATATCAGGTCTGCAAGCAGTGAGATATAAAATAATTCCTATCATACTCCTGTAAGGGAGTAGGATCAATAGAAGTTTCACCCTCATCTTTGGACAATTTATCACTAGTTCCCATGGGAGTTTTCATGTGCTTTTTATTGTCCAACCATAATCTTTTGACAAGGTTCATGGCAAATTTATTCTGATGATAAAAATTCCTTTGTCAAATTTTCCCTTGTAAACCAAGAAAGTAGTTCAACTCACCTACCATGCTCATTTCAAACTCAGAAGACATATAACCAACAAATTCATCAAGCTTTTGTTTAGAAGTTGACCCAAACACTATGTCATCAACATAAATTTGAGCAATTCTGATACCATTCTTAAATTTTGGATGAATAGAGTTTTATCAACACTTCCTTTTTTGTAACCTTTATCACACAGAAAAGTAGTCAACTTTTCATACTAAGCTCGAGGAGCTTGCTTCAACCCATATAGAGCCTTTTTGAGTTTAAACACATGGTTGGGAAATTGGGGTTTTCAAAACCTTTGGGTTGTTCAACAAACACATCCTCATTAAGAAAACCATTTAGGAAGGAACTTTTGACATCCATCTAAAATAATTTAATTTTAAGAACACAAGCAAATGCAAGAAGGAGTCTCATGGACTCAAGCTTAGCCACAGGGGAAAAAGTTTCATCAAAGTCCACTCCTTCCACTTGAGTGTTGTCTTGAGCCACTAGTCTAGACTTTTTTCTAGTTATATTACCAAGTTCATCAGTTTTATTTTTAAAAATCCACTTGGTTCTAATAACATTAGAATTCTCAGGTCTAGGAACAAGATCCCACACATTGTCTCTTTCAAATTGTTCCAGTTCCAATTGCATGGCATTAACTCAATAATCATCAACAAGAGCTTCTTTAACATTTTTGGGTTCAATGAGAGAAGTAAAGCAGACAAGTCTCACCATTTCCGTGTAGTTGACATTCTCCTTACCTCTTGTTTTAATGACACCTGATACTGGCCCAATTACTTGATCAACTGGATGATATTCTTTATTCCACTTGGTGGTTCTTTTCTGATTTGATCAAAAATATTAAAATTAGTGGCTTCATCTGGTTCTGACTCTGGATATCCTCGTGCATCTATTTCTGGTGTTGGATCAGATATTGTAATATCGTCAGTAACACCTTCAGCACTATTGTTGAACTCAGCTTCAACTGATCCTTCTTCATCTTAATCTTTGGATATTTATGCAAAATCTTTAGTATCATCTACAACAACATTTATGGATTCAATAATCGTTCTAGTTCCAAATCTCATAGAGTATCATGTTCATACCAGGAATAAATGAACTCTATTAATGATATAACATGCATTGGGTTTTTGCTTTCCAATAGCTTCATGTTCTCACAATTTAAGAGTGATTTTCTTGGAATTTATCATAAAATGTGCCATCTCTTAAAGAGACCTATTCTTTCTTTCTACAACTCCATTTTGTTGATGTGTAATGGGTGCAGAAAATTCATGAAAGATTCCAAGTTTTTCATAGAAATTAGAGAAATTGGAATTTTGAAATTTTCTACCGTGATCACTTCTGATCCTTCCAATGTTGCAATCTTTCTCATTTTTCAATCTAAGACACAACTTTTTGAAAACAGTGAAAGTGTCAGATTTTTCTCTAATGAATCTATCCATGTGAATCTGGAAAAATCATTAACACACATAAATACATACTTCTTTCCTCCTATGCTTTCTACCTGCATTGGCCCCATAAGATCCATATGCAAAATTTCGAGACAGTGTGAAGAACTAAGATGTTGCAACACTTTGTGTGATTCCCTTTTTTGTTTTCCCAGTTGGCAAGGACCACAGACACTAGAGTGATCTTTATTAACTTTAGGAACTCCCAACACATCTCATATTTTAACAAGATTCAGCATACCACGAAAGTTCATATGACCTAACTTTTGGTGCCACAGTTCAGTGTCACTCATGGAGGAATTATTGCACACAAGAGAAGTGTCACTGGATTTGTTCCTGAATCAGATAACAGTTATTAGAGGATCTATTGCCTTTCAAAATGCATTTGTCAGTTTTATCAAAGATCGCACAAATATTTTTATCAAATTTCACAAGTAAATCATCAACACAAAGTGACTAACATATAAAACATTTTTGAGAGAAGAGAGACCAGATACATTCAAAGTTCTTTTTCCGAAAATCTTACCTTTAGTACCATCACCAAAGATGACCAAGCCATTTTCATGTTTTTCAAAATCAATGAGTTTTTCCAAATCTCCAGTCATATGACGAGAACACCCATTGTCAAAATACCATGATTCAGTCACATTAGCTTTTAAAGAAGTATGAAAAACATAGCAAGATAACTCATTTCTTCTAACCCATATTTTCTTGGATATGTTGGATAAATTAATTTTAAAACCATGAGTGTTTCTTGGTTGATATTTGAACACATGTGACTGCACCTTGCCTTACCTACAATGTTTCTGAAGGCGATAACACCTAGGTCATATAAGGCCAGGACGATTGCAATAGTGACAAATAGGAACAAATCCTTTATTTCTTTTTTAACCTGATTGAATGAAGTTCCTTATTTAACAAAAACAATTTTTGAGTTTTTATCATTTTTAGCAAAGTTTTGTTAGAAGAAATACCAAATCCAATACTTGTACGATCTTGATAGTTTTTTCCTTGAGATAGGATTTCATCCAATCTTCCCTTACCGGTGTTTAGTTTATTGACAGAGACCATCATCTCACTGAGTTCTTTTTTCACTTTGGTTAGTTCTTTCTTCCTTTATGGTGCTAGCCTTTCAAACTTTATTACCTCACCTTGGGCGAGTCCATTTCTGCAACAAGACACACAACCTTCTCCTCCAGAACCTCATTTGTTTTGCAGACAATCAACTATTTCTCGGACATCTTTTAATAAACTCTCCTTAGTTCTTCATTCCTTGATTCTTCATCTACTTCTCAGACTCATCCCCTGAGATTTCATCATTTAATTCGTTCTCTTTTGCAAGAAGTACATAGTTTAGGCATGTTTTAGTGAATGGAAAGTTAGAGTTATACCTGATTGGTGTTGTAACACCAAAAGTAGCACTGGGTGTTGATTATTACAACCAACATCTTTCTTTATGGCAGTGAAGGCAACATGATTGCTGACATTTTATTCTTCTTCTTCATCATTTGGTTCATTATCGCTCCATGATGTAGTAAATGATTTTCCATTCTTTTTCAAGGTATTTGCACAATTGGCTTGAATATGCCCAAAACCTTCACATTCCCGCACTTTATCCCTTTAGTTTTCTTGATCTCACCATTGTCATGTTGATTTCTCTGAGGTCCAGAGTTTTTTCCAGTTCTGGGAAAATTACCACCTTTGTTTGCCTGTTTCAAGTATTTAACAAAACTCTTAGTAAGCAAGGCAAGTGATTCAAGAAGATCCTTTCTTGTCTCAAGAGTTTGTTCCTCTGATGTTTCATCCTGAAAGGCAATGTCCATGCTTTTCTCCTTCTTGTAACTCGATTCCTTGAGTTTCTCTTTCTTGGTTTCTTCAAGGTTCATTTCAAAAGTCTGAAGAGACCCTATTAGTTCATCAAGTTTTAACTCTAAAAGAACCTTTGATTCTTCAATGGTCGTCGCTTTGTAAGCAAATCTTTCTGGAAGAGATCTCAGGACTTTCTTAACAAGTTTCAAATTAGAGTATTTTTTCTCTAAGGCAAAAGATTCGTTAGCAATATCACAAAGTTTAGAATTAAAATCACTGATAGTTTCATTTTCCCTCATGTGAAGGTGCTCAAATTTGGAAGTGAGTATTTGGAGTTTAGACATTCTTACAGCCAGTATTCTAAAAAGCGCTAGACGCTTAGTCGGGCGGCAGACTGCAGCCTAACGCCTAGGGGGAACCTGGGTGGGGTTAGGCGGGAATTGGGCGAGGTTAGGTGAGGCCTAATCGGAAGAATAACGTAGGTGGACAAGAGGGGCCCAACGCCTAGGTGGGGACTAATCGGAGCTAGGCGGGAATTTTTAGAACAGTGCTTAGAACTTCAGTTCCTTCATAGGCAACTTGTAAAATGTCCCATGCTTCTTTTGCAGTTTCACATGTAAAGATCGGTTTAAAATAATTTTCATCAACTGCACTAAAGATCGCATTGAGTGCCTTAGAGTTTGAGTTTGCTAACGATCCTCGTGATGTCCATTCGGTTTTCATTTTTGGAACATCCTTACCATCAACAACATGAGTAGGTAGTGTCCAACCGGGGTTAGGATGAATTTCCAAGCACGTTCATCTATGGATTTGATGAAGACTCTCATTTTTGCTTTCCAATATGAGAAATTAGTTCCAACGAGAAGAGGTGGTCGAGAAATAGAACTTTCCTCATGATAGTTGTCCATGTTAGCAACAAATATAAAAATAACAGGATCTCACTAATAAGGATTAGTGGAAGACTCTTGCTGCCAACTGAAAGAATGTGAGGCCTTAAAATTAATTAATCGGATCGTTTCTTAACGTGTTGTAAGTTAATGTTGTAACACCAAACATACAACACACACACATAGATGAAATAAAATAACACGATGATTTTTAACGTTCTTAGATTCCTCAATGTTAATGCACGAGACCACGACCAGAGAAGAAACAATCTACTATTAGAAAAGCACTGCTTATTACAAATACACATGGATTTATGAATAACATAAAGTCTCCCTCTTTATAAATTCTCCAACTTCAAAATCTTGAACGGTTGAGTCCATCCACACCATAGATCTTCACCTTCTTCTCCTGAAGAATAATAAAAGTGAACAAATGATTTCTTGAAGAAGAACTTTTAGGCTCAAAGTGTTTTTTTTCGATTTCTTCTTCAAGGGGATGACTTCTTCTTTTTATACCTATCAAAACCGAATCCTCTTCTTGATTTCTAGAGGCTTCTTGATTTCCAGATATCGGTTACAAGCTATAAAAGGAAAAATAGCATAACACAATCCTTTCCTTATGGGTGAGAAACATGTACACAAGGAAAGTGAATAAATGGCAATTAAAATGGTTGAATCAATTTAGTTTAAAAATCCAATATTATCAGCCACATTCACATAATAAAAAATATGTCAACTATCAAAAGCACAACATATGGCATAAAATCCGCCCAGATTATGCGCCCACAGTATTGCATCACAGAGTTACAATACCAGACTTTGCAATGGCACAAAGCCCAAATTTGCCAACATGTAAACATTAACACAAATGACTCGTAAGGTTCAAGTCCCAAGTTAAACACCTATATATACTTTTCTCAATACCATTTTTTAACGATCATAATATCCCTACACCAGTTGGGGTATATACCCCACATTTATTCGGACTATAAGACATTCGTTCTTCCCAGGGATGGTATTTTTTTAGGCCCAAAAAACTCGGGCCTATATGACCCAACCCGAATGGCCCGATGATAAATTTTTGTGCATGAAGTATATGTATGGACTGCGCTAGCCATTTAGGTGGCCGGACCAAAATTAGACTGGCCCAAACCGGCCCGAACCGACCCGAATTTTTATAAAATTTTGATGGGCTCGGGTCGGCCCGATCCATTGCCAGCTTTAGTCCTAATCTCCAGAGAGAATGGACAACCCCAGCCCCACACTCCGCGATAGTTAGGATTTGAATCCAGGACCTGGAGGTTGCAAATGCAACTCCAAGCCTCTATGTCAACCCGTGGGGATTTTCTCAATACCATTTTCAAGGTACACAATTATGATTCTAACTTGAGCGTAGAAAATTTTCATGAGACAACACCGACACCCGACTCTTGTATGCTGCAGACAAAAGCTCACCTAGAAATTGATAAGCTTTGAATAGATTTTTTAAGTACAATCATGATAGGGGTGAGTGGCGGGGTCCGAACCTAGGTGGAAACCTAGGAAATTGAGCTTTAAGGCACTTACTCCACACACAACCCATGATATCTCTTGAACGTTGAATTTGATAATTTGGATTCATTACCTATCAAATCATAATTCACCATCTCTCACTAGGAGGGATGGTACTTGGCATTACCTATTAGCAGCGCTCTCAAAATCATGGGTTGTGTTGTCCCAGTCTGAGCCCATTGGGCCGGTGACAAAATTCGGGTAGGGTGGGACCGACCCAATTTTTGCTCGCGCCACGAAATGCTCAACCAAACCTAGCCCATGTGCACATTTGATACACAAACCCTAGCAGTGACAAATAGGCCCGGATATTTTCAGGCCAATAAAAGTACAGCCCAGGCTAGCCCAAACTTTGGGTCGAGCTGCATCACTCAGGCTACTATTTTTCTTGGCCCAGCCAAGCCCAAAACAAAATTTTATGTATAAAATGTGTCGTCTTAGTTGAGTCACTCGGGTTTCGGGTTAGGCCCTGTCCATTTTTGGCTTGTGTAAATGTAGCCCAACTCTATCCTCGGTCCAGTTGGGCAAGTACGCTGGCCGGGTTAGAAATTGCCAGTTCTAATTAGAGGTGAAGTCAAATGTAGAGGTGTGCACCGTTCGGTTAATCAGTCGAACCGAACCAGAACTAAAAATTCGGTTCGAACCGAAACCAAACCGAAAATTTTGGTTCGGTTTTTGATTTCATATTTTTAGAACGGTTTTCATATTTTTAGAGTGATTTTTGGTTCAGTTCGGTTTTGGAACACTGTTTAACCGAACCGACCGAAAAATCGAAATGTTTTTAAATTTTTTAATTTTTATATATACATATATATCATAAGTTGCTAAATTGAATAGCAACTCTCATAAAAAAAAAGCAATTTTTGCTTCTCAAAAATCGACTGCGGATTGAAAATAAGACCAAAAAAAGCACTTTTTTTTGTCAAGAAAATCACTTTTTTTTTTCAAACTTACCCTGAGTCTCATAAGTCACAACAGAGAAAAGACTAACAGAGAACCCTCAATTCCTCAGTCTCTCATCCCTCATACGCCTGTCTATCGCTCGCCTCTCTCTCTCTCTCTCTCTCTCTCTCTCTCTCTCTCTTTCCTCTCCGAAAAAGTTTATAGAAGAGGAGTTTTTCGAAACAATTCAAAAAATAGAAAAAAATACTATTTTAATACCAATTGCATAGCTATTTTGTTGTTTGCATATAGGTATATGTACTTTAGCTATATTTTATGTTTTCTAATGGTTTATCCTTGTGTTTGTAATTTCTTGAAGTGGCTGCAAAAGCTGGTGGAGAGTTCAATATCTTGAACTTATAAGTTGTGTATGGGTTAGAATATTTCTTCTTTCTCTTATGTAAATAAATTTTATTATTTTGTAATTGCAATTCTTCTTTTAATAGGTGGTTAATTCTCAAGGTGATAGATTCGAGAATACAAGGGCAAGACGGGCAGTTTCACAGTGGTTTATTTTGATATTTTGTAATTCGTAATTTTGTTTCTGTTTAGGTGTGATTTGTAATGTGAACACTTTTATTGAACTGTAATGTATGAGACTATATGATATGAGCACTTTTGTTGGACTGTAAGGTATTGGATTGTATTGAGATTTGAGTGTATTCATGTTTTTTTTTGTTCATGTTTTTTGTGCGATTTTCAGTGCACTATTCAGGTTTTTGATCTTTTCAGGTTATCCAAAAGACACATTTGCAAAAAGACTTTCAAAGGTGCTTTTCTAAATATTTCGGCCGGTTCGGTTTTTAACCGAAAAACTTAAAAATTTTTGGTTTATAACCGTTTTGGTTTGGTTCGGTTTGGTTCGGTTCAATTTGGCGAACGATAGACTCGAACGAACAACACCCCTAGCCAAATGTCCAAACCTTATCCCTCCCCTTCTTCCCCTTTATTAAAAATGTTTGAATTTGCTCAAAAACAAATCGTAACTCCAAAAATATTAATTTGATTTTAAGTTTAAAAGATTTACTATTAATATTTTGTCTTACTTCTTTTTTGATATATAAAATTGTAATATAGGACTTACGTGGTGAATTGTAATACCGCGACCAAACCTCTTTCTGAATTAGTTTTGTTACCCTTGGACACGTCCCAAATCCCAAATACTTTAAATCAAGGCCCCAAAATCGTGGGCACATTTCTCTAATTATTGAAGATATACGTCACTTTTATAAGTTATAATTACGACATCTGGAATTATATAGTTAATATACCACATACCCACGACACTGTTGTCGCTCTAGCAGAAATTAACAAATAAATAAATAACAACCATAATAATGTTGGGAAATTGTCTGGTTTATAATCTGAAATGGCTTAAAGAAATATGGAAATTAATAGTATGTCTTATTTGCAAGTTGTACAATGTTATTTTTTTAATAAGATTTCAAGAGCATAATAGTCAAATAATACTGCGCACAAACTTATCTTCAACTACTAATAATTAGGGGTGACAATTTCCGTCACGATACGAAAACACGACCTGAACCTAACACGATATAAGCGGGTTAGGGTTAACCCATTTATTATTCGGGTCATAATCATGTCGACCCATTTAACCCAAATAATAAACGTGTCAGTTTTGGGTTGACCTGAAATGACCCACTAAACCCGTTAACCCGTTTGAATAAGAAAATTCAATATTATTTTTAATATTTTTTAATATCCTATATATAAATAACCTAAAATTCTCATTTTATAATAACAAATAAAAGGTTTATTCAAGGTTAAAAAATATATAGGTCATTTCGGATCGTGTTCGGGTTACCAGTGTATTAAACAGGCCATGTTCGGGTTGACCCATCTGACCCGAATAATTAAACGGGTCGTGTTCGGGTTGGGCAATTTGTGTAATTATCATGTCTCAAAACGACCCACGAACTCGAACACGACTCGAATTGCCACCCCTACTAATAATAGACTGCTTCCAAAAAAAAAAAAAGAAACTACTAATAATAGGCACAATATAATATGTTTTAAGCCCCTAAAATATATATATGTGTGTGTAGTTTCTCTATTCTAACTAGGTTAAGCAAAGCTGGGGTAATTTCATAATTTTTAGATTAACATTTAAATACGTAAAAGACATTTATGCACATGCGACTTTTAAGTGAATAAAATGGCTTCTTGTGCCCTTTTAACAGATACACTGGATGAACGATACATGTACAATTGTGATATCATGTGACATTATCATATACACATGTTATTCATCTAATGTAATGGAATAAAAATGAAATAGGGAAAGTAGAACAAACACGACCTTTTTAGCCACCTAAATGCGATTTTCAAAAGAAAAAAAACCACCTAAATATCCAAGGCCTTTTTCTTTTCATTTTCTTGTGCCCGAAAAGAAGGGAAAATAATCTTTTTGGTCCTGTAACTTTGACTATTTGAGGATTTAATCCTCTAAGTAGTCTCCTTTAAATTTGATCCAATATCTTTTAAGATTTCGGAAATTTAGTCCAATAACCAAAATTGTATAATTTTGCCGGAATTACTGATTATGGTAAGTGGAACACTGATGTATCTAAGAATTTTAGGAATTTTGGTGATTTGTTGCACAACTTGATATGTCAAGTCACCAAAAATGACACTTAAAATTTGAGGATTTTAATATTTAGGTGCCAATTTTTCAAAATTTTTGATATGTTAATTTGTACCTCACCGGTTATAGTCAGCACTTTTTTAATAAAATTACATAATTTTGATCAAAATCGGACTAAATATCCAAAATTTTAAAATATATTGGACCAAAGTTTAAATGTAACATACTACTTAGAGGACTAAATCTCCAATAAGTAGTCCAAATTACTTGAAAAAAAACTATTTCCTCCGAAAAGAATAGCTTCAATAATGAAGTTTCTATTGCTTTTTTGAAAGAATTGACCCAACCTTTCCAAAAATAAGAAAGAATTAACACCAAAATCAAAGTTTTTCTAATGAATTAACACCCAATCAAGTTTTTTCTAAAGAATTAACACCCAATCAAGTTTTGTACTCTTTTTTTTATAATAAATACATTTAACGTGTTCATGAAAACGACTTATGAATTTTTCCTTAAAACAAAATGAGAAAAAACAACCCAGATCTTCAATAAAAAAAATTAGAAGACAGGTAATAATGTGTTGTGTGACTGTTGCTTGAGCTGTGTTGAATTACATAAGTATTAGGAACAAATAATGATTTTCAATTTAACAAAAAAAAAAATCTGTTTTTTTATGAATGGATCTACATAAAAAGTTACTGTCATTGTAGCATTTTTGTCCACATGAACTGTATTAATTTACGAGATGAGACGCCGGTGACGGGTGAACCTTAGACCGTATTGTTAATTGTAAAACACCACTTGCATAATTTTTTAGTACAAATCCCGGAGGAAGTTAGGTGTAAATCGAACCCAAATACGTGCCTAAAATTTACAAACACCATTACCATTAGGATACCCAGTGCCGTTCCTAACATTTTGACAAGCCCGGGGCAAAGATAAAATAAAGCCCTTCAAATTGCAACAACATAAAGAATTAAAATGCCCAATGTAAACAAAAAGAAGTACTCCTTCCGTTCCAATTATATAGTCCAGTGAAAGTATTGAAAATTACAAATATACAAAACAATCTTGATTTTCCCCTATTTAATGAACATTGTAAATTACATAATGCGTATTAAATAGGGTTATTATAGTAAACGAATGGAAAAATATTATGGAATATGGAAACTGACTATATATTTGGGACTTTCCAAAAGATATAGTGGACTATATATTTGGGATGGAGGGAATATCAAAAATTCATTTAAAATGGCTTCTTCTAGCTAGCATTTTGAGAACCAATTGATCCAACATATCTTTTTCAATACATTAGGTTGATAATCCATGTAATCTTTCTAGTGACATGTTTATCGTAAATAAATTTTAAAAAATTTTAACTTAAAGAAATTTCACATAATGCTACATTTTATGTAGATGTCACAATTGCATACATAGTTAACAATATTCTATAAACACAATTTATATTAGGCTTATTAGCTTCCCTATAAATGTGTGTGACAGAGCACTGCCAACTTTTACATTTTTAATAGTAATATATTTACGACCGAATCACTTTATAGGATTATGAATTTTGATTTGAGAGACGATTTAAGTTTTTTTTTTAAATAAAAAGATATATTTTCAACAACAGCATACAAAATATTTTCTCATTTTTATGGGGCGAAGCTGGTTGATATAGAAGTGTGGGCAGAGGTGGACATGGGGGGCTGCTGCCACCCCAAAAATCTTATTTTTTTAATAGGTATCATTTCAAAATATTAAAATTATTTATAAAAATAATTTAGTATTCAATAGTACCCCTTTCCCCAAAATTATTCATAAATGTATTTCATTCCCCTAATTGTAATTCCCCGTCTCATTTTTATGGGGCGAAGCTGGTTGATATAGAAGTGTGGGCAGAGGTGGACATGGGGGGCTGCTGCCACCCCAAAAATCTTATTTTTTTAATAGGAATCATTTCAAAATATTAAAATTATTTATAAAAATAATTTAGTATTCATTAGTACCCCTTTCCCCAAAATTATTCATAAATGTATTTCATTCCCCTAATTGTAATTTCTCCAACTGAACTATAAAATTCTACGTCGGTCACTGCTTGCGGGGGTGGTCGCTCCTCCTTTGTCGTTCCAGACCACCTTAACATTCATTTTCATGCTCTTAGTCAAATAAAACTCTTCATTGTCATGACAAAAAATTATAATAATAATAATAGTAATAATAATAATAATAATAATAATAATAATATGAGTAAATTATATAAATTACACTTGAGGTCCAATCTAATTAAAAATATATATTAAAAAACTTTGTTATCCTTCAAATACAAATATTTCCTTGAGATTTATTTCTATTATACAAATTCTACATTGTGATGGGGTATTTGTAACAAACAAGAAAGTATGATATAGTTGTAATATCTCAAGAGGACATATTTGTAAATTTTAAATATAACTGATTCTTATAATTAGGTGAAAAAACCTTAGGTACTTTTTGTAATTTATTACTTAATAATAATAATAATACTAATACTAATTAATATTATTATTATTATTAATATAGAAAAAGAAGAATTAGAATTAAAAAAACAATACATGGTCTACCTACTTTTCAAACTTGCTGACTGAGATGGATACTATGTTACAATTTTATTTTTAGTTTTGTCCGATTTGCGGGAAAAAAGAAAGTCACATTAAAATAATTGTGGGAACAATCCTATTAACAATTAAAAACCTATATAAAATTGAATGGTGGAGGCTACCACTATGAGTCTATGAGTCAAATCTTAACAATAATCAACTTTAACATCAATTATATGCTGTCGAACATCAACAGATTAACTATTATTACCTTCAAAAAGAAAAACATTAACTATTATTAAAAGAATCCCAAAAGAACAGTCTCTGAATTGTACACGCACATTTTAATATAAGGTTGTCTCTATCTCATAATATGTATGAGAAAATATCTTTGGGCAGGAGACCTACAATCTTTATTATTATTATTATTTTTTTGAAGTGCCTACAATCTTTATTATTCAAATCTTCATCTCCGATCCATTCATATTTAGGTTAATTTGTGTGTGCAAATTAAATATATTTTTTAATTTTTTTTCCTTATTATTTCTTCGTTTCTTTGCATAATTTCGGATGTGTATGCACCTAACTTTCTTAAATTTTCGCAAGAAAACATCTCCATATATGTATCTTATCGTTGAGAATAATTTTATAGCTTTATACACGTTGCACGCGTATTATTTTTTTAACATTATAATTTGTAATGAAACTATTTATTAACAATGAGTTGGTATTTATACACGTCATTATGAACATTATATGCTGCAGTTGTCCTTTTTCTGGATGGCGTTTTTAGAGTATACCGCATTCCAACTACAATCCTTCCTTGTGTACATGGATAAGATGTGGACGCATTTTTTTCATTTAAACTCGACAAAAAATTGGAACCATATTCTTTGGTACGAATATTGCAATGTGTAAGAAATGTAGATGAAAAAATATGAACTTCAAAATAAATTTAAACAATTACAAATAACTCAAAGGTTCTGCTTATGAAAATTACCATTTCAAATATCACGGAAAGACGTTCTTGAAAATGGATATGTTACAGTGCTCAATTCCAAATTTTCACTATTTGTATGTTTCTCAGACTTTTTAGTGTCGTGATCTGTAGATGTGGATCCTGATAATCCAAATTTTTTGCACACATACAAAGTATCAACACTTTACAGATGATATAAAAGACAAAAATAATAACTAAATGAAATACATTCAATTATTATTAGTTCTTATTGTGGTATCAATAATTTAATTAATTGTCAAGATATGAAATTCATACACAGAAATATTAGGTCCCGTTCAAGATATGAAAGTTCAGACATGAACATATTGTGTTTGCTAGTATTTTATTTTTTAACAAAATTTTAAAATGAATCACTTTCTGAAAATTCATTTCAAAAGATGAAATTAGCGCGTGTCAAAACTTTAACATATGTGCCAAACAGTTGACAATTATTAGCAAAACTTCCTAAAAGACTTCAATCCAAATATTCCAAAATATGTGCATAGTTTTAATTAGAATGTAATCTATTATAAGAAAACCCACTAAGCAATTTCTATTAAACCCCGTTATAAAAAGCACTGATAAAGAAACCAATAATAAGAAAAGTCTACAAATAAAAGATAGACCCCAATTCTTAACTCTTTTTAATTGACATGCACGAGAAGCATTATATATTGAGAAAAGTATTAACAAAATTTAGAAGCTCCTGGCAAAAGTTGTAATGAACACGCCAGGTCCTATTTCGTGCATATCAAATGAAATAATAATGAAAAATGTAATATGCGTAATGTCATATTGAAAAATGTAATTTTCTCTCGGTTAAAATGTAAAACTATTAAGTGACTTATGCAGATTACGTTAACCGATTAAAAGTCATATTGAAAAAAAGTTTACTTTGCGCCAACTTTGAATTATAATTTGCTCTCGGTTAGTCAACTGACCAATGATCACAATTGCTCAGTGACTTTTTACGGTAATTATTTCACGGGACATAGAAAAGAGACTATCTTATACAAAATTTAAGTTGGTTTGATAAACAACATATATTAGACAACAATAAATACAATTAAAAATTTATGAATATAAATATGATACTACTAAAATAGAGAATAGAAATCATACCATTGCTCTCTATGTTTGTTCTCGGTCGTTTATTTCCAATAATTAAATACCCCTTGAGTTTTGTCATTTTGATCAACAATGTGAATCACTTATCAATCAAAAGAGATTGTAAAACTGCTGCAAAGTTGTATAGATCAAAGAAATAATTATGCTTTGAGCAGTTAAGAGAAAAAGCAGTTAGTACTATAAAACTTGATTAATTGAATTGAATACAGAAAAAGTCAACGTGCAATATCTCCATAAAAATCAATGGTAAAAGATACATAAAATATTCCTATAAATATTTCGTCGAATATAATTCGTATATCTTAACTGTTATTGAGTAATAAGGAAAGTTTGAATTGACCCTAATATACACACCATTTACAATATTTTCCTAATCTAAAATATTATCGAATATACAAATTAAAAAGTGGCAATTTTTCTTGTTTCGGAGTGCAAATTTATATATATATATATAATAAAATAAGAATACCATTTAAGATATTTTCCTAGTTTAATACCATTTATAATATTTTCATAATTTATGTACTTATATAATTTAAAAATACAAAAAAAAATCAGCATCCAATTGAAACATAAAAATCAAAGACTATATATAGTTTTTAAGAACTATATATGTTCACTTCTATTAAAAAATATATACAGTATTTGATTTTTTTGTTTCTTTTTTAAAATCCTAATGATGATGATGATGCATAGAAATATTGATAATGATGATGACTTTTTTAAAATCCTAACGTATATAGTTGTCTAAAATAATAAGAATATTGATAATGAAGCATATATATTATTATGAGTAGCATATCGTTTGGTAAGCTTTGAATTTTAGAGCCGCTGATTTACAATAATGAATGCAAGATCGATAACATATCTTTCTTCCTAAATAATTGTTGCAAAATCCTAACATTTGATAACTTTTTGTATAATAATAAGTTGGAATATCATTTATAATATTAATTAATTATTGCAAAATCCTATTATTTGGTAACTTTTGGTAAAATTATAAATGGTAATACAATTTACAATATTTTTCTTATATATATATTTATATATATATATAAAACATTTAACAAAATAAGATCAATCGTTAGAATTTTACAATAAAGTATTCCCGAATATACGAAGTAAAATGAGCGGGATTTTTCTTTATTTAGTATCGTTTTTCTCTTTTTTGTTTCTTTATTTAATTTCGTTTCCCCCTTTTTTGATTATTTAATTTCGTTTTTTCCCTTTTTTTTAAGTGGTCATTTATTAAAATTATTTTAAAGAGTAGTTAAATCTTTGTGGGCAAATATTTAGCAACAAAGTTAATACCTACAATATTTATGTTGGCAGATAATATTGTTCGAAGTGAATTTAGAAATGAGAAGAAAACAAAATATGATGTAATTTAATTGTTTGACTTGTATTATGGTTTTTTGGGCTTCACCATTCGAGTAAACTCTTCTGATATTGTTTGATGTCAGTTTGGCATTAAATAAGACTTGTTTATTAGAAACATATAAGACTTTTTACTATCCAACGTTATAAGACTTTTTATTCAAAAATTATAATATTATTTATATTTGTAATGAACATATAGTAAAAGTATAATCCAAAAACAAATGTAATCGAGAATAGTAATTTAACAAAATTATACTAATTGCAATTGAACCAATACAAAACAAATATTCAGATATTTGTTCTAGAGCATGATGTAAGAAACAAAAAAATCATTAATAATAATATATTCTTCATAGAAACACTCCATAAAAAAGTGACATAAAAAATATTAAAATAAATAAAGTCTAGAAGTGGTTCAAAAACATAAATCATATATCATTCTAATCATTTTCTTTCTTGATAAACGTCTTCAGAGAGCCGGTACTGGAGAATTCTGCCTCAAGCTTTCTTTTAACATTATTGCCATCATCAAAATCCAAAAAAGAGTCAACATTCTTTAGTTTGGATTTGTCTGAAGAAGAAACTTTCTCCTCGGATAAATAAGATGATCTTGTTAAATTACTACGCCATTAATTTGCTATCTATAAAAATTTCAAATAAAAAAAGAAATGTATTAAAATCCAATCAACGATATAAAACTAATACCTTATCACCAACTTATTCAGAGTGAATGGCTCTAGAGTTAAGTTCCAAGTCATGTGACAAAATAATAAAAAATAAAATATACCTATTTGAATATAAATTTCCTGCTCATTATAATCAATCGCAAATTAATGAACGAACCATCGCAAATTAATGAACTGTTCGTACCTGACTGTCATTAAAAGTTGGCTTAAATCTTAACGTGAACTCTGAATCCATAGTTAACTTTATGACTGTAAAAATGTTTCTAAAATTGTTAATTGGATCTCTTTTACTTTGCACTTTGAATAGGACCTTCGTGTCTACCAAATCCTTAATCTCAGTTGTTACATATTGAGGATCAATGTCCTGCTTAAGATTGATTGATAAGAAATTAGTTAATTTTAAGATACATATTATAAAACAATTAAGTCAAAAATTATAATAAAAATTTGGTAACCAATAACAAAACTCACAATAATTGTTTTGATCTCATATGCTTTCTTGCCAATCAAATCAACATCATCTTTGTCCCAACAAAGAAAAAGAACATTTACAGTACACTCCATCACACGCAATTCTGTTATCATGGACAAATTTTCTCCATCCATCTGTAAAATAGAATGTGCCATAGTGACTGACCATTTTGACCGTCCAAGTATGTCCCTTCACATTATGCATGTCACAATTTAATGGTGTAAGACCATTAAATCTACTGTCGAATTTACATGGAAGACAAAAAATATTATCTAATCAACACAAAAAAAAAATAAAACTTAATGTAGATTCAAACTATATAGAAGGCACCGGCCCATTGGGAAGCTTGGAGAAAGGTGTGCCTCGCTTCCTAACAACACCAAGAGATTGTTTGCAAAGCGGGAAGGGCCTAGCTCCAATGATGGATACTACAACTTAGTTGATACAATTTGTAATGAATTTCTAATCGAACAATATAAGAAGCCATTACAATAAGTTGATGGCTGGTTTATTGCCGAATCAAAATTATAAAACTAATAACCAAAAAAATATTATCTAATCAAACCAAAACTATATTTGCCGAATCAAAAATATAAAACTAATAACCAAAAAAAATGTTGGTAGGGATATAAGTTTATATATATATATATATATATTTGAATAGAAAATATCTATTGACACAAAATATGTTGATGAAAAAAATGTGAGTACAAGAAATAATAAAAAAAAATAAATCATACAAAAAAAAATATGAAAAACAACTTAAAAAATACAATAAAACTATCAAGAATAATCAAAAAAGAAACTTACCAAATATTGTCCGTACAGATCTACAATATAGTACATATAAAAAAAATCAATAAAACTTTATTGCGGTATTCGAGTTCAATAAAAAATTTTGTAGGTGTTGGCGGGACACTTGATGAAATGAAAATAGAGAGTAACGTGAAGATGAAGCCATAGTTGGTGTTTATGCTTCGAATTTAGGATCAACAATATGATAGTGTTTCTCCAAGGTAATTTATGTGATATAAATATGAGATGATTTAGCATAAATAATAAGCTAAATATAATTTGCGTGAAAGATAGATTTCTCCATTGAAACAAATAAAATTATATAGAAACAATAACAATATGACGTGAAATATATGTTTCTCCATTGAAACAAATAAATTAAATAAGCTAAATATATTTTATCCGTTGAAATAAATAAATAATATAATTGATGAAGATTTGTTTCTCTATGTTTAAGAAGAACCGACATATACAATATCAATTATGGTGAAATACTATTTATAATTTTAAAATCTATATATTATATATAGATATAATTGATACTATTTAATATTTTTCTAATTTATATAATCCTAATATAATAATTTATAATAATTACCATTTATAATTTTTACAATTGTTTCCTAATATAATAAGGAAAAAGAGCGGAAAAATAAAAGTTCCGGACTTATGCTATTATATATATATAATTATATATAGAAACAATATCAATATGACGTGATAGATATGCTTCTCAATTAAAACAAATAAGATAATAAGGTAAATATATAATTTTATAACTAAAGTTTGCTGAAATAATAAAATTGAAGAAGAGTTTTGGAAAAGAACTGACGTTTTGCTTTATCAACAATAATAGTGAATACCATTTATAAATTTTAAAATTTATATATATTATATATAGATAGCATTGATACTATTCAATATTTTCCTAATTTATATAATTAGCTTGATCTTCTTATAATACATTCCTAATATAAAAATTTATAATAATTACCATTTATAATTTATAATAATTACTATTTATAATTTTTACAAATGTTTCCTAATATAATAAGCAAAAGAGCGGGAAAAATAATTTTCGGACTTCTGCTATTATATATATATATAGATAAATATAATTCCGATTGTATAGTTTGGTGGGATCGAATATTCCGGGTCATTGACCCTGACAATACAAGTTTCTATCACTGGAGCACAAGGTTGGTCTCATTTTGAAAATATATTTGGGACTGCGACACTACAAGAAAACAATCAAATTCCAATGAAATAATTTTGTCATTCCAACGGCCATTATACCAATGGTGCTTTTCCAATAGAATTTTCTTGTTAGAATCGATAATTCCAATGAAAATTGGCCAAATACCAACATATTTTTTTTTTCGTTGGAATTTCCTTATTTTTTTATAGTTCGATGATATGTTATATCTGAAATTCAATAGTAATGTGAATATTATGTGATATATGTACCAATATAAATATATTGTACCTACTGATTCTTCTATTATTGAACCCCGATACTCGAGAGATGTAGATAGAGACCAACCGAACTTCTAATAATTGCTCGCATGGAGTTGGTGTCCATTGCATGATTACAAGGAAACAAAACTAGACAAACAAATATGATCATGACAAAGTGAAGTGGGCAACATCTATGTCAATATTTAAAAGGTGCTACCATGGCGTGTTTGGGGCATAGTTACTTAACATGAACTAGACCTGACCAAAATGAATTGGGCGGATTTCGAACCGGTTTGCAGGGCTGGCCCCGTGAATAGTCACCGAGGGTGACGCCATAGAGCTCCTGATTTTGAAGGGCCCTAATATTACATAAGTCATTATATATAATAGATATACATATTTTATCAAGTTGCTTTGATAGGGGCCTTAAAAAATTAAAAAAAGTACCAAATGATCATTCGATTTCAATATTTCACTAAAAAGTTTAATAATTTCTAAAATCAAAATAAAAGAAACATTATTTTTTCCATCAGATTCTATTTCAACTCAAGAACAAAATCTATTTTTTAAATTAAAAAGGTATATGAAATGTTTTTTTTCTTTGCGTGAAATACTAAATTTTTCTTGTTTTCCATATGCAAGTGTCGTTATGACTTCTTCCCCATGTTTTCTCTTTCTTCTCTCAATCTTCAATTATTATTCACCGAGAAAGCCATTTTCCAATTGCAATTCTAGTAAACCCGTTTTATCATTGATACATTAACATGTAAGTGATTATTTTTTTCCTAATCAAGTCGAAGAAACGCTTAATTTTGATTCTTAATCGAGCGATGTATAGGACTTATATTAGTAGACAAAATCTCGACCGAATCCACACAATCACCACAAAGAAGAAATAAAAATGTGACCAATGTATGATTTTTTTCTTTTCTCAATTTGAAGGTACTGCAAATTTGCAATACCTATAAAGCTATTATTTTTGTTCGTTAAAATTGAAATTTAAAATATCGAAAAATATCTGAAGTGAGTGTGTTAGTGGGCATTAGGTAGGCTCCTTTCTTTTATAAATTATATCCAGATTGTACTAATATAGAATCTTTACTTGTATTTTTCTTTCTTTGTAGAGAGGTCTCTTTGTTTCTTTTGGCCGACCCCCTGTTAAGTTGGAATTTACCAACAAAATAGGTATCATAGACTTAGAAAATATATTATTTTGAGTCTAGATTATTGTTAAAATTGTACATCAAGTTATAATAGGTATCAAGAAATCAAGAAACAGATGAAAGACGGTGAAAAATGAATCACGGCGATGAAAACGGAAAAGAAAAAAAATGAAAAAGAAAAGAAAAGCAAAAAGAAAAGAAAAAGAAAAGAAACGAAAAAAAAGGAAATAGAAAAAGAAAAAGAAAAGAAAAGAAAAGAAAAGAAACGAAAAAAAAGGAAATAGAAAAAGAAAAAGAAAAGAAAAGAAAAGAAAAGAAATAGCAAAAAGATAAAAAAATATATATAATAAAAGTGTGTACCACGGTACACACTTGTGTACCGCGATACACCTAGTTATATATATATATATACATTATGTATTTGTACCCCGGTCCAATTCGTCTGTGCCGTGATTTCGATTGCTTTCGACCGCGATACATTCAATACCTACCGCGGTACCTACAAAACAGTTTTCAGCAATAATTTGACTTTACATGACAGAAAACTACGAACGGATTATTTAACCACGGGGAAACATTATCAGCCGAAAGAAGAAGAAAAGGACAATAATCTACATATCAAAAGGAAAATTAGTAGAAGACATCTGGTGATGGACAGTAAGTAGACCTATATTCTTGATAGCAAACACCTAACAATCTTCAGCTATAAATACTTGTGAGTTCAGCAGTAGAAGGAGAGACCGGGAGACCGGGACATTGGAAGACGGGGAGAAAGAAATTGATACAGAAATATATAATAATAGAATTTATATTGGGGGAAAGTAGCGGGATAGATCCTTCGATGCTATTGAGGAAGAACCAGACTAATTCTTCAACACTGGAGTATTGTCGAGCACTTCGTTAAAAATAAGTTTTTCCTTCTTCTTCTCTTTCTTTTCAGTATAATTTCATGTATTAATTCGTATGTATCGAAATTCTTCTGTGTGTTGTTTGATGTATTAAATTAGATATTCTAGGGGCTTGATGTAATCTTGTTTGATCTTATGTTTGATTTGTAGATCAATTTTATTTCGTGCAATTCATGGTTTATTTGTGTTATTTGTATTAATTACATCTTGATTACCTGGCCATTAATCTTTGATGCCTGATGTGTTAATCCACATTCGAGAAAAAGGGTTTAATACTAGATCTAGAATAACACAACATAGGAAATTATATAATCGAGAGATTTATAAATCCTTTGAAGTTGTTGTAGAAATTTCACTGTTCTATTTAGAATTATAATTCTTGAAATTTTTATAGAGACATAGAATTTAAAATCACTAGGCACTCGAGAGAGGTAGTTGATTAAATTGGGAATTTCAACTTATAAACCATTGCTTGAAATAGATAGATTGTTTATCTTGCATAAGTGATAACTTGATGAAATCGACCTCTAGAATAATTCTCCCGTAGATTTAGATTAGATGTTTGTATTTTTATTTACATTTAATTATTGTTAATTATAAATCCACAAATCCATCCATTATTGATCAGTCAAATATAACATAGGTAATTTATATTTGGTACTTACACACACATTCCTTGTGGATACGACAACCCTACTTATTACACTATATTAAGACTTGACAATCGTACACTTGCGGTAAATTAGGTGGGTATTTTTACGCCTAACACCCCCAAAAATTCAGGGCCGGCCGTGTTGGTTCATAACCATCCGTAGCTAGCAGATTACATTTCCAACATTTTAGAAAATCCGACCGATGGTTCCGACCTGCCGTGATTAATCCCCCCACATCTTACACACCCCACTCTCTACTCTCTAGTTCCCTAATGTCTATTCTAATATTTTTCGATTGAGCAGTATTTATTGGTAGATATTTTCATTTTGAGACATAAATATTTTGCCGACCTCGAAATATGTTTGCCATTTTAAAACGGGGATCGACTTACCTGGTAGATTCATAAAGCCATGTCTATTCAGAAGAGTCATGAAATTATCTATATATATAGTTCAGGTTGTGCATTTGTACACAATTTTGTTTTTGGAATTAAACATCATCAGCAGATAACATAAGAGTGTGCTTTAGGTTTGATAAAAAAATAATCACATTTGAATCACATAAACTCCATCATAACCTAAGAGAGATTTTCTACAAATCCGGTACATTTTGTACGTGAGAAATATCTCTTAAAAGACAACAAATTTTCGTGCTTTGGAGTTATTTAGTGTTTAGATCGTATAGTCAAATATTAACATTTATTTAACATTCTAGACTATAGACATCAATAAAGGCCCGATGGTGAGGGTTGACTATAAACCACCCTAATTGTTTTTAAGGTTGGGCCTATATGTCGTAGGCTCTTATAACATGAGGGCTTTTTAGCCCAACTCTGATTGGTTCTAGGGCCCACTAGGGCCAGAATTGGACCGCCCTTAGAGCTTTTCTCTCAATATATTTTTTTTTGTATTTAATAAATTTAAATTTAAAATCTAGCTAATCTTTGATCTTATTTATCAACTATCATATAATTTTAACAAATTATTTTTGACGAAGATGAATGAATATGATATTATGATCTATGATTCCATTGTTATAATATTAGATTGTTGATAATTCATAAAATTATTTAGAAGAAACCCCATTTATTGTTACTTAATTTTATTAAATTATCTTACATTAATATTTGATTTGGTTTGAAAAACTAAAATAAGGGCATGACTTCATCAAAAAGAAAAAAAAAAAAAGAAAAAAATTGTTGGGTCAACCCTGGCCCAAGATTTTTAGCCCTAACCCTCCTCTTAAGGCGGGGCAGGGACGAGACATGTCAACTTTTATTGACATCACTATTTTAGATATTTGTATATTTCCATAATACGACATATGCCACATTCTACGGTAATAATGTAAATTGTAAGAAAACTATGTATGCGTTGATTGTTCTGCGCTATAAGATGATACAAAGTCAACTTCTATTTAAGTTCGGAGTAAATGTCAACATCATCGCTGGTAAGAGATGATACTTCTAAAATTTCGAACGGTGAATTTTTCCCCATGAATTATTCGATTGATCTTCGTTTTCCATCGTTTGTCATTCTTTAATTTTCCGGTCATGGATGTCATAAATTGTTTGTTGTTTCCTGAGATCAGTGGATCTTCTCTACGATCTACTTTGGATTTCCATTCAAAATAGACTCCAACAACTAGGGTTGCAAAATTTTCATTCATGGCGTGTACGGCTGTACGCCGGACGTCAATAATCATCATTTGTTACCTTCTTCCTCAGGCGTACCTGACCGGCTTGCTGTTCACTCCATACGAATGGTTCTAAGCCAAATATTGCAGAGGCCTCACGCCTTAGGGTTTTTGGCTTTGGGTTTGCCATATCCCTAACCTAAAACCTAGATCGGATGATATTCCTACTGCTAGGGTGTTTACTAAAATCCCATCCCCAATCGATCAGATAGTGGAAGAGGACATTACACACAAGATCAGTTACAAAGGGAATTCCATACCAACGTTCGCAATGAAGGTGACTCCGATGGATGATTTTCAGCCTGTGAAGAAGGGTGATTTTTTTCTCAGTCACTATAGATGAGGATATTTATCAACAACGAGCAGCCGAACTCAATAATTCATAGATTGGTCGGATTATTCTACCTAAAGGTTTGAAACTGTTTTCAACTTTGGAGCTCAAGGTGAAATTGGATTCAATGATTGGAAGTTAATACCTCTTGGTAGACGCTATTACAACATCCAGTTCGATTCTATGGGGGACCAAAATTATGTTTTTTCGAAGCATGCATGGAGTTTACAGTCCGGTTCAATGCGTCTATCAAACTGGATCCCGAATTTTAACCCATATAAGGTAAACTCTTCTATGGCTCAAGTATGGGTAAGAATTTATGAGTTGAGCATAGAAATATGGGCATAAATCATTAATTATGAAACTGATTGGTGCGATCGGAACCCCGCTTCAAATAGATTAACTTTCTTTATCGGGTGATATCGGTCACTTTGTTAGAGTGTTGGTGGAAATGGATTTAAATAGTCCGATTTAAGAATCAATTATGGTCGAAAGGGTGGGTCATTGCTCATTTGTTTCCCTTGGTTACGAAAATTTACCGGATTTCTGTATGCATTGTCGAATTGTGGGCATTCTATCACCAACTGTCGACATTCCACTACTCATGAGGTTAATATTCCACAATCCAAAGAGTCTAAAGATTATGGCGGGAATATAGGGGCGATCGATTGTGAGGAATAACAACAAGCATGGAAGAAATATTTCTAAGGGAAAAGAAATTGTTACAGAAGCTTGGGTTACAGTTAATAACAAGAAAAAATATGTTCTTTGAGCGAAACAATAAAAATGAATGGTGAAGCTGCTTATTCGAAGGTGCATACTCAAAACTCTTTTGAATTATTGGGCGACAAGGATACTGAAATAATTTATGCCACGCAAGATCTTAGCCCAAATCGAAGTAATGTTGCCCAAGGAATAAAAAGGGAGCGTTCGCTGGTGGTCCACGAACCTCAACCATCAGATATTGTTCATAATCAGGCGCAGGCTGATCAGTTAGTTGACAAGGAGAAGACTGACTTAAATAAAGCCATTAAGGCCGTGAATAACATTATATGTTAGTGATTACGTGTTAAAACCTAGTGATCCAGAAAAGGTGGTCCGATATGGCGGAAGACGAAGAGCAAGATGAAGAAGAACAAGACAAATCAGAAGCTTTAAAGACCAAGCTAGGCGACTCTTCAATTACTCTGCTTGTCATTCACTCATGTGCTCCCTCAGAAGCTATGAAGAATATGGAAATTGTGGCTCGAGGGTCCAGGGCCGACATTCCACAAGATACATCATACCATCAAGATGATACTCGAGCACGTGCAAAACCAACAAATAACAATATCACTCGAAAATCCTTGAGACATAAATGCCCTTCACTTAAATTGCGTTTTAAAGTTATTTTTGTGGTTTTTTCCTGAAATTTTGCATTGTTTTTTTTTTGCTACATGATCGGCTTGTGATCAGGACGTTTTCTTTTCTTTTTAGTTATCTAAAAAAACTTCTATTTAAGTTCAAACCCTTTATCAAAAAATACTTCCATTTTATAATTTTTTTCAACTTGTCTTGCTTATTAATTATTTATAAATAACATATTACATTACATATTTTTAAATTTAATTTTTTTTTCCAAAACAAAAAATAGAATGTCAAACCGAAACTGGCCCGATGGTTGAATCGGAGCTAAAACCGTCAACTCTTGGTACCGGCCCTGAGCCCGTGATCCTTCTCCACAAACCACATTTAAGGTTCGAGACCCGAACCCTGAAGTGCCTTCTAATTAATTTATATATTATCATTTTACATATATTGATGCTGCTTTTAAGGGCAAATCACTCTAAAGTAGGGGTTTCTGATAAAGTCCTTCTTTTCAAGGGGAAAGTCTTCAAGTCTTTTTCTCCGGAAGCTGAAAGTTCTTCATATTGGAACTTGCCTGCACACACGCAAATGTTAGAGGGCCCCATAGATTTTCCCAGGTAGGCCCCACCGACGTTCAAGTTAGCACGGTGACCAAGATAGAATAAGTCAGTAAACGGATATTGAATTAAATGTGTAGGAGTTTATGAGAATGTACCTACAAATAAAGAAGATGGATCTTTATTTACCTAGGAGATGGGCCTTGTGGGCCATGTAGGAGAAATCGTCCCTTGGGCTAGTGCCGAACTCCTTTGTGCTGGGTTATTTCATTAAGAGCAAATTGAGCAATTAATATTAAATTAACATATAAATAAAATTATATATTAAATAATTAAATGTCTTGCACCCAACATAAGCCCCCCAACTCTGGTGCTACAGAGGTATGAAGCAGTGCGGGAGCTAAACAGGTATCGTGTCTGGCTTGTCTTGAGATTCCTTTGAAGATTAGCCGGAGAGGGTTTAACTTTTCAATAACATCGAGTGGATCCTTGTGAGGAGACCTTTACCCTCCGGGGTCTTAGCCGGAGAGGATTTCTTTTATGAGAAGCTTCTCTTGGGGGAACTCAGCTTTGACCACATCATCCAATTCCCTTGCTTGGTAGAATACTTAGTGAAATTTTCTTCAAAATTTGATGAGAGTGTCCATGGAGAGTTGTACATCGAGTAAGGAGAGTGGAGATGAGAGCCCGAGAGAGGAGAGATTGCTCTGGGGTGCTTCCCCGGAACAGGCAAGGACACCCCTGTGCGTCCTCCTATGCAGGGAAGGGCGCGCCCTAGGGGGCGACCTAATCCCCCCGGTCCTCCTTCCTTGTATTTCTCCATCTTCTCTGGAGCTTTCACATATTTTGAGCCATATTTCAGAATTCAGTCTTTTTTTATTTACGTGTTCCTCCGTCTTTTTTGGAGCTTAGTTTCTAATTGCTTATCCATGGGGACTTGTTCATATTTTGTTTAGAGATGGATCATTCCCTTCGGATATTTTGTGTAGAGATGGATCCTTCCCTTCGGAAGGAGGCTTTAATTCCTCCGGAATGGCTGAGTATGCTTGTGTTTAATGTTAGGGGATATCGTTCCACTGCCTATTGAAGGCACCCTTCCTCTTGGGGATGCTTTCTCGGGCCGGAGGGGTGTCTCAGTCCCGGAGACGCCCTTTTTGAGCTTTCGTCAAGTTTTTTGCTTTATTATTTTGATCTTTTCCCCACACATGTTTGCATTTTTGCCTTCTTTTTCTTGCACATTTTCGTCGTGGAGGAGAACTTACGGGGACCCTTGTGAAGAGGCCCCTTCTTTTGGAGTCTTAGCCGGAGGAGAAAAATTTACTAGGACCCCTTAGTGAGGAGGCCCCTCCCATCCGGGTTTTTTGTCTAAAGGGTACTTCCCATCCAGGGTCTTAATCGGGTGAGTTCTGTTACTCCAAGTGGCTATGAAAATCTAGAGGAGTGGTCAATAAATTTTCCGGATTTTCCGATTTATGCCTTTTTTTTAAATTTGAGAAAAACTCTTCAAGAGTGAGATAGAAGAAGAAAAATAAACACAATGATTTAAAGTGGTTCAACTCACCTAGCGCCTAATCCACTACCACTCGGTATGTCCGAATGGAATTTGAAAAGGAAAAAGGTTTATTAATAAATACCAAACTATTACAACCTTTGCCTTGAAGAGTACCGCACTTTTCTTACACCACCACCTATGAAGAGCACCAAACTCTTCAATACCTAAATAATCAACCAAGTGTGTTCTTACTACAAGAACACGTAACAAGTATGTCTTGCTTCGGATGATTTGAAATAATCAAGATTACAACTCAAATGAAGTATACAACTTTGTAAGTGCAAGTGCAATCAAGAAAGGAAAGCCTAATAAGCAAGATGTGAAAGTGATAAGCTTACAACAAGTATGTCGAAAGTGAAGAACAAAGAATTTGCTGAGTTTTTGCTTGTTGTGTTGTATGCTTGTGTTATGTATTTGATCCTTCAATCCTTCATGTATTTATATGAGAGTTCCAAGATGTAATCCCCAACATAGGCCCCTCCTAATTGAGTAATTTCTGGAAAAGAAAGATCAAAAAATTCCAAGAAATGGTTAAGAAATGATAAAACCTTAAAATCATGAGAAGTGTCTGCACAACGGATAGTTTCTCTGTCAAAACAATCGGGCGACCAGTCGCATCTTAGAAATTCGAATCTTAAAGCCGTTGAAAAGTATTTTTGACACAGGATTCTATAGAGGGCAATAGGTCACTATCTAGGGCGACCGGTTGCTCAAGGATAATGACCGTTCACTGTTGAAACACATAGATTTCAAAGAAAAATAACAACATTCAGGCCTTCCCTGTTTCAGGATATGGTTTGTTCTCTGTTTCAGTAAACTTTCAGGTATGGGTCTCCGTATAGGGCGACCGGTCGACTTTTTCACAGAGAAGTTTTCCGATTTTTGTCAAAAATAAAGTTTAAAAAGTACTTCAAAAACTTGGTAAAAATCATTAAAAATGTTTTCAAGTATTTGGAAAATATTTGGGGACATTATTTTGGTATAAAACTCATTTATATGAAATCATCAAAATTAAAATAAAAAGATTGATCCAACAAGTTCTTTCCCTCGGGGGTCTTAGCCATAGGATGTGAATTACTAGGGACCCCCATGAGGAGGCCCCTCCCATCTGGGGTCTTATCTGGAAAGGGGTCTTCCCACCGGTTGTCCCGATTTTTGTCAAAAATAAAGTTTAAGAAGTCTTCAAAAACATAGTAAAAATCATTAAAAATATTTTGAAGTATTTGGGGACATTATTTGGTATAAAACTCATTTATATGAAATCAACAAAATTAAAATAAAAATATTGATCTAACAAGTTCTTTCCTTCCGGGGTCTTAGCCATGGGAGGTGAATTACTAGGACCCCCGTGAGGAGGCCCCTTCCATCTGGGGTCTTAGCTGGAAGTGGTTTTCCCACCCGTGGTCTTAGCGGGGTGAGGTCTTTCCCTCTGGGTCTTAGCCGGAAGAGGTGAATTATTAGGACCCCCATGAGGAGGCCCCTCCCACCCGGGGTCTTAGCTGGAAGGGGTCTTCCCACCTGGGGTCTTAGCCAGCGGAAGTGATTGATATGACCTCCGTGAGGAGGTCCCTCCCATCCGGGCCTTAGTCGGAAAGATTGGGTTTGCTGAGTAGAGTACCTAAACGGTTATTGACCGTGGTCATGTTTGGCCATTAACTGCATTCCCAAAATCACAGTAGTAATGTGAAAGCACTTTTATTAATTGTTCAAAAATGACAAAGTTTTACGCCGTGTGGGCGGAAATAAAACTGAAATGGAAATTAAAACGTTTAACGCCTCCTGGGCGGAAAATTCTTCAAAGATAATAATTCTGTAGGTTGTCGATATTCCATATACGGGGAACACTCTTGCCATCTAAATGCTGCAGTTTGTAGGCTCCTAGATTTACCAGTTCAATCACCCTGTACGACCCTTCCTAATTATGGTCCAATTTTCTGACTGGTCCGGAGACTCCAACTTTCCTCAATACGACGTCTCCCACTTGAATGATTTGGGGTCGCACTTGAGAATTGTAAGCTTCAACCAATCTTCTCTTGTAAACTTCAGGTCAGGTGAATGCCTTATCTCTGAGTTCTTCGATCAAGTCCAACTTAATCCTCATGTTGCTGTCATTATGTTCCGGAGAATAGCTTGTCATCCTTAAGCTTGATTCACCTATTTTTGCAGGAATAACTGCTTCAATTATGTAGGACAGACTGAATGGAGATTCGCTCGTGGCCGTCCAGGGTGTCATTCGATACGCCCATAACACACCGGGAAGTTCTTCTGCCTACTTCCCTTTAGCTACTCCCAGTCTGGTTTTTATGTGGAGAGTATGGTGCGGCTAGACACTTCTGCCTGTCCATTAGCTCTGGGGTTCCCTACTGATGTAAAGAACTGCTTGATCTTTTTCTTCTGGCACCATTATTTTAACTTAGCTTTATGGAACTGAGTTCTATTATCGGACACCAATGCTTGGGGGATCCCGAACCGACAGATGATGTTCTCTGGAGGAAGTTGATAACCTCCTTTTATAATATCTTCACAAGTGGCTCTGCCTCCACCCATTTAGTGAAGTAGTCAACACTACGATCATGAATTTCTTATGGGCCGGAGCTAATGGGAAATGCTCGACTATGTCCATTCCCCACTATGCAAAGGGAGAAGGACTTTGTAATTGCTGAAGTGCTTCGACAAGTAGATGTGCTATTCTTGCGTGCTCTTGGCATAGGCGGCAATGTCTTACCAATGTCTTGGCATCCTTCAAGAGAGTTGGCCAAAAGTAGCTTTGGCTTAAGCTCTTCGTGGCTAGTGCCCTTCTACCCGAATGGTTGCCACAACTTCCTTCATGAATTTCTCTAAGTATGTAGTGGGCTTCTTTGGGATCCAAACACTTTAGAATATGGTTGGGAGAAACCTTTCTTGTATAGTTCTCCATCTATCATCACAAAGCGGGAAGCTTGTTCAATCCTCGGGTATCCACGGGGGAGTCGGTGATGATTCTGAGTTCCAAATACTGAATGATCTCATCCTTCTATGATGGGGTTTGTTGTATAGTATTAAGCACCTCAGTTTCGGGCTTCTCCAGTTCCGGATGGTTAGCTTCTAAGAGGGTGATGGCTCTATTGTCGAGGGTGGCCATAGAGCTGGCCAGACGAACAAGTTGGTCAGCTTTCGTGTACTCCCTCGTGGAATTTGTGTTACCACGAACTTCTCAAATTTACCGATTAACTCATTGACTGCACTGAGGTACTTGGCCATTGATACATGTAAAATATATGTGCATTTAATTGCTTATTTTGGTACATATTCAATGCATTTGCATGTTTATTTAGTGTGTTTTAGTTGGTTTCCTTTGTTGGGTGTGATACTAATTATTCTTGTGATTTTTACAGGAAACATAGCTAAATTTGCAAAGATAGCAGTAGGATAGTCCGGACAAAAATGACGAATGCGAAGAGACAATCAAATACGCAAAGAAAAGGACGAAAAACATAGAACACGGTCAGATCATGTATTATTACACGATAGTGTATACAGTATCTGTGTGATTTTACACGTCCGTGCGACTTGTTCGAGGGAAGAATTTCTGAAACATAATACATGACTCAACCGTGTAATAGTACACGACCGTGTACTTTGATCCAAGCCAAAATAATAGAGATCAAAACAATAAACGGAACGTGTAGAAATACACGATCGTTTATTTTTCTTGGCGGTGGATTTTTTTCTTAATTTCGTCAGGACTCTACCAATGATCTCTCAAAGCATCTATAAAAGGAAAACCAAGCCCTAAAGTGAAACACAACCTTATACATGAAACTTACACTTGGGATACACAAATTTACATACTTCTGAGAGATAAACACTAATACTTATGAAAACACAAGAGTTCAAGACTTTGAAGAAGGATTCATCCTGACAAGAAGAGGAGTTTAGATCTCTTGTTTGTATGTAATTCGATGTTAAACTATTTGATTTCAAGTTTGTCTATGAATTTATTGTCAAATATGTTAGGCTAAACTTTCTGATCCGAGGGCATAATCAAAACTGTGGATTCATGTTAATTCTGAATTGATTTTTTATAATTAGTTTCTTGTGTTCTATTTATGAATTCGAGTACTTGTTTCATATAAGATTATCTGATCAATAATTTTCATGTCATTAGTTCAAAATTCTGGAGATGAGTTCTAACTTACGAAAAATGAGTTCATAACATAAATGGGCACAGAGTTGGGAGGCTTATACTGTTGTAGGGAGTAATTCAATTCTAAGATCTTTTGGGAGTTAATATTAAATATTGAGTAGGGATACTAGAAATTGGATTCATCAACTGTTTATTTGCTTCGGGAGGGGAAATAAACTAATTTAGGAATTGAACCCATAGATACACAGAAATTGGTTTTGATGAAACATTAATTAGAATTAATATTAAAGAAGCATGTTGACATTATGTGCCTAGGATTGCTTTCGTAATTGTTAAAACTTGTGGAGTTCGGGTCTTTAGAAATTTCAGATATTTTATTTGATAATTTAAGATTTAGTTTAGATAAACAAACAAACTTTTGATTTTCGACCGCTTCAAGAAATTGAAATACGATATTTACTATACTTTACGAGTTTCATATTCAATCCCTGATGAATATGTCCTTGCTCGCTGCTATCTGCTAGCTACCCTGTACACTTGCAGTTTAGGGAAAAGATTTTCACAATTAGCCATCTTCTCCTCTCTCGACTAGTAAGTCCCATCTACTTGGTTGGCCACGAGTTTAGAATCGGTGAAGGTTGTAATCCTCTTCGCCTCGGCAAAGGCCAATTTTTTTTTTCTATCAGTAAAGCTTCATACTTTGCCTCGTTGTTGGAGGCGGGGAATTCAATGTTTAATGCATACTCGAGCTAGTTTCCCTATGGGCTCTCCAGCACAATTCTGCCTCCATTTTTTGAAGAAGTAGAGGATCTGTCTCGTTCATTCTCCATTCTATGGGTGGATTATCTATCTCCATTCCATGCATTTCCACCAGAAAATTGGCCAATACTTGGGCTTTCATGGCGGGTCTCGGCTGAAATTCAATTCCATGTTCGTTAAATCCTGCTGCCCATTTCACCATTCTTCCTGAGGAGAGGAGATTAGTGAGCACTTGCTTCAAAGGGTGATTGGTTAAGACCACAATTGGATGCGATTGAAAGTATGGCCTTAGTTTCCAAGCACAAGTAACGAGGGCCAGTGTTAGCTTCTCTATGTGAGTATAACGAGTTTCTGCATCCAAAAGGACTTTGCTGATGTAGTATATCAGGTGGTGATCTTGCTGCTTCTTCCAGACCAAAATGCCACTGAGGGCTTCTTTAGACACTATGAGGTACAAATATAAAGTCTCATTTTCTCTCGACTTTGTCAGAAGCGGAGGTGAGGCCAGGTATGTCTTCAAGTCACTGAATGCTTGTTGACACTCTGGAGTACACTCAAATTTCTTCTTTGCACGTAGCAACTTGAAAAATGGCAAGCGCTTGTCGACGGACTTGGAGATAAAGCGGCTCAATGTTTCCATACATCCAGTTAACTTATGCACAACTTTCGCATTGGTGGGCGTTGGCATGTTTAGAATGGCACTGATCTTCTCTGGGTTAAATTTAATTCCTCGCTTGGGATCATGTATCCCAGAAAGTTTCCCCCATGTACCCCGAATGTACACTTCGCGGGGTTCAACTTCATTTCGTATGTCTTTAATATATTGAAGCATTCTTCCAAGTTTGTGGCATGATTAGTCCCCTGGGTACTCCTCAATAGCATATTGTCATATAGACTTCCATGCTCCAGCCTATTTGATCTTTGAAAATGCAGTTGACCAGTCTTTAACAAGTCGCTCCTGCGTTCTTTAGGCCAACCGGCATGACCTCGTAACAATAGATCCACTGCTCGGTTACAAAGTTGGTCTTCTTCTAATCCTCTTCTGCCAGTTGTATTTGATTGTACCCCTGAAAGGCATCCAAAAAGCTAAGGAGTTCGCATCATGTGGTTGTGTCTACTAGTTGGTCGATCCGAGGGAGTGGGAACGGATCATTCGGACAAGCCTTGCTCAAGTCTATGAAATCAATGCACATTCTTCATTTTCCATTGGGCTTAGGGACGAGTACCAAATTAGCCAACCATTTTGGGTACTACACGGGTTTGATGTATTTCGCTTCGAGCAACTTGTTCACTTCTTCCTTTATTGCTTTGCTTCTTTCTAGCCCGAAGGCTTTTCTCTTCTGGTTCACTAGTTTGTAGGTTGGGTCTACCCCCAGCCGGTGCAAGGCAACTTCCGGGGGGATCCCTTGCAAGTCTTTCATCTCCCAGGCGAACACTTGCGCGTTCCTCCTGAGGACTTCGATAATTTCTTGCTCCACGTTAGGCTCTAGCTCAGTTCCAAGTCGCACGGCTCTCGTCTCATCAAATGGGTCCAAGACCTCAAGTTTGATCTGCTTTACTGCCTCAAGCTTGGGTTCCTCCCTCAACTTGCGGGCATTGGAGTTTTCTTCTTCTTGAGGTTCTTCATGGCAATCTTCTTGTTGGAGGAGACCCACTTCCATGGGTGTAAGCAGTTCATTTCAAAGCTCCAGGTCCCAAACTTGGGGCTCCTCCTTCCAAGTGGTGTGATGGCACTCTTGGGCTATACACCTGTCTCCACGCTCTTCTTCAATCCCCCCTGGGTGGAGAATTTCTGCTTCTAGTGGTAGACGGAAGCGATGGCTCCGAATGTGTTCAAGATGGGCAAGCAAGGATCACATTATACCGTAGAGGGTGTTAACCACTACAAATCTCATCATCTTTGTGACCTGGCGTGGTAGCTTCCCAACGAGAGGGGAAGCATCACCTCCTCGAGGATGGGATTCTTCTGCCGACTGAGGTCCTGTAGTGTGGTAGTGACTTCGGTTAGAGATAAGTATTCGAACCCCAGCCGAGGAATGCGCTGTATGACAATATGTCCATGGAGCTACCAATGTTCACCAATGCTCTCTTCACCCAAAAGGTGACTACAACTACATAGATGACAAGAGGAGCTGTTAGATGTTCTCCTCCCCGAGGTTCGGGAGATATGTCTTCGTCATCAATGCTTATCTCCTCCTGGAGCTTCTCCACGTAGTACGTCCCCAAGGGGAATGTAGCATGCTGAAAATGGGCCCCTCTTGAGCTCCGCAATAAGGCTTTCTTTGAACGAGCTGAGCCTCCACACATCGGTCGTCTGGAGATTATGTGTATCACCTTCTAGTCATCCATATACTTCAGAGATTGCGTGCGTCTCATCATCATTCCGACTACTGTGCCAAAACGATGCTATTTTTTAGGGTAGATCACTCCAAAGCTAGAGTTCTCATAAAGTCCTTCCCATCGTGAAAATCTTCAATTCTTCTTCTCCGGGAGCTGGAAGTTCTTCAAATGGGAATTTACATGCACACACGCAAATGTTAGAGGGCCCCGGGTGTTGTTCCAAAGAGGCCCCTACGACTCTTAAGTCAGCACGGTGACCGAGGGAAAATAATACAGTAAACGAATACCGAATTAAATGCGTAGGAGTAATTATGAGAATGTACTTACAAATGAAGAGGATGGACCTTTATATACCTGGATATGGGCATGTAGGAAAAACTGGCTTATGGGCTAGTCCCCGACTCCTTTGGGTCAGGTTATTCAATTAAGAACCCATTGGACAATTAATATTATATTAATATATAAATCAAATTATACAATAAATAATTAAAGTTTGTTATTGTCCCCAATAATAATATATGAATAAATACTGAGACGATCTTTTATAGGACCGTCTTACGGATCCTATTCCGTAAGATATTTCCTACAACCCACCCGCCCGCCAAACCCGCCTGATCCGGTCAATATTAAGAAAAATGAAAATTACAGGTAAACCTAGCCACTACGCGTTGGGCCCAACAAACCCAGCCCAATTCACACCACACCCGCTAAATGACTGGACCCTGACCACTAGTAACGCGCGGTCTCCAGCTCAAATTCAGTAGTGTTTCAGAACCAGTCATCATCCTTCCCCTGCTCCAAAAATCACGATATTCAATGAAATTTTTGCAATTTCAATAGTAATTTTGTTAACTCATTATGGAAACCTGTTCAAAAATTTGATATTCTATGCAAGTTCGACATTAAGTTCGACCTTCTATGAAATTTTCACCTTCTTGAAGATCTAGTTCGATTTTATATAGACACAAAAGTTCTACAAAAAGCATTACTTTTGCTATATTCAACAACAAATATTGATTACAAGGCCGTCTTCTACAATGGAGAATGAAGATGTAAGCGATTTACTCATTAAGGAAGGTAATGTACTAAGTTCTGTTACATGCTTTATACTTTTTACTGTAAAGGTGATACTAATAAATCAAAGAATGATACTTTTGAATTTCAACAGGATACCTTTGTAATGTAAAGTGATACTAGAACATCTTGAAACCTTTAAAGCAAAAAAGGACACTATTTAGTAAATAAAGTGAAACTCTACAACAATAAACATGTTATTTTAACATGAAAATTGACTACTTATATTTACATATTCAAAAAAATTCAACGACATGTTTTTCATAGTTTTTATTAATATCATATTTTGTTCATTTCTACTTATAGGTGAAAAATTGGATTCAGTAGTTGTTGTTTCTAGTAATGAAGAATATATAGAAATCATTGAAGATGAAAATATAAATGTTGCGGATACTGTTGAACAAAGTACAGAACCTGTGGAGAAAGGTATTATATATTAATGCAAAAGTATTACGTATTACTCAAAAAGTATCATTTGTGTTTTAGCATGTATTGTGTTTCATTTATATATTCCCAGAATTCATGAATGACATTGTGGATATATCTGGTTCTCTGGTTGGGATTAAAAGGAAGACAATTGATGATATGTATAAATTGTATCGCTATCATAGTCGTGAACTAGGGTTTAGTGTTCGCAAAGCAACAACTAGAATACAATCTAATGGAGTTGTGCTGGAGAAATACAATGCCTGCTCTTCTGAGGGGTTTAAGAGATCGGGAAATTTGAGAATAAACTCCAACAATGAAAAAAGGAAAATATTTCATGTTACCCGTACATGATGTAATGCTATAATGAGAGTGAAACTAAATGAAGAAGGTCTTTATGAGGTTTTGAGTCATATTATAGAACACAATCATCCACTTACTAGGAAAGAGTGGAGCCACCTTCATTGCTGTGAAAGAAAATTACAAGTGAAAAAGGGTAAAGTCATAGAAGATATGGTTTCTTCCGGAATGAGACCAATAGATTCTTATCTGTATATGGCACATGAAGCAGGTGGGGATGAAAGTGTTGGACACACTATCAAAGATCATTTGAATTTTGTAAACCGTTTGAAACTGAAAGAAATAAAAGGTGGGGATGCACATACATTAGTTGAAATATTGTATGAACAACAATCCGAGGAGGAGGACTTTTATATTAGAGTTAAATTAGATGATACGGCCAAATTAAGCAATAGTTTTTGGAGAGACTCAATGATGAGAGAAGATTACGAGATATTTGGAGATGTCGTAGTATTTGGCACCACATATTGCACAAATAGATACAATTTGATTTGTGCTCCATTTGTTGGCATCAACAATCATTGGAAAAATGTGATGTTTGGTTGTGCATTTTTATTGAACGAAAAAGCTGAATCATTTGGGTGGATTTTTGAGGTTTTCAATGAATCCATGGGAGAAAAGTGTCCTATCACTATATTCACTGATCAAGACCAAACAATTTCTAATGCAATAGAAAAAGGTATGATATTTTAACACAATATACAGATACTTTAAAGCATAAAACTATTGCTTTAACTTATCATGTGTATTTTCTCATTCTTATATTGATGTCTTACTAGTTTATGGATGTGTCAAAGATAATGATACTTTAACTCAAAATGCATATATGTTTATACATAAAACTATTACATTTATGCATAAAACTGTTACTTCTATAATGTCATGATTCTTTGTCCTCTTCAACAGCTGTGTTGCTGCTCTGTGACTGGTTCAACAATTATGATACTTTACTTTCTTAAATGGATACTTGTAAGCATAAAAGTGTTACTTTAACCATGTCAGTACTTTCATGTAGATTTTCCCTGGGACAGAGCATAGACTATGCCAATGGCATCTTTACCAAAATGCTGTGAGCAAGTTTGGACAGTTGAAGAGCAACAATTCATTTAAGAATGCATTTAGGAAATGCTTGTCAGGATGTAAGGATGAATCTGAGTTTGAAACTTGTAGGAGTAACATGATTTGCACATATGTATTGGAGGAACAAACATGGTTCAAACGATTGTATGAACTAAAGGAAAAATGGTGCACAACTTTAAGTAAGGAATTCTTTTCTGCCGGAATACTTTCCTCACAAAAGAGTGGAAATACTAATAATGCCATGGGATTCAATGCAAAGAAGACCAAAAACTTCACAGATTTGTTTGGTATTTTCAAAGAACTAGTGAATAATTAGAGAATGAAAGAATAAAATGATGAATTCCAGTCGTCAAGATAAATCCCAACAACCACCATACCATTGACTGGAACGTTAAAACACGCTTATGAGGTATACACGTTGACATTGTTCAAAGACTTTGAGGCATATTTCATATCGTCAATTTCTAGTACTTGTACTTTAGTTCATGAGGATGAGGTATTAAATATTTATAACATTTCTTCTCATATTGAGGCTGGAGATATAACCGTGTCATGTTTGATCCTCTGCGAATCATGATAACTTGCATCTGCAAGAAATTTGAAGAATGCAGTATCTTGTGTTACCATTCATTACGTGTCCTTCATCTTCATTCTCATGTGAAGATACCAAAACATATATATTCTGAAAAGATGGACAAGAATGAAAATCTAAGGTGTGGGATAACTTGAATAATAGAAATGAAAGCCCTAACAAGCCTAGTGACTGCATTCCATGGCGTCATGAAATGGCACAAAGATATTACGATCTTGTATTGAAATGCCAAACAAATGAAGAAGCAAGAATGATCATTGAAGACGGGTATAATAGAGATTTTCTGGCTATTACTGTCTTAAAGAATGCACATAATTTTGTTGACCACGATGAATCATCTGTTGTTGCAAGTACATCTAATATGGTGCAAGACCCTACTCGATCTGTTATAAACGGAAGAAGAAAAAGGATAAAGGGTAGTTTGGAAAAGAGCAAGAATAAAATTGCTGATGTGACTGACTGTTCTCAAGCTAAGGAGTTTGGTTCCAATACTCCAAATGCTCGGTTATTTTAGATAAGTTTTTAAAGATCGTAGAGTGTAATTTTGATACTTTTGAAGAAACTAGGGATACTTTTCATTCTAAATATGATACTTTCTAGATTATAAATGATACTTTTTAGTTTATCATGTATTTCCAAATGTCTGTTACAAATGAAGATACAGTCAAATGTGTTTAACTGTTCTTTAGCAATTTTGTTTAAAAGACTCGAAATGCTAGATTATTTTAGATAACTTTTTTAAAGATTATAGAATGTAAATTTGATACTTTTGAGGTAATCAGTGATACTTTTCATTCTAAAGATGATACTTTCAAAATCAAATATTATTGTTTCATATTTTATATATTGCATTAACGAAATATGTTACTTTTTACGTAAATAGTGATACTTTGTGGATTATACATGATACTTTTTAGTTTATCCTGTATTTCCAAATGCCTATTACAAATGAAGAGAAAGGCAAATGTGTCAAACTGTTTCTCAATCAAATTTGTTTACAACACTCGAAAATTGATTGATACTTTTAAAATAAAATAGTTTAACATTTAAACTTCAAAATGCAGAATTGTGTTACTTTTAAAATAAAAACTTATACCTTTTCCATTACACATGATACTTTATGATCTATCTGCCATGTTCAACTGCAAATAAAATACTATTAACTATTCATTGTCAAAATAAAAACTAGATCTTCAAAATACAATGCCAAAATATTTGCAAAAAACTGCACTACTGGTCTGCCGACCCAAAAACAAAGTTCAAGGATGTCTAAATCTAAAATTCTACATATTCATTTTCTCTGTTTTCTCGTACGTTTCTTGGTAGGCTCCTTCGTAGGTTCCTTGAAGTCATTGATAAATTTAAATCTTCCTTCTCCATTTGCACCTTCAACTCGTTCAAATCAGAGAGAATAATCCTTGCACAATACACAACTCAACTTGCATCTTTCAACAGGCTTCAAAACCAAAAAAGAAAAGATAAATAATATAAAAACACATACAATAATTATAAGCTACATATCGTTTGTTTAAACAGTGTTCATACCTTGCACAATCTGGAGTTGAGTAAATATTACCCACAAAGTTTTCAAGATGGTGCATTAGGAACACACCACAGTCAATATTCCTGCCATTTGTTTGCCACGGAAAAGGAATATTTTACCAGGCATATGACGCAACTTCATGAGCTTTAGCGTGACGTTCCTCTTCTAGGAACAGAGCCATTTGCAGTTGCTATAAAAAACAAAATAAATTACAACAATTCAATGCATATAAACTTAAAATATAATAATAGTATGAAACTTTATTACCAAAGTCGCAAGTCCACGATACTCATCAACAACAGCTGCATCGTGGACCATATTGTCGAGGTATTGAACTTTCTTCTCAACAAAGTTGATCACAACAGCTACAAAATGGCCTTCATAGCAATATGGAACAAAAATCTACATATTTGAAAAACAAAAACTTCATTACAGTCTGAAATAGATACTTTTCAACAATAAAGAGACACTTTTCAAACTAAAAGATATACTTCTCAAATAAAAAACTAAGTTCTTACATGATCCACTTCATTCAAATTGGGTTTGTTCAACAGTCTCATGCACACTCTCCAACAACCTCTCACATCTTTAGCACAATTTTTCTTTGGAAATGATCAACAAGATATATTTGTGTGACAAAAAAAAAGTTGACCCACATATAAATATAAAAAGAAAAAAACGAAAATAAATACTACTTACAGAGTGCTGAGTGTTGAAATAAAAGTGTTTTGGATCGTTCGCTCCAATTGCCTTTTTGTTTAAAATGACGGTCCATATGTCGATCACATTAATATAAATCATGCTCGAATCATTCAGCGAAACAATACCATCATTAAAGGGAACAAAACATTTGCCAGCATGTGCAAATACATTTGAACTGAAAAAATAAATAAAGATAATAAACATAACATTTCTCACCAAAAGAGAATATCCAATAAATCGCATTGTTACTTACTCTAATTTAGGACTATGCACAAAAATAATAGAAATCAGCAATGTCTCTCTCTCTCTCTCTCTCTCTCTCTCTCTCTCTCTCTCTCTTTCCGGGTAATTCCAACCAAATACTGATTATTCTTCTTTATGAATTCAGAACGAAAAGAACTCTTTTCGTTGATAGGCCAAGAATCACATGTTTGATAGAACACATTACATAAATAATTTATCAAATAAAAGGATACTTATTCAAAGAAAAAAAATACTTTTCTCTAAGAAACGTATACTTATTCAAATAAAAAAGATATTTATTCAAATAAAAAAGATACTTATTCAATCAAAAATGATACTTTTCAGTATTTAACTAATACTTTACATATACCTGAACTACCTACACCTTGTCATGCATGGAGAATCTAACTTTGAATTATTTCATCAATTTGACTATGTTTAGTCCTTGGACTACATCATCATCAATATTGGCTTCATAGATTGGCTATTCTTCAACAACGGGGACTCTGTCTCAAGGGTTAAAAGATCAAACCGAGGCATCGGGTCATTATGCATGTGGTCATTACGTTCTTTCATCTTCTGGAAATTTTTCACAACTTCATCGATATACTCGTGAAGTTTTGCACTTAAGAAGAATTCATCGTCAGGTGATGAAGGAGTATTTGCCTATTCACGCTGCATTTTCGAATGAAGTCTCTCCATGTGGACATGGCTTATGACTTCCATGTCCCTTTTCAACAACAAACAGGCTTTGTGCAGCCCCTGCAAAAAATGTAATATTTTTTTATCAAAGAAATGATACTATTCATGATAATTAGTTTAAGATGAAAATAAATATTACACTTAACTTACATTTTTCTCAATTTTCACAATCTCATCATCAGTTGGTTGCCCCTCTGGTAATACAAACTTGATGATCCTTAAAGGTTTATCAAATTTCTCAGATTTTTCTTCTCAGAATGCTCTTTACTAGACTTTCCCCTCTCATCCGTACCTCGATCAGTCGAACTACAAATTTTCTCTTCAACAATAGGCTTCGTTTTCCTAGAAATAGGATAAACGTCTTCCACCCACTCCCCCTGGCCAAACTCTCCAGCACTTTTCTCTTCTTTGACACGCTTTCTTATGCACTGGGTCGTCCAGTGCTGAATGATAGGGAGATCAAGTGGTTCAGCAATCCCCCTACCATTTAAGACGATTCAAATATATAATCTGCAATGCCAAAATACAACCACTTATATGGGGGGTGGACTGCTTGTTGAAATTATCGACTGCCTGGCTAAGCCTTTCTAACACAACTGAACACCAATTGAAATGTGAAATGACATCCATATCCACTAACGACTTATCGCATGAAACATCAACAGTCCTATTTGCAGTCAGAGTCAATAAAGTTGATAAACTATACAAAACAAACATTCATTTAAAATCACCACCTCCTTCTTTAAACCATCCATCAACTTGGTTTTAAAGTGCCAATACTAGAACTCCCATCAATGCACACTTTTATCTTAAACTCAACAATCGGATCTAAACTATCACTCCGTTTAAAAACTAAATTTCACGGTTATTCATAGATAGCATGAAAACATCACAAATGTCATCAGCAATAATTACAATCCTCTTCCTATCATCAATACTAAGCTACCGACTCTTCCCATTAAACCTTTGAACCAACCACGAGTCATTTGAGCAGGTAAATGTTCAACTTTAAGGTTCAATAACCCACCAAACCCAATACTCTTTACATCCTCTTTTTGTCTATCACCAAAGATTTCACTACATCAAATAAACCCTTAGGTGTGCATTGGGTAAGAAAGTTGCTGCAAATATATATATATATATTATTAATACAACTTATGATACTTTTACAACAATTCCTCATACTTTAAAATCAATTTTAGATACTTCTCAATATAAAAAATGATAGTTGTAATATATAAACACTGATTTATATTTGATGATAAATATCAACATTTATGTGAAAGACATTGATACTTTTCAAAAACAAAAATGCTACTTTGAGAGCTAAAACTAATACTTTTAAATGCACTATTTCTGATGATTTTAAGCATCAATTTTAGATGCAATTAATGTATAAAAATGGGCATACAATAATGACACTTTTGAATAAATTTTATATACTTTTCAGAAATGAAAATGATACTTCTAGCATATAAAAATTGATTTATTGCATGATTAACATACAAAAACTTTCCATAAAAACAACATCTATGTAACATACACTGATACTTTTCACAAAAATAATGATACTTTGAAAACAAAAACAAATACTTTTCAGTATACTAACCTCTTATTACTCTTATTATCATCATCTGATAACTTTCTTTTCTTGCGAGGAATTTTACCAACTTCCTCAACCAATTCTCTTTCCTCACTAACATTCTTGCCGATTTCCTTCACCGATGATTTTTTTGTCCCATCAACCTTACTCAATTTTGTGTCACGTACATCACCAGCATCCTTATTAGGGATTACTTCTTCAACAACTTTTCCTTACATCGAGGTTTCAGCAGGGTCTTCCTTCATCTAGATTCCAACAATAGCTTTCTTCATCATCGAGGTTTCAGAAAGGGGTTACTTCATTGAAATATCAACACCAGCTTCCTTGTTCGGTGTTTCAATAGGGGCTTCTGTTATTAATGTATCGGCAGGGGTTTCACAGGGGTTTCTTTAATTAATGTATCACCAGGGGTTTCTTTAACAAAAGCTTCCTTCGTCGATGTTCCAACACTGGCTTGATCTGTTGACATTTCAACCTTAGCTTCTTTCGTTGACGTCTCATCAATAACTGGAGATTTCTTTATATCATGCTTTATATCATCCTCTTGTGAGTCCACCCGACCCCTTTCCCTCCCCCTACCTCTATCTCTCATGTGTATAAATATCTTCTGTCGTACCATCTTCAGCTACAATATAAACCTACAGAAAATTGTGAAAAACTCAGTAAAAAACACTAAAAATAATGAAAATTGAACAAAAACCATGAAATTTGTATCATCAATTGCAAATTTGTGATACTATTAATCATCAAATATTATACTTCTAAGATGCACATACATATATATTCAGGGTATTCAAAACATGGGTACAAATATAACCAACTCTCACTATAATCACATACACTTTCAGTATATGTATTATTTATGTAAAAATCGCAAGATTAACAATAAATCTACACATAAATATGATCAGAATGCATAAGAAACAAAAATTCTCATCTAAAATTTATAATGTTCGAAAAAATACACGAAAATTTGTAGAAATATATAAATTATGTACTAGCAAACTTGAAAGCTTGAAAGCAACGACTAAACCCTAGGTACACGCATGCGCGCAACTCACCATAACAGGACTCATCGCAAACCAATTTGAAAAAGAAAAACTAAAATCGAACACAATCAAAACCCTAAAATGGAAAAAAATGGAGAAAAAGAAAGATGTTCTAACCGTATGTTATCTCGAACTAACAAAGTACAGTAAGAACTCGAAAATCTAAAAAAATGGCGATTTTCAATTGACAATTGCGAGAAGTTTTGAAGAAGAAGAAAGACGAACAGCGAAGACAATGGAAAAGAGAAATTGGGGATGTGGGGCACGTGGGGTAAGCTGAATGAAAAATTAAATTAAAAAAGGCGGGTTGGGTAGCGGGTGGGTCGGTTGGATCTGTCTTATAGGTTTTGACCCGTAGGCTTATCTTACATGATTTTTTGTCAAAACGACTAGTATTAATTTGTGTTAGATTGATAGGATTGATAATAATTTAATTAACGATTCAATTATGAAAATAGGATTTGGATCTAGTGAGTCAATATAATTTAAATAAGTACGTGAGACTAAATCTAGAGCGTTGACCTCTTCTTTTTAACGATGCAGATTTAATTGATTTTATTTTAGTTTATATTTAATTAATGGTTGTTAAGGATACATAGGTAATTTTGTTTGAATATCAGTAAAAAATGGGAGTTATTTTTGGTAGTGCCCGTTCACATTCCGGATTTTTTGGGATTTGTTTGAAACCATATCTCTGACCTTATCTGCTGTGAGAAATATGTTACTTATTAAAGACAAATATGTTGCTTATTGAATACAAATATATTTCTTTTTTTTGGATATGTTTGAAACCGTATCTCTGAAATTCTCTCATTCCTTTCACAATCAAACCTGCAATTAATATTGGCGCATTCCCCTGTGCGAAATATGTTGCTTATTGAGGACAAATATGTTGCTTATTTAGGCAGACAATGTTGCAACCACAAACTATTCCTTTCGATTTGTCATTTTAAATATATGTAATTATGTTGCTTATTTATGTCAACTATGTTGCTTATCAAGGACAAATATGTTGTTTATTTAGGCACACAATGTTGCTAATTAAGTATGCTGCTTTTTTATGTGGACTGTGTTGCTTATTGAAGACAATTATTTTGCTTATTTAAGTAGACAGTGTTGCTGTCAAGATCAGCAAAATTAATATTTTTCTGTTACATTAAGTTAGTTTTTACTGTTACATTGGTTAGTTATAGCAGTTAGTTTGTTATAGATTTTGTACTCTGGTATGGGATGAATTGAAAGTTAGGTATGTCAAAAGTGATAGCCCTAGGGTGTTTCTTTTAGAAAAATCTCTCAGTTCTATTGTTCAAGGAACTCAATCTATCACTATGTACTATAACCAATTCAAGACTTTATGGAATGAATACATAAGTCACAGGCCAATTATTAAATGTTCTTGTGGCCAATGTACATGTAACATTCCTGTGGCACTTGCAGAAACTCAACAAAATGACCCAGTAATAAAATTCTTGGTTGGCCTTAATGAGTCTTATGGTCCAATTCGAAGTCAGTTGTTGCTCACGTCTCCTTTACCAAATCTTGCAAAAGTATATGCTTGTAACAAGAAGAAAGTCAAAGAGGGCTTACTAATCTTTCAGTCCCAGCCACTTTAGATTCTCCCATGGCAATGCTTGTCAAACAGGGTAATCATCCTAGGTCTCAAGTCTTTAAGGATAAGTAGAAGGCAAAATGTACTCATTGTGGTTACACAGGCCATACAGTGGATAGGTGTTTTCAAATTGTTGGATATCCTCCCAACTGGAAGGGTCCCAAATGTCCTAGACATAATCCTGATTCTGCTACAACAAATGCAGTTTTGTCCTTTGAAACTGAATCAACTGATTCATATTTTTCCTCTGAAATGGTTGAAAAATTCCTGGCATTTGCAAAGAACCGGCATTCAAACAAAGAGGATACACCATCTCATCACTCTGCTGCAGCTGTACAGTCTTTAGGTTTGAGCCATTTTTGTTTAAATGCTTCCAAGAATCAGTCCAAATGGATATTGGACACTGGTGCCACAGATCATATGATCTGTGATGTTTCATTCTATTCAAATACTCCAAAATAGGTTTCAATTCCAATACATTTACCAAATGGTCATGTAACAAATGCTACTTACATTGGTGAAGTTACATTCTCTCCAAATCTTGTTTTACATGATGTTTTGTGTGTTCCTTCTTTTAATTACAACCTGTTGTCTATCTCTAACCTAACAAAGTCCTCAAATAATATTGTGTATTTTCTTTCCTCACATTGTGTTTTGCAGGACAAGAACACTTTGAGGATGATTGGTTTTGCTAAAGAAAACAATGGATTATATCATCTTACTCCTCATTCTGTGCATCTACAATTTCACTTGCTTAAGATATTCCCTTATGGCACTCTAGATTAGGACATATACAAATTTTGCTCGTTTGTCCTTTATACCTCGACTAAACATTACTTGTAAAACTTTTGATTTTTGTGATGTTTGTCATTTGGCAAAACAAAAGAAATTGTCATTTTCAACTAGTAACAAAATATCATTCAAGCCTTTTGATCTCATTCATTGTGATATATTGGGTCCCTTTTCTACTACTTCTCACAATGGTTTTAAATATTTCCTTACTATTGTTGATGACTATTCTAGATGCACTTGGATTTATATGATGCAACAAAAGTCGATACAAAAGCCATTTCTACTGAATTTTTACAAGTTTATTTTAACTCGGTTTGATACTAGATTGAAGGTTCTAAGATCAGACAATGGCCTTGAATTTTTACTTTATGATTTTTATAAACATTATGGTATAATTCATCAAGTTACTTGTGTAGAAACACCACAGTAAAATTGTTAGGAAATTTATTGAGTAGATTTTGATGATACCATATAAAACTTAAACTAGGAAGTTGGCACCTCATTTTCATTGTAATTTGTTTTGTAATAGATAGGGCTGAAAAGGGTAAGTCGAGCTGTCGATTATGCCAAGAAATACAAGAAGTCAATCTGATGGATTGAAGACTCTATTGTGTGTTAGCTGACTATGGCCAAGAAAGAAGTCAAGGAATCGACTGAAGGAGTGTCAACTGAGAAACAACTGTAGAAGTGTCAGTCAAGTCATCTAAAGAAGCCAAGTCTCAAAGTTGAAGTGACAAATTGAGTTATCCAAATCTCGAGTGACTCAAGTCACCTGGGGTGAACACAACATCTAGTCAAGAGAACGACTTAGATCCGTTGATTAAAGTCAAGAGTATTACTTAATATAGTAATATGTCAAAGTCGCGTGTCTAAAGTGTTAGTCCCGCACTTGTGCAAAAGGAATAAATCAATGGGAAACACCGCACCTTGTGTCGCACCGCAATCTTTGCGAAGACATTTAATACGAGGGAATGCCAACATCAAGGACTGCAACAAGACAATCCAACGAACAAAAGTGACATTTGAAATTAGCTTATCTCTTCAACGGAAAAATTTCAAATGTGCACTATAAAAGGCTGATGAATTATTGAGAAGAGGTTACCTGAACCACGAACAAGCAAGCATATTCAAGCATTTAACCTACAATCTTCTCATAAACGAGCAAGCAAATTCTCAAGCCTGAAACTCGAAGGGAATCAGTCCAACACAAGTAGTCAAGGAAAGACAACTTCAAATCTGTTGAAGCGAAAACATATGAAGAAGCAAAGGGGTCTACTATCCAAGCTAGAATTGTAGAAAGGTTCCAGGTCGAACCATTATCAAGTTTGTTGGAGGGCTTCGTGATCAAATCCAAGAACTTGAGAAGTGAGCTGAAGTAGCAAGTGCAAGCGCCATGTGAATAAGTCATGTCACAAGAGAAGCCAATCTGTGTGATCAAGGTTGTCTCTCAGGATGATTTCACCGCTTTGTAAACCGATCATTACATAATGGATTCGTCCAGGAGTTGGAGAAGAGATGATTAGAAGAATTACCCCATCTTCGAACCTCTATAAAATATTTGTGTCATTTACTTTCATCAAATTTACTTTCCTGCATATTTACATTATATATGCTGTTAGAATTATATTTGCTATCCAACTGATTAATAACCAAGTGCTAAGAATCAAGTGTTAAAAACAAACTTAAAACAAATCTATGGGTGTTAAGTCTTCCGTTGTTAAAAACCAATCAGCCAAGTTAAGTATTTGTCTTGAGCAGAAGGGTTACTATTAATAGCTCTATCGAGTCTATTGAGTGGGTAATTTAGCTGAAAAGTAAACTTAGTTGTCCATCAAGGACATAGCTGTTTTAGTCAACTCTGTTGAATTATTTTAAAAAGACTAAATCGAAAATTTGGTAAGGTTTATTCAACACCTCTTCTAAACCTTACTTCACACCCCTTGGGACCTACAAAAATTGCATTGTTGAAAGGAAACATCAACACCTATTGCAAGTAGCAAGAGCTCTAATGTTCCAATCAAATGTTCCACTTTCATTTTGGGATGAATGTGTCCTAACTACTGCACATATAATCAACAGGGTGCCTACACCTATTCTTCAACACAAATCTCCTTTTGAACTTTTATTTAATAAATCCCCAGATTATACTCATCTTAGAGTATTTGGTTGCTTGGCATATGCTTCTACATTGTCTGCACATATAACAAAATTGTAGGTCCCAAGGGGTGTAAGTGTAAGGTTTAGAAGGGGGGGTTGAATAAACCTTACCAAATTTTCGATTTAGTCCTTTTAAATATACGAGTTGATACTACACACGCTTGTGTCCTTGATGGACATCAATTTAGTCAATCAAGAGAGTTAGTCTCTCAACGACTCAACCGAGCCGTTGATGGAATAACTCACTGGCTCTCTAAATTAACTCAATGTGGTTTTGTTTTTTGGAAGACTTAACACCCTTAAGTTTGATTAAGCAAAAATTTAGTGCTTGGTTTAGTACTTAAATTATCAAGTGGATAGCAAATTTATCGTGAGATATAAACAGTTAAGATGCGGGAATTAAAGTCTTTGAAATGTAAATGACACAATGAAATTTTTATAGAGGTTCGAAGATGGGGTAATTCTTCTACTCCTCTCTTCTCCAACTCCTGGGGAATCCACTAGGTAATGATCGAGAATACAAAGTGGTAACAGTCCGGATACAAGTCTTGATCACACAAATGACTTGATCCTTTGGGACTCGATGCGAGACGCCTTGATCACTCACCAAGGTGGCTTCTCGTGCGACTCGAACTTCTTCACAGGCAGGCTGCCTTGCTACTACAGACTCACTTGCTCAAGCTCTTTGGATTTGATCACGAAGCCCTCCAAAAGCTTAAGACTTGGTTCGACCTTGAACCTTCCTACAATCCTTCGTGTAATGTAGACCCCTTGATTTTTTCAGTATTTTCCTCTTCAACTGATTGAAGTTATCTTTTCTTCACAGGTGAGTGTTGGATTGATGTTCTTCGTAGTGTAGGCTTGAGGATTGAGAATGTTTCAGATTTTCTAATAATTGCTTGAACGTTTTTAGTTCAGGTCTGTGACTTGTGTCGCTTGTCACTTATCTCTCTATTCTTCTCAAATAAACTCCTCAGCCTTTTATAGTGATCTTTCAAAAATTTTCCCGTTGAAGAGATAGGCTTATTTTTGAAAGTCACTTGCAGTCGTTGGCTTGTCTTGTTGCAGTCCTTGGAATTGCCATTTCCTCGTATGAATTGTTCTTTCACCTTTTCGAGTTCGACACGGTGTAGTGCTTCCCATTGTTCATTCCATTTGCACGCTTCGGGACTGAGCACTCCGAGAAAGGTGGTATGGAGATATTACTTGTTTAAGTAATTTTCTTGATTTCGTGCAACGGATCTTTTCGATTATCTCGACTTGACTGCATTTCTTTGCTTTCCCCGGAGGTGACTTAGAGTCGACTTCCAATCATTGATGACTCTTCTCATCATTTCAACTTGAGACTCGGCTTTTCTCGAGTTGACTTGATCGATACTCCACTCACCGTTCTCACCGCTTCTTCTTGATAGAGTTCCCGTCTACTCTTCTTTTGCCATACTCAAATTGTCTCGCAATGAGTCTTCCTTCTAGTCTTGATTGTCTTCTTGCATGTTAGGGCGTAGGCGACTTAACTCGGCTTTGGCCACTCTATTTATTACAATGCATTTTAAAACAAGAATTGGGGTGCCAACTTTCTATTCTAAGTTTTACATGGCATTCATCAAAATCTAAACAATAAATTTCCTAACAATTTCCCCCTTTTTGATGATGCCAAAACTTAAACCATTCAAAAATGCAAATAGCAAAGATACATACGAGATAGTGTATTGACATAGAATGTATGCGCGAGAATCAATCCTTTTATTGATCATAACATTCTTGTTCTTTTACACAACATTTACAAGGTGTATCGAGCACATATTTGTCTATACGAAAAAATAAAGAATTTATAGCTTTATTTCGGAAGACTTACATTGTATGTATTACATAATAAAATACACGAAGGGGTGGACAAAAACACTTCATCTCCTTCATTTGTCTCCTTCTTTCATCTTGTTCAACATCTTCTTCTCTTCTTCTCTTTTTTCTCATCGTCAATGCCGCTTCTTTTTCTTTTCATATGCTTTCTGGCACTTCATCTCTTCTTATTCTTTCCCCGTCTTTCCTCCCATAGCCGAGTTTGTCTCTTGTTTTCTTCTTCTATTCTTTTTGCATACTCGCGTTGCTTTTAGCCACTTGCAAATTTGCTACTTGGTCAAGCCCACCAAAGATATCCCTCCTTTCTTTCCCGGATCTACGTATTCAATATTTTTCGGGCGGAGGCCTGGTCGAAACCTCTTCCTCCACCACTACTTTTTCCTCTACCTGCGGCGTGTATTGTCTTTGGGGTCTTCTTCTTTCCAAAATTTGTGTGACCAGTGGGAGTGACCAGCAGAGTGATCGCTGGTAGTCTGCTGCTGTCGCCTTCTTCACATAACGTGAGACCCTTTTCCCAAGATACAAGTCCCAAGCTTGAGCCATAGACATTTTTGCAAAGTATCCTTCGAGATGCGGCGTTTTAAATTCATCAACTGATCGTGGCTCATGTCTCCGACATCCGAAATGGCATAAGTGTCTCTGTCTCTTGGAATGCCTCCATGTTCTTTCAAGATGTTCATAACTCGGGCATCCATTCTTCCTTCCACTTCCTTCATCCCCGCTTCAATTGTTTTTCTCTTTTCACCATAGATATAGCAGTGTTGGAGTGGCGAGTCACTGAGGGAGTTTCTTCAGCGATAATGTCGGTCACCAGATGACCCCGTTGAGGGGTTTGTGCAATCATTAAGGTCACATCTTTCGATCCTTTCCCCTCAACAAGCTTTCCTTTCTTTTGTCTCAACACTTCCTCAGCTGACTTTTCCTTCGCAGCTGCTCCTTCCTTCTCAACTTCAGATCCCCCTTGCGCCTTTAGGTATTCCTCTTCTCCCTTTTTGGCATCATCAAAGGAGAGAGGAACGCCTGAAACAGACTTGCAAGCGGGAAGTCGAGCTCTGGCGATAGTTGAGTTTTGTCTCGAGTCTGCTGCAGAGTATGCAGCACGAAATTCGGATCGAGTAGCGTTGGACTCTGCTGAAATCAGCTTCATCTCAACCATGAGAAGGCTGAATTTTGTATTCATGGTTTCTTCCAAACGCTGTAGATCACTCTTGTTTTGCTCACGCATCAGCTTAATCTCGGCAATGTGAGCTTCATGCATGTGCTCAATATGTACTCTCGGCTTCGTTTTTGCATCAAGCATTTTCGACTCTCCATACCGGTAGCTTGTTGAACAATGTCCTGAAGTATCTAACTTGTTCCACACGCATTATTTGCTTCTTTGTTGCCACCATTCCCGATCCCGACCGTTATGCCTCTTAAATCGGCGTGAGATTGGCATCTCTGTTGTCGATCGCATGTCCATAGAGGCCTGATGCCTCTCCATCCGTTCAATCTCGGCGAATAATGCCTTGAACACTTCGCGGACTTCACCGATTCTTCCGTTGCGGTGATGGCCATGCGGCGTCAAAATCATAATCACCGAACAATGGTGCCTGATGGAAAAACGAGAGGTGTGCGTGGTAGAGTGCGCGTTCGTTCTCGACTCTTCATGGAGGTCGGGTACCTCCGGGGAAAAAGGAAAAGATTCTATAAAGGATTCATCACCGCCAACCGGGATTTGTTCGATGATGAGCGGTGCGCGTGAAGTTCTTTTTAGGAATCGACCCTACTGCGGCTTGAGGAGCTGCGCGGTGGACTCGGTTCACCAAGTCTTTGTGAAGTGGACCCGGCTTGCCGAGCCTCACAAGTCTCAACAGCTTCGTTGGTCTCAAATGATTTCTCCAATTGAGTAGACGGTCCTCGGCCTTATCGAAGCGTCATCGGACGATGATGAGATTTCCATTGGTGGCTCATCATCAAAATTAAAGGTTTGACGAGTAGTCTTGGGATCGAGACTTGCTCGTGCTTGGAACATCCGCAATGAGTCTTTTGGATGCAGTGCGGGGATGACTCGGCTTTTCTTCTTCGCCTTCCGATCCCGGAAAGGTTACATCGATTATCCTGGGAATCATGAAGTGCGCTTATCTCCTTCTCGGATGGGTCGATGATAGCGGGAGGGATGTTCTCTACTTGACTTCTTTACCCCGGGAAGTCTCAACCTCCCGTGGGCCTTCATTACCTCCCGCAGCCTCAAGCTGCGGCGAGGCATTGGTCCTCCCTTTCGACATGTCACTGTCTTAGGGTCTTCTGCGTGGCATCCATTGGAGTCTCAACCCCATGGATTGCACTTTCTTCGCCCATAGTGTTAACTCCCGTACTGTTCCTTCATGTGCCTCGACCGCATCAACAACGTCATTAGCCTTCGAGTAGTTGGCACCTCGGTGAGACAGTCTCAACCGTCCTCGAGCTTCATTGATGGCAACTAGTGTTCTTCTTGTGTTTGTATTTTCTCTACTTCGCTTCCTTGATTTGTTGTGGAGTCACCGCGGATTCTCCGACCTTCTTTGCGGTGGAGGAGTTTCCCCCTCGGGCGCACCGAGTGACTTGGAATGGGGTCACTTGTCTCCAAACTCCCTTTGTTTCGATTGAATGTTCAGCCGTTGGGGCGGTGGTAACACACCTTCAATAGGGGTTGGCTCGATCGGGGTCCCCACTATCCCGGTTTCATCGCCAGTCCCTTATTGCCTTCTTCCGAGTGAGTGGGGAAGTGGTGGCAAAGAATAACAACGGTGGTGATTTCTTTGAACCACTCCCATTGGATCAATTTCGGTGTGTTCGGAGGACTCTCCTGGTCCTCTATCGATCTTTTTGCTCGTGAAGGATTCGATTCATGCAATGCTTGCTGCGATTTTTGGTGCCACTAATTAATCCTTGTGCAAGAAATTTGTGGTAAATTAATAAAATCTTTTTTCTTTTTGAAATCCATCCCGGAGATACTGGGGTGGTAGAGGATTAGGCCCTAGGTGGGTTGAACCTCTTTAAATCAACGAGTGTTGTTTAATTTCCGCATTTATATTCTTGTCATTTACTTGTTGATTCGAAAAATAGGGTGATTTGCAAAAAATCGGCATAATCTATTCACCCCCTCTAGATTATCGTAGCCACTTGGACTAACGACAAAGAAGTCGTGTTGATTGCTTTAGCCCAAAATCTCTTTGTAACCCCGCTTGACTAACATTGTCCTTGTCCGCTTCTTTGAGTGTTCTATTCCTTCTTTCTCGCAACTCCATTATCTTTGTGGAGTCCTTGCTGCAGATAATTCATGACCAATGCCATTTTCAATACAATATTGAGTTATTATACCATTGACAAACTCGGTTCTGCAATACGATCTTATTTTGATAATGGTTTGGCTTTTCTTATTTTGAATCCTCTTCATCACCGTGGTAGTTTTACGTAGAGTTTCTTTCTTCTTACACATGAATATTGTCCATATATATCTTGAGTAGTCATCTACTACCACCAAGGTATATTTCTTCCCACTTATGCTAGTTGGTTCAACTGGACCAAATAGATCCATATGTAGCAGTGCAATATCCTTGTTGAAGAGGGGCATGTCTTTTCTTTGAATGATGATTTGATCATTTTTCCTTTCTCGGCATGCGTCACAAATACTCTCCTTCTTGTATACTCGAGTCGGAAGACCTACCACAAGATTACTTCGGCAAGCTTGTTAAGTGTTTTGAAATTCAGGTGACTCGGTTTTTGTGCCACTGACTTGACTTGATTTGTGCTCTTTTTGCTAATAGACAGTCTTTGGGTGTTGCGGTTGACCAATTTACTACATACATGTTCTTTTGTCTCCGCATCCTTGCAACACAACTTCATTTGATTCAATATCCTTGATTTGGCATATACCCATGTTAAATCCAACATTATAACCCTTGTCACGCGAGTTGGTGATGCTTAGCAAGTTGAAGTTGAGTCCTTCAACATATGCAACATCCGTGATTTCTAATCCGTTCTTCTTGATGGATCCAATGCCTCTTATTTCTCCTGGAGCTTCATTTCCTCCAAATATGACTTTTGCTCCTTAACTTCCTTGAATTTTGACAGATTTTTCTTGTTTCTGTCATATGTCCGGAATGACCACTATCCATGTACCAGGTTCCTTGGCACTCACTTCCTTGAACTCCGCAATCAAGGAAATTAAGTTTTAGGTACCCATACTTGTCTGGGTCCCGAGGGGTTAGTATTGTAAGATGATCCAACCAGCCTATAGCCAAATGATCTGGCTCTAAGGGGTTGCCATCTATCGCTGCCATAATCATAATTAATTTTGTCAAATTGCTTGGGGATTCTAGGTTCATACAAATTGTCTCTTTTGTCTGTATGCTGTATATGTGTTTTAGCAATTGCCTTCTTTTGGTAATTGTGGTGTCTCCGAGTGTAGTGCTTAGGTGCATATGTGTGTCGATGAAAGCTCTTATACTTTTGGAATGACCTTTCTTTGAGTTCTGGCCTTTGCCATTTGGGCTTATATTCCATAAGTCTATCGATAGTTCACATCGTTCCAATCGGCTTGGCTTGGATATTTTCTACCATTCCCATCATATGTTTTTCTTTGATAGAACTTTTGGGGTTTTTGGTAGCTCTGTTTCTTCTTTACTGAGTAATTCCTGTTTGAGTTTGCCGAGGAACTTGGTCAATTTCTTCTCACTGTCCTCTCAATGCACCCAACTCCCGTTTTTTCCTTTTCCTTTGTAACCAAGGCCGCTTTGCTTGTAATTGTGCTTTGGAGTGAATGTGTGTGCACCATTTGGAGTTTTGGATTTTTGAGACACTTCATTGCTTGAAGATCCTTTTTCCAAAATTACTTTTGGAGTTTGACATAGCATAGAGGAATTAAATCCTAAGCCCTGTCTTGTCTCCACATTCTCTTTGACTCATAATAAGATCATCCAATGATTTAGATGCCTTAGTGAATGAGGCAATCACATTTTGAGGTCATTCTCCTCTTTTCTATGGTAGCTATTTCTGCTATTAATTTAGCATTTTCACCTTTAAACTTTCATTCTCATCGGCTATTTGACTTAGAGTACTCGGCTCCTTAGTCACTTTGAGTTTTGACTCTTGAGTAGGCTGTTTTCCTCATTTAGTAGTGTGTGTGAGGATTTAATGTGTTCAAAATCTTTCATCATTTTGCCTAATGAATCATATAGATCAGTGGGTGATGAAGTGTGTGTGTCACGATCACTATCACTAGAGTCCGAGTTTGATGAGTTAGAGTGTACCTCATCTTCTTGGTCGGGTTGATCTTGTTCCTTGGCCATCAAACAGATCAGGGCTTCTTCTTCGAGTCACTTGAGTAGTCACTTCATTGCTCTCTCGAATCAATTTGTCTCTCTTGACTTGGCTGTCTCGGCCTCTCTCACCAACATTGCCTTTTTCTTTTCTTGTCTTCTTTCTCTCAAGACCTTTCTTTCTTCTTCATTTCTCGTATTTGTTGACTACAGGATATGGACAATCAATGGCATAGTGACCTGGTTGCCTACGGTTCGGATAGATATTCAACCTTTTGATCAGCTCTTTCCATTCTTGGATTGTCGCCTTTTGATATTCAGCTTTTTGATGATTTGTTCTCTTGGTTGGCCTATCTTCCCTTGACTTGGAGGAGCCGAGTGTCTTCCGGAAGATTCGCCCTTGCCTCTCTTGTAGTTCTTATTGAAGAACTTGTTGAACCTTTTAACCATCAGGGCTATTTCTTCGGATCAATGACTTCTTTGACCTCAACTCTCTTTCCATCCTTAACAATTAGAGCAGCTGTTTTGGGTGCAGCTGTCTCTTCCTGATCTTTTCTTCTCAGCTCAAATTCGTAGGCTTTGAGATCTGAGAATAGTTCATGGTTGGAGGTCCAGTGCTGAATGATAGGGAGATCAAATGGTTTAGCAATCCCCCTACCATTTAAGACGATTCAAATATATAATCTGCAATGCCAAAATACAACCACTTATATGGGGGGTGGACTGCTTGTTGAAATTATCGACTGCCTGGCTAAGCCTTTCTAACACAAGTGAACACCAATTGAAATGTGAAATGACATCCATATCCACTAACGACTTATCGCATGAAACATCAACAGTCCTATTTGCAGTCAGAGTCAATAAAGTTGATAAACTATACAAAACAAACATTCATTTAAAATCACCACCTCCTTCTTTAAACCATCCATCAACTTGGTTTTTAAAGTGCCAATACTAGAACTCCCATCAATGCACACTTTTATCTTAAACTCAACAATCGGATCTAAACTATCACTCCGTTTAAAAACTAAATTTCACGGTTATTCATAGATAGCATGAAAACATCACAAATGTCATCAGCAATAATTACAATCCTCTTCCTATCATCAATACTAAGCTACCGACTCTTCCCATTAAACCTTTGAACCAACCACAGAGTCATTTGAGCAGGTAAATGTTCAACTTTAAGGTTCAATAACCCACCAAACCCAATACTCTTTACATCCTCTTTTTGTCTATCAGTCAAAGATTTCACTACATCAAATAAACCCTTGGGTTTGCATTGGGTAAGAAAGTTGCTGCAAATATATATATATATATATATATTATTAATACAACTTATGATACTTTTACAACAATTCCTCATACTTTAAAATCAATTTTAGATACTTCTCAATATAAAAAATGATAGTTGTAATATATAAACACTGATTTATATTTGATGATAAATATCAACATTTATGTGAAAGACATTGATACTTTTCAAAAACAAAAATGCTACTTTGAGAGCTAAAACTAATACTTTTAAATGCACTATTTCTGATGATTTTAAGCATCAATTTTAGATGCAATTAATGTATAAAAATGGGCATACAATAATGACACTTTTGAATAAATTTTATATACTTTTCAGAAATGAAAATGATACTTCTAGCATATAAAAATTGATTTATTGCATGATTAACATACAAAAACTTTCCATAAAAACATCATCTATGTAACATACACTGATACTTTTCACAAAAATAATGATACTTTGAAAACAAAAACAAATACTTTTCAAAGATACTAACCTCTTATTACTCTTATTATCATCATCGATAACTTTTTTTTCTTGCGAGGAATTTTACCAACTTCCTCTGCCAATTCTCTTTCCTCACCAACATTCTCGCTGATTTCCTTCACCGATGATTTTTTTGTCCCATCAACCTTACTCAATTTTGCGTCACGTACATCACCAGCATCCTTATTAGGGATTACTTCTTCAACAACTTTTCCTTACATCGAGGTTTCAAAGCAGGTCTTCCTTCATCTAGATTCCAACAATAGCTTTCTTCATCATCGAGGTTTCGTAAAGGGGTTACTTCATTGAAATATCAACACCAACTTCCTTGTTCGGTGTTTCAATAGGGCTTCGTTATTAATGTATCGGGGGGGTTTCACAGGGTTTCTTTAATTAATGTATCACCAGGGGTTTCTTTAACAAAAGCTTCCTTCGCCGATGTTCCAACACCGCTTGATCTGTGACATTTCAACCTTAGCTTCTTTCGTTGACGCCTCATCAATAATCGGAGATTTCTTTATATCATGCTTTATATCATCCTCTTGTGAGTCCACCCGACCCCTTTCCCTCCCCCCTACCTCTATCTCTCATGTGTATAAATATCTTCTGTCGTACCATCTTCTACAATATAAACCTACAAAAATTGTGAAAAACTCAAGAAAAACACTAAAAATAATGAAAATTGAACAAAAACCATGAAATTTGTATCATCAATTGCAAATTTGTGATACTATTAATCATCAAATATTATACTTCTAAGATGCACATACATATATATTCAGGGTATTCAAAACATGGGTACAAATATAACTAACTCTCACTATAATCACATACACTTTCAGTATATGTATTATTTATGTAAAAATCGCAAGATTAACAATAAATCTACACATAAATATGATCAGAATGCATAAGAAACAAAAATTCTCATCTAAAATTTATAATGTTCGAAAAAATACACGAAAATTTGTAGAAATATATAAATTATGTACTAGCAAACTTGAAAGCTTGAAAGCAACGACTAAACCCTAGGTACACTGTCTGCAACTCACCATAACAGACTACTGCAAACCAATTTGAAAAAGAAAAACTAAAATCGAACACAATCAAAACCCTAAAATCGAAAAAAATGGAGAAAAAGAAAGATGTTCTAACCGTATGTTATCTCGAACTAACAAAGCACAGTAAGAACTCGAAAATCTCAAAAAAATGGCGATATTCAATTGACAATTGCAGAAGTTTTGAAGAAGAAGAAGACGGAACAGGCGCGAAGACAGGTGGAAAAGAGAAATTGGGGATGTGGGGCACGTGGGGTAAGCTGGAATGAAAAATTAAATTAAAAAAGGCGGGTTGGGTAGCGGGTGGGTCGGTTGGATCTGTCTTATAGGTTTTGACCCGTAGGCTTATCTTACATGATTTTTTGTCAAAACGACTAGTATTAATTTGTGTTAGATTGATAGGATTGATAATAATTTAATTAACGATTCAATTATGAAAATAGGATTTGGATCTAGTGAGTCAATATAATTTAAATAAGTACGTGAGACTAAATCTAGAGCGTTGACCTCTTCTTTTTAACGATGCAGATTTAATTGATTTTATTTTAGTTTATATTTAATTAATGGTTGTTAAGGATACATAGGTAATTTTGTTTGAATATCAGTAAAAAAATGGGAGTTATTTTTGGTAGTGCCCGTTCACATTCCGGATTTTTTGGGATTTGTTTGAAACCATATCTCTGACCTTATCTCATTGTGTGAAATATGTTACTTATTGAAGACAAATATGTTGCTTATTGAATACAAATATATTTCTTTTTTTTGGATATGTTTGAAACCGTATCTCTGAAATTCTCTCATTCCTTTCACAATCAAACCTGCAATTAATATTGGCGCATTCCCCTGTGCGAAATATGTTGCTTATTGAGGACAAATATGTTGCTTATTTAGGCAGACAATGTTGCAACCACAAACTATTCCTTTCGATTTGTCATTTTAAATATATGTAATTATGTTGCTTATTTATGTCAACTATGTTGCTTATCAAGGACAAATATGTTGTTTATTTAGGCACACAATGTTGCTAATTAAGTATCTTTTTTTATGTGGACTGTGTTGCTTATTGAAGACAATTATTTTGCTTATTTAAGTAGACAAGTGTTCTTTTAAGATCAAAAAATTAATATTTTGTCACATTAAGTTAGTTTTTACTGTTACATTGGTTAGTTATAGCAGTTAGTTTGTTATAGATTTTGTACTCTGGTATGGGATGAATTGAAAGTTAGGTATGTCAAAAGTGATAGCCCTAGGGTGTTTCTTTTAGAAAAATCTCTCAGTTCTATTGTTCAAGGAACTCAATCTATCACTATGTACTATAACCAGTTCAAGACTTTATGGAATGAATACATAAGTCACAGGCCAATTATTAAATGTTCTTGTGGCCAATGTACATGTAACATTCCTGTGGCACTTGCAGAAACTCAACAAAATGACCCAGTAATAAAATTCTTGGTTGGCCTTAATGAGTCTTATGGTCCAATTCAAGTCGCTTGTTGCTCACGCTCCTTTACCAAATCTTGCAAAAGTATATGCTTGTAACAAGAACAAAGTCAAAGAGGGCTTACTAATCTTTCAAATTCCAAACCACTTTAGATTCTCCCATGGCAATGCTTGTCAAACAGGTAATCATCCTAGGTCTCAAGTCTTTAAGGATAAGTAGAAGGCAAAATGTACTCATTGTGGTTACACAGCCATACAAAGATAGGTGTTTTCAAATTGTTGGATATCCTCCCAACCGGAAGGGTCCCAAATGTCCTAGACATAATCCCGATTCTCGCTACAACAAATGCGCTTTTGTCCTTTGAAATCAATCAATCGATTCATATTTTTCCTCTGAAATGGTTGAAAAATTCCTGGCATTTGCAAAGAACCGATTCAAACAAAGAGGATACACCATCTCATCACTCTCTTTCTGCGCATGCATTCTTTAGGTTTGAGCCATTTTTGTTTAAATGCTTCCAAGAATCACTCCAAATGGATATTGGACACTGGTGCCACAGATCATATGATCTGTGATGTTTCATTCTATTCAAATACTCCAAAATAGGTTTCAATTCCAATACATTTACCAAATGGTCATGTAACAAATGCTACTTACATTGGTGAAGTTACATTCTCTCCAAATCTTGTTTTACATGATGTTTTGTGTGTTCCTTCTTTTAATTACAACCTGTTGTCTATCTCTAACCTAACAAAGTCCTCAAATAATATTGTGTATTTTCTTTCCTCACATTGTGTTTTGCAGGACAAGAACACTTCGAGGATGATTGGTTTTGCTAAAGAAAACAATGGATTATATCATCTTACTCCTCATTCTGTTGCATCTACAATTTCACTTGCTTAAGATATTCCCTTATGGCACTCTAGATTAGGACATATACAGCTGCTCGTTTGTCTGCTATACCTCAGCTAAACATTACTTGTAAAACTTTTGATTTTTGTGATGTTTGTCATTTGGCAAAACAAAAGAAATTGTCATTTTCAACTAGTAACAAAATATCATTCAAGCCTTTTGATCTCATTCATTGTGATATATTGGGTCCCTTTTCTACTACTTCTCACAATGGTTTTAAATATTTCCTTACTATTGTTGATGACTATTCTAGATGCACTTGGATTTATATGATGCAACAAAAGTCTGATACAAAAGCCATTTTACTGAATTTTTACAAGTTTATTTTAACTCAGTTTGATACTAGATTGAAGGTTCTAAGATCAGACAATGGCCTTGAATTTTTACTTTATGATTTTTATAAACATTATGGTATAATTCATCAAGTTACTTGTGTAGAAACACCACAGTAAAATTGTTAGGAAATTTATTGAGTAGATTTTGATGATACCATATAAAACTTAAACTAGGAAGTTGGCACCTCATTTTCATTGTAATTTGTTTTGTAATAGATAGGGCTGAAAAGCTGAGTCAAGTCAGTTATGCCAAGAAATACAAGAAGTCAACTGCAGACTGGATTGAAGACTCTATTGTGTGTTAGCTGACTATGGCCAAGAAAGAAGTCAAGGAATCGACTGAAGGAGTGTCAACTGAGAAACAACTGTAGAAGTGTCAGTCAAGTCATCTAAAGAAGCCAAGTCTCAAAGTTGAAGTGACAGTTGAGTTATCCAAATACTGGAGCTGACTCAAGTCACCTGGGGTGAACACAACAGTCTAGTCAAGAGAACTGACTTAGATCCATTGATTAAAGTCAAGAGTATTACTTAATATAGTAATATGTCAAAGCTGTCAGGTCTAAAGTGTTAGTCCCAGAATTGTGCAAAAGGAATAAATCAATGGGAAACACTGCACCTTGTGTCAGGCACCGCAATGCTGCGAAGACATTTAATACGAGGGAATGCCAACATCAAGGACTGCAACAAGACAATCCAACGAACAAAAGTGACATTTGAAATTAGCTTATCTCTTCAACGGGAAAAATTTCAAATGTGCACTATAAAAGGCTGATGAATTATTGAGAAGAGGTTACCTGAACCACGAACAAGCAAGCATATTCAAGCATTTAACCTACAATCTTCTCATAAACGAGCAAGCAAATTCTCAAGCCTGAAACTCGAAGGGAATCAGTCCAACACAAGTAGTCAAGGAAAGACAACTTCAAATCTGTTGAAGCGAAAACATATGAAGAAGCAAAGGGGTCTACTATCCAAGCTAGAATTGTAGAAAGGTTCCAGGTCGAACCATTATCAAGTTTGTTGGAGGGCTTCGTGATCAAATCCAAGAACTTGAGAAGTGAGCTGAAGTAGCAAGGCAACTGCCATGTGAATAAGCTGTGTCACAAGAGAAGCCAACTGTGTGATCAAGGTTGTCTCCAGACTGTTCACCGCTTTGTAAACTGATCTGTTACATAATGGATTCGTCCAGGAGTTGGAGAAGAGATGATTAGAAGAATTACCCCATCTTCGAACCTCTATAAAATATTTGTGTCATTTACTTTCATCAAATTTACTTTCCTGCATATTTACATTATATATGCTGTTAGAATTATATTTGCTATCCAACTGATTAATAACCAAGTGCTAAGAATCAAGTGTTAAAAACAAACTTAAAACAAATCTATGGGTGTTAAGTCTTCCGTTGTTAAAAACCAATCAGCCAAGTTAAGTATTTGTCTTGAGCAGCCGAGTTATACTATTAATAGCTCTATCGAGTCTATTGAGTGGGTAATTTAGCTGAAAAGTAAACTTAGTTGTCCATCAAGGACATAGCTGTTTTAGTCAACTCTGTTGAATTATTTTAAAAAGACTAAATCGAAAATTTGGTAAGGTTTATTCAACACCTCTTCTAAACCTTACTTCACACCCCTTGGGACCTACAAAAATTGCATTGTTGAAAGGAAACATCAACACCTATTGCAAGTAGCAAGAGCTCTAATGTTCCAATCAAATGTTCCACTTTCATTTTGGGATGAATGTGTCCTAACTACTGCACATATAATCAACAGGGTGCCTACACCTATTCTTCAACACAAATCTCCTTTTGAACTTTTATTTAATAAATCCCCGATTATACTCATCTTAGAGTATTTGGTTGCTTGGCATATGCTTCTACATTGTCTGCACATATAACAAAATTGTAGGTCCCAAGGGGTGTAAGTGTAAGGTTTAGAAGGGGGGGGGGTTGAATAAACCTTACCAAATTTTCGATTTAGTCCTTTTAAATATACAGAGTTGATACTACACACGTTGTGTCCTTGATGGACAATAATTTAGTCAATCAAGAGAGTTAGTCTCTCAATGCACTCAACTCGAGCCGTTGATGGAATAACTCACTTGTTGCTCTAAATTAACTCAACTGTGGTTTTGTTTTCAGCGGAAGACTTAACACCCTTAAGTTTGATTAAGCAAAAATTTAGTGCTTGGTTTAGTACTTAAATTATCAAGTGGATAGCAAATTTATCAAAGAGATATAAACAGCTTAAGATGCAGGAATTAAAGTCTTTGAATGTAAATGACACAATGAAATTTTTATAGAGGTTCAAGATGGGGTAATTCTTCTACTCCTCTCTTCTCCAACTCCCCGGGAATCCACTAGGTAATGATCGTAATACAAAGTGGTAATACCCGGATACAAGTCTTGATCACACAAACCGACTTGATCCTTTGGGACTCGATCTGAGACGCCTTGATCACTCACCGGTGGCTTCTCGTGCGACTCGCTTTCTTCACAGGGCAACCTTGCTACAGCTCACTTGCTCAAGCTCTTTGGATTTGATCACGAAGCCCTCCAAAAGCTTAAGACTTGGTTCGACCTTGAACCTTCCTACAATCCTTCGTGTAATGTAGACCCCTTGATTTTTTCAAAGATTTTCCTCTTCAACTGATTGAAGTTATCTTTTCTTCACAGTGAGTGTTGGATTGATGTTCTTCGTAGTGTAGGCTTGAGGATTGAGAATGTTTCGATTTTCTAATAATTGCTTGAACGTTTTTAGTTCAGTCCGTGACTTGTGTCGCTTGTCACTTATCTCTATTCTTCTCAAATAAACTCCTCAGCCTTTTATAGTGATCTTTCAAAAATTTTCCCGTTGAAGAGATAGGCTTATTTTTGAAAGTCACTTGCGATTGGCTTTGTCTTGTTGCGATCCTTGGAATTGCCATTTCCTCGTATGAATTGTTCTTTCACCTTTTCGTAGTTCGACACGGTGTAGTGCTTCCCATTGGTTCATTCCATTTGCACGCTTCGGGACCGAGCACTCCGAGAAAGGTGGTATGGAGATATTACTTGTTTAAGTAATTTTCTTGATTTCGTGCAAATGTGATCTTTTACGCTTATCTCGACTGACCGCATTTCTTTGCTTTCCCCAGGTGACTTAGAGTCGCTTCCAATCATTGGATGACTCTTCTCGTCATTTCAACTTGAGACTCGGCTTTTCTCGAGTTGACTTGATCGATACTCCACTCACCGCATCTCACCGCTTCTTCATAGAGAGTTCCCGTCTACTCTTCTTTTGCCATACTCACTGCCTCGCGCGAGTCTTCCTTCTAGTCTTGATTGTCTTCTTGCATGTTAGGGCGTAGGCCGACTTAACTCCTCGGCTTGGCCACTCTATTTATTACAATGCATTTTAAAACAAGAATTGGGGTGCCAACTTTCTATTCTAAGTTTTACATGGCATTCATCAAAATCTAAACAATAAATTTCCTAACAATTTCCCCCTTTTTGATGATGCCAAAACTTAAACCATTCAAAAATGCAAATAGCAAAGATACATACAGATAGTGTATTGACATAGAATGTATGCGCAGAATCAATCCTTTTATTGATCATAACATTCTTGTTCTTTTACACAATCACATACAAGGTGTATCGTGAGCACATATTTGTCTATACGTAAAAATAAAGAATTTATAGCTTTATTTCGAAGACTTACATTGTATGTATTACATAATAAAATACACGAAGGGTGGACAAAGAACACTTCATCTCCTTCGCCGTGTCTCCTTCTTTCATCTTGTTCAACATCTTCTTCTCTTCTTCTCTTTTTCTCATCACACCGCTTCTTTTTCTTTTCATATGCTTTCCTCGCAAACAGCTTCATCTCTTCTTATTCTTTCCTGTCTTTCCTCCCATAGCTGAGTTTGTCTCTTGTTTTCTTCTTCTATTCTTTTTGCATACTCGGCGTTGCTTTTAGCCACTTGCAAATTTGCTACTTGGTCAAGCCCTGCCCAAAGATCCCCCTTTCTTTCCTGGATCTACGTATTCAATATTTTTGGGCGAGGCCTAGGTCCAAACCTCTTCCTCCACCACTACTTTTTCCTCTACCTGGGGCGTGTATTGTACTCGGGGTCTTCTTCTTTCCAAATTGTGTGACTGACTAATGGAGTGACCAAAGAGTGATCGCCGGTAGTCTGGCCGTCTGTCGCCTTCTTCACATAACGTGAGACCCTTTTCCCAAGATAAGTCCCAAGCTTGAGCCATAGACATTTTTGCAAAGTATCCTTCGATGCGAGCGTTTTAAATTCATCAACTGATCGTGGCTCTGTCCCGACATCCGAAATGGCATAAGTGTCTCTGTCTCACCGGAATGCCTCCATGTTCTTTCAAGATGTTCATAACTCGGGCATCCATTCTTCCTTCCACTTCCTTCATCCCTGCTTCAATTGTTTTTCTCTTTTCACCATAGATATAGCGAGAATGTTGGAGTGGCAGAGTCACTGGGGAGTTTGTCAGCCGATAATGTCACCGACAGACCCCGTTGAGGGGTTTGTGCAATCATTAAGGTCACATCTTTCGATCCTTCCCCCTCAACAAGCTTTCCTTTCTTTTGTCTCAACACTTCCTCACCGACTTTTCCTTCGCAAATGCTTCCTTCCTTCTCAACTTCGAGATCCCCTTGCTTTTAGGTATTCCTCTTCTCCCTTTTTGCATCATCAAAGGAGAGAGGAACGCTGAAACAGACTTGCAAGCAGAAGTCGAGCCTCACGATAGTTGAGTTTTGTTCTCGAGTCCGCTGCAGCAGAGTATGCAAGACGAAATCGGATCGAGTAGCGTTGGACTCTGCAAAATCGCCTTCATCTCAACCATGAGAAGGCTGAATTTTGTATTCATGGTTTCTTCCAAACGCTGTAGATCACTCTTGTTTTGCTCACGCATCGCCTTAATCTCGGCAATGTGAGCTTCATGCATGTGCTCAATATGTACTCTCAGCTTCGTTTTTGCATCGCATTTTCACTCTCCATACCAAGAGCTTGTTGAACAATGTCCTCAAGTATCTAACTTGTTCCACACGCATTATTTGTCTTTGTTGCCACCATTCCCCGATCCCCGACCGTTATGCCTCTTAAATCGGCAGTGAGATTGGCATCTCTGTTGTCCAAACCGCATGTCCATAGAGGCCGATGCCTCTCCATCCGCTCAATCTCGCCGAATAATGCCTTGAACACTTCGCGGACTTCAAATTGATTCTTCCGTTGCGGTGATGGCCATGCAACACAAAATCATAATCACCGAACAATGGTGCCGATGGAAAACGAGAGCTGGTCTGCGGGTAGAGTGCGCGTTCGTTCTCGACTCTTCATGGAGGTCGGGTACTCCAGGGAAAAAGGAAAAGATTCTATAAAGGATTCATCACCGCCAATCGGGATTTGTTCGATGATGAGCGGTGCGCGTGAAGTTCTTTTAGAATCGACCCTCTACCGCAGCTTGAGGAGCCTGCGCAGTGGACTCGGGTTCACCAGGGTCTCATTGTGAAGTGGACCCGCTTGCCGAGCCTCAAATGTCCTCAACAAATTTCGTTGGTCTCAAATGATTTCTCCAATTGAGTAGATCGTCCTCGGCCTTTATCGTCGAGCGTCATCGGACGATGATGAGATTTCCATTGGTGGCTCATCATCAAAATTAAAGGTTTGACGAGTAGTCTTGGGATCGGACTTGCTCGTGCTTGGAACATCCGCACTGAGTCTTTTGGATCCGCATCGGGGATGACTCGCCTTCTTCTTCGCCTTCCGATCCCGAAAGGTTACATCGTGATTATCCTGGGAATCATGAAGTGCGCTTATCTCCTTCTCGATGGGTCGATGATAGCGGGAGGGATGTTCTCTACTTCGCTTTTTTTACCCCGGAAGTCTCAACCTCCCGTGGGCCTTCATTACCTCCCGCAGCCTCAAATCTGCAATGAGGCATTGGTCCTCCCTTTCGACAAAGTGTCACTGCCTTAGGGTCTTCTCATGTGGCATCCATTGGAGTCTCAACCCCATGGATTGCACTTTCTTCGCCCATAGTGTTAACTCCCTGTATCGCTCCTTCATGTGCCTCGACCGCATCAACAATGGCATTAGCCTTCGAGTAGTTGGCACTCACCGAGATAGCCTCAATCTCCTGAGCTTCATTGATGGCAACTAGTCGTTTCTTCTTGTGTTTGTATTTTCTCTACTTCGCTTCCTTGATTTGTTGTGGAGTCACCGCAGATTCTCCGACCTTGCTGCAGCTGGAGGGAGTTTCCCCTCACCGGGCGCACCACCGAGTGACTTGGAATGGGGTCACTTGTCTCCAAACTCCCGGCTGCTTTCGATTGAATGTTCAAAGTTGGGGCGGTGGTAACACACCTTCAATAGGGGTTGGCTCGACCGGGGTCCCCACTATCCCGCCATCGCCAGTCCCTTATTGCCTTCTTCCGAGTGAGTGGGGAAGTGGTGGCAAGAATAACAATGGTGATTTGTCAACCACTCCCATTGGATCAATTTCACCGTGTTCGGAGGACTCTCCCGTCCTCTATCGGTCTTTGCTCGTGAAGGATTCTGGATTCATGCAATGCTTGCTGCATTTTTGGTGCCACTAATTAATCCTTGTGCAAGAAATTTGTGGTAAATTAATAAAATCTTTTTTCTTTTTGAAATCCATCCCGGAGATACTGGGGTGGTAGAGGATTAGGCCCTAGGTGGGTTGAACCTCTTTAAATCAACGAGTGTTGTTTAATTTCCGCATTTATATTCTTGTCATTTACTTGTTGATTCGAAAAATAGGGTGATTTGCAAAAAATCGGCATAATCTATTCACCCCCCTCTAGATTATCGTAGCCACTTGGACTAACAGCAAGCTGTGTTGATTGCTTTAGCCCAAAATCTCTTTGGTAACCCTGCTTCAGCTAACATTGTCCTTGCTGCTTCTTTTGAGTGTTCTATTCCTTCTTTCTCGCAACTCCATTCTCACTTGGGAGTCCTTGCTGCAGATAATTCATGACCAATGCCATTTTCAATACAATATTGAGTTATTATACCATTGACAAACTCGCCTCCTGTCTGATCTTATTTTGATAATGGTTTGGCTTTTCTTATTTTGAATCCTCTTCATCACCGTGGTAGTTTCTCAGAGTTTCTTTCTTCTTACACATGAATATTGTCCATATATATCTTGAGTAGTCATCTACTACCACCAAGGTATATTTCTTCCCACTTGTGCTAGCTGTTCAACTGGACCAAATAGATCCATATGTAGCAGGTGCAATATCCTTGTTGAAGAGGGGCATGTCTTTTCTTTGAATGATGATTTGATCTGCTTTTCCTTTTCTCGCATGCGTCACAAATACTCTCCTTCTTGTATACTCGAGTCCGGAAGACCTACCACAAGATTACTTCGCAAGCTTGTTAAGTGTTTTGAAATTCGGGTGACTCAGTTTTTGTGCCACAACAACTTGATTCAAATGCTTTTTGCTAATAGACAGTCTTTGGGTGTTGCGGTTGACCAATTTACTACATACATGTTCTTTTGTCTGCATCCTTGCAACACAACTTCATTTGATTCAATATCCTTGATTTGGCATATACCCATGTTAAATCCAACATTATAACCCTTGTCACGAGTTGGTCGATGCTTAGCAAGTTGAAGTTGAGTCCTTCAACATATGCAACATCCGTGATTTCTAATCCGTTCTTCTTGATGGATCCAATGCCTCTTATTTCTCCCGAGCTTCATTTCCTCCAAATATGACTTTTGCTCCCTTAACTTCCTTGAATTTTGACAGATTTTTCTTGTTTCCTCATATATGTCCGGAATGCCCACTATCCATGTACCAGGTTCCTTGGCACTCACTTCCTTGAACCCGCAATCAAGGAAATTAAGTTTTAGGTACCCATACTTGTCCGGTCCCGAGGGGTTAGTATTGTAAGATGATCCAACCAGCCTATAGCCAAATGATCTGGCTCTAAGGGGTTGCCATCTATCGCTGCCATAATCATAATTAATTTTGTCAAATTGCTTGGGGATTCTAGGTTCATACAAATGTCTCTTTTGTCTGTATGCCTGTATATGTGTTTTAGCAATTGCCTTCTTTTTGTAATTGTGGTGTCTCTGAGTGTAGTGCTTAGGTGCATATGTGTCTTTGATGAAAGCTCTTATACTTTTGGAATGACCTTTCTTGAGTTCTAGGCCTTTGCCATTTGGGCTTATATTCCATAAGTCTATGCTGATAGTTCACATCGTTCCAATCAGCTTGGCTTGGATATTTTCTACCATTCCCATCATATGTTTTTCTTTGATAGAACTTTTGGGGTTTTTGGTAGCTCTGTTTCTTCTTTACTGAGTAATTCTGTTTGGAGTTTGCTTTGAGGAACTTGGTCAATTTCTTCTCACTGCCCTCTCAATGCACCCAACATTTGTTTTCCTTTTCCTTTGTAACCAAGGCCAGTTTGCTTGTAATTGTGCTTTGGAGTGAATGTGTGTGCACCATTTGGAGTTTTGGATTTTTGAGACACTTCATTGCTTGAAGATCCTTTTTCCAAAATTACTTTTGGAGTTTGACATAGCATAGAGGAATTAAATCCTAAGCCTGTCTTGTCTCCACATTCTCTTTGACTCATAATAAGATCATCCAATGATTTAGATGCCTTAGTGAATGAGGCAATCACATTTTGAGGTCATTCTCCCTCTTTTCTATGGTAGCTATTTCTGCTATTAATTTAGCATTTTCAGCCTTTAAACTTTCATTCTCATCAGCTATTTGACTTAGAGTACTCAGCTCCTTAGTCAGCTTTGAGTTTTGACTCTTGAGTAGGCTGTTTTCCTCATTTAGTAGTGTGTGTGAGGATTTAATGTGTTCAAAATCTTTCATCATTTTGCCTAATGAATCATATAGATCAGTGGGTGATGAAGTGTGTGTGTCATCACTACTATCACTAGAGTCCGAGTTTGATGAGTTAGAGTGTACCTCATCTTCTTGGTCAGTTGATCTTGTTCCTTGGCCATCAAACAGATCGGGGCTTCTTCTTCGAGTCACTTGAGTAGTCACTTCATTGCTCTCTCAATCACCGTCTCTCTTGACTTGGGTCTCTCAGATCTCTGCAGCCAACATTGCCTTTTTCTTTCTTGTCTTCTTTCTCTCAAGACCTTTCTTTCTTCTTCATTTCTCGTATTTGTTGACTACAGGATATGGACAATCAATGGCATAGTGACCTGGTTTGCCTACAGTTCAAAGATAGATATTCACCTTTTGATCGACTCTTTCCATTCTTGGATTGTCGGCCCTTTGATATTCAGCTTTTTGATGATTTGTTCTCTTGGTTGGCCTATCTTCCCTTGACTTGGAGGGAGTGAGTGTCTTCTGAAGATTCGCCCTTGCCTCTCTTGTAGTTCTTATTGAAGAACTTGTTGAACCTTTTAACCATCGGGCTATTTCTTCCGGATCAATGACTTCTTTGACCTCAACTCTCTTTCCATCCTTAACAATTAGAGCAAACTTTGTTTTGGGTGCAAATTGTCTCTTCCTCGATCTTTTTCTTCTCACCAAATTCGTAGGCTTTGAGATCCGAGAATAGTTCATGGTTGGAGGTCTTTGATAGGTCCATGGAATGTCTCGGTGCCATGACCTTCATTTCCCATTCACCGAGACTTTTTAGGATCTTCATACACATTTCTTCCTCGTGTATATTCCTTTCCAAGTGCATATAGCTCGTTGGGGATTTACGTGAACCGAGCATCCAGTTGATCCAGGTTTTCTCCTCGATCATTTTGAAATTCTCAAATTTTTGTACAAACCACGATAATTTATTTTCCTTGATTTGTTCTCGAGCCTTCACAAATCAATGTTAGCTTGTCCCCATTTCTTTAGCCGTTTTGCATGATTTGACTTTATTGAACATGGCTTTGTCCAAGGTTTTGTAAAGGATGTCCTTGGCTACATTGTCCAGGTTGTATCTTTTTCTCATCATTTGTCCATTCAGTTCTTGGTTTTTCAACCATAGTCGGGTCTAGGGCAACATCTTCTTCACCTTCACCGTAGCTCTTCTTACAAAACCACGCTTAAGATTTGCGGTGGCCCATCCTCTATCACTATCCACATCTCATCATGTAATGCCGATAGATGAGCCTCGCATACGAATTTTCCAATCATCAAATTCTTCAATTGTGAACATAGGGATGCGTGTCAAATTTGCTTCCATGATAATAACTTTTAATGATAAGAGGAGTTTTGAAAATTTAAGTACTAAAACAGACTTTGAAAAGTTTGGAGATCTAGTTCAAGAACTGTGTGGAAGGCTCAATGAACCAACCGCTCCGATACCACTTGTAGGTCCCAAGGGGTGTGAGTGTAAGGTTTAGAAGGGGGGTTGAATAAACGCGTTACCAACTTTTCACTTTTGGTCCTTTTTAAAATTGAGTTGACATTATACAGCTATGTCCTTGGTGGACACCAATTTAGTTAATCAAGAGTTAGTCACTCAACGACTGATCGAGCCGTTGATAGAATAACTCACCGTTAAGACCAATTAGCTCAACGTGGTTTTTCAAATGGAAGACTTAACACCCTTAAGTTTGGTTTAGTTATGATTTAATACTTGGTTTTAGTACTTAGAGATTATCAGTTGGATAGCAAATATGTCGTTAATTAAACAAATAAGATGCAGGAATTAAAGTACTTGAAATGTAAATGACACGATAAGTTTTTATAGAGGTTCGAAGATGGGGTAATTCTTCTACTCCTCTCTTCTCCAACTCCCGGAGGAATCCACTAATTATTGATCGAAGATACGAGTGGTAATGTCCCGGATACAAGTCTTGATCACACAAATGACTTGATCCTTTGGGACTCGATCCGAGATGCCTTGGTCACTCACCGTGGCTTCTCGTCCGACTCGGCTTCTTCACAGGGCAGCTGCCTTGCTACTACAGCTCACTTGCTCAAGCTCTTAGGATTTGATCACGAAGCCCTCCAAAAAAACTCGAGACTGGTTCGACCTTGAACCTTTCTACAATCCTTCGTGAAATGTAGACTACTTTTCTTCTAAAGTTTCCTCTTCAACTGATTGAAGCTATCTTTCCTTCACAGGTGAGTGTTGGATTGATTTTCTTCGTAGTGTAGGCTTGAGGATTAAACTTGAAAGATTTTGAGAATATTTTGATTACAGTTCAGATATTAGCTTGAATGTTTTTGGTTCAGGTAATCAAAGTAACCTTCTCTCAGAGTCATTCCTCAGCTTTTTATAGTGATCTTTCAAAAATCTGCCCGTTGAAGAGATAGGCTTATTTTTTAAAGTCACTTGTGGTCGTTGGCTTGTCTTGTTGCAGTCCTTGGAAATGCCACTTCCTCGTATGAATTATTCTTTAGCTTTTCAGAGCACTGACACGGTGTAGTGCTTCCCATTGGTTTATTTCCCTTGCACGCTTCTGTGACTGAGCACTCCGAGAAAGGTAGCATGGAGATATTACTTGTTTAAGTAATTCTCTTGATTTACGTAACGGATCTCTTTCGATTATCTCGACTTGACCGCATTTCCATGCTTTCCCCAGGTGACTTAGAGTCGACTTTCCAATCATTAAATGACTCTTCCGTCACTTCAACTAGAGACTTGACTATCTTGAGTTGACTTGACCGATGCTTTACTCACCGCATCTCACCGCACCTTGATTGAGTTCCGTCTTCTCTTCTTTTGCCAAACTCACTGTCTCGAGTCTTCCTACCGCTCTCAGTTGTCTTCTTGCATGTTTGGGCATAGTGACTTAACTCACTTGACCACCCTATTTATTACAATGCGCTTTACAACAAAAATGGGGTGCCAACTTCCTATTCTAAGTTTTACATGGCATCATCAAAATCTAAACAATAAATTTCCCAACACTTACTCCAACTTGATGTGAGATGGCTGAGAGATCATCCACCAGAGTTAGTTATTGGAGATGTTAGAGATGGCATAAGAACCATATCCAATTAATGTGAAGCTATGTTCACTTCTTTTATTTCTCAGATAGAGCCTAAAGATGTGTCTCAAGCATTGGATGACACACATTGGATTCAAGCCATGCAAGAAGAGTTGAATCAGTTTGAAAGAAACAAAGTATGGGAATTAGTGCAGAGGCCAACCCATCAAAATGTTATTGGCACAAAATGGGTTTTCATAAACAAGATGAATGAGGAAGGATCTGTTGTAAGAAACAAAGCAAGATTGGTGGCCAAAGGGTATTGCCAAGAAGAGGGTATATATTTTGATGAAACATTTGCTCTTGTTTCAAGATTGGAAGCAATAAGGACGTTTCTTGCTTAGCTGCACATAAGAACCTCATTGTGTACCAATTGGATGTGAAGAGTGCATTTCTAAATGGACTATTGGAGGAAGAAGTCTATGTTGAACAACCTCCAGGTTTTGAACATAAAACTATTAGAGATAAGGTATATAAGCTCAATAAAGCATTATATGGATTGAAACAAGTACCAAGAGCATGGTATGATACATTGTCTCAATTTCTAACTGACAATGGATTCACCAAAGGCAAAGTTGATAGAACACTATTCAGAATTCAAGATGGAGAGAGTATACTGCTTGTTCAAATATATGTGGATGGCATCATTTTTGGTTCCACAAATAAAGAGCTGTGTAAAAAGTTCTCAAACCTCATGTAAGGTAAATTTGAGATGAGCATGATGGGAGAGCTGAATTTCTTCCTAGGACTTCAAGTCGAGCAAATGAAGGGTGGGACCTTTATAAGTCAAACAAAATATACCAGAGATTTAATGAAGAAATTTGGTGTGGAAGAGAAGTCTTCTGCGAAAGTTCCAATGAATACATCAGTCAAAATGGACATGGATGCATATGGCAAAGTTGTTGATCAAACCATATATAGAGCACTCATTGGATCATTGCTCTATCTAACAGCAAGCAGGCCAGACATCACCTTTGCAGTAGGTGTATGTGCAAGATTTCAATTTGCACCAAAGGAGAGCCACATGACTGTAGCTAAGAGAATCCTAAGATATTTGAAGGGATGCCAGGAAGTTGGCTTATGGCATCCAAAGGAAGGTGGATTCAAGCTAATTAGTTACTCAGACTCAAACTATGGTGGATGCGAGTTGACAGAAAAAAATACTTGTGTACATGTCAAATGCTTGAAATAGACTGGTTTCTTGGTTCAGTAAGAAAAAAAATTCAATTGCCACATCCACAGTTGAAGAGAGTACATAGCTGCGGGCAATTGTTGTGCCCAAGTCTTATGGATGAGACAACAACTAAGAGACTATGATTGAAGAAAAACAGATTCCAATTATGTGTGATAACACTAGTGCTATTGCAATCACTCAGAATCTTGTGTTGCATTCAAGAACAAAGCACATTGATGTCAGATATCATTTCGTAAGAGATCATGTTGAAAAGAAAGACATCACCTTGGAATACATCTCAACTGATAAACAGTTAGCTGATATATTCACTAAGCCTCTATGTGAATCAAGATTTGCAGAACTTAAGAATGAGTTAGGGTTAATTGAGCTAAGTTGAATCTCAAAAGACTCAATCAACAGAGAAAGAAGATGAGAAAATCAAAGTAGAGCAAGTTTCACACTTCAGCCAAGTGAAACAGCCTTATCGAAAAGTCAGTTGTATCGAGTTAGCTGACAATTGAGTTACTTCATAAGAAGAGAGAAGCAGAGTTAAGTCACGTTTAATATAAGCTGAATCATTTATGAGCTAAGTGACAAGAACGCAGTCATTTTAATTGAGCGGGAATGTTTTTAAGGATGGCGTCAGCGTAATAATGATTGTCACAGTAAAAGCTGCACAGTAAGCCATATGATTGGAAATAAATGTTGTTGCATTTAATGCGGGGAATTAAATACGATTTTGACGTTTTAATCTTAGTCGTTGATTTTGATCAAAAATTTCAAAATCCGAGATATGTCCTTTGATGACCTTTATATACAGAACTTTACAATTCTCTCTGCTCACGCAAACTGTTCATCTTCAAGCAAAGGAAGTATTTTCTCTCTGAAACCGAGTGCAAACCCTAGTCTTTCTCAAACAAGATTTTCGCATTTTCGATCGGTTGAAACGTCTGAAAATGGCCCTAGAGTATATTTTATAAAGCTTTCAATGCAAATCCACACCGGTTCCTCAATGAATTTTGATGGAATGATCAAGCAGGGTATCGATGAGACCCTTGTCAGGAAGATTTCTACGATGTTGGAAAAGTCAGGGCTGAAGGACTTTTTGTCGATGGAATACTCTCATACGTACCTCGAGGAGGTAGCTATGTTCTATGTAAACGCAAAAGTGTAGGACGACGAAATCAAATCTTCTGTCCACGGCAAGGACATAAAACTCAGTGCAAACGACTTTGCTGAGCACTGTTTGTTGCCCTCAGAGGGCATAAAGAAGATATATGAGGCTGATATCGACTTAGCTGCTGCTTGGAAGAAAGTTGCCAAGCCTGAGCATGCTGCGAAAGTGGTCTATACGACTAAGAAGGAGGTGTGGAAGGACGACTATCACAAGTTGATGGATGTCATCTCGAAATGCATCGACATGAAATTTGGAAGCTTCAATCAGCTGTCCAATACTAAGCTAATCATGATGGCTGCGGTCATGCAAGGAAAGAAGGTTAACTGGGCTGAATTTGTTTACAGCAGACTCTGCCAGAATGTGTTGAACATGACCATCAAGAAGGACGGGTCCTTTGGATGTTCTTTGGGCTATGGCCTTGCGATTGGCCATCTCATGGAGATGAAGGGCATTGCTCTTCGACATGGCAAGCCTTTTCACGTGAACAAGAAGATGTACAGGGCAAATCTCTCCGGTGCCCAGAATAGAGCTCATGCTAAGAAAGCCGAGACAAGTGAATGGGAATCAGCTGACCCTGAAGAATCTGTTGAGACCCCTCCCCCGAAGAAGAAAGCTGCCCCCGCATCCAAGCCAAAGAAAGCACCCGCTTCCGTAACAAAGTCCAAAGAACCTGCACATGCAGCCGAGTCACCTACCCGAGCAGCCAAATCTCCTGCCCCTGCAGCAGAGACTGAGAAAGAACCAAAACTCCCTTATACAGTCGTAAAGAAGAAGAGACTGCCAAGTTAAGAAAGGCAGCTACCTCTAAGAAGAGTGCCCAACTCCCCACTTCTGAAGATTCTGCTGAAATTGAACCAGAAGTTCTATAGGTTCATCCCAGAAAAATAAGGTTGTTCAGGCAATCTGAGATTGAAAAGATAGCCAAATCCAGTACTCAGCCGGAGAAAGAAATTGAGACTGCTGATGCTCAGGAAGAGCAGTCTCCGAAAATTGTTGATGATGTAATGTAGTCTGCTGATGATGATCAGCAGAGATCTGTCCAAGACTCAACTATGAGAAAGATAGCTGAGGAAAGCAAAGAGGCTGAGACAACTGAACATGTTGATGAAAGAGTTGTCTCCCATCCTGTAACTGATGTTGTTGCATCTGAGGAAGAGTGTAACGCCCTAGAATTTCTTTAATAAAATAAACGAGCATAATCCGAATTTTTACGATGAAAAGGAACATGGATAATTTTAAAAATAAAATTAGACTGAGTCAATTGTAGCAGAAGCAAAATATTTCATAAATAAAATCTAATCATCGTCTGATTCTATAAATCTCAAATAAACTGGAATAAAAACTAACAACTTAAAAGAAGTAAATAGTTCGACATTTTTTTTATAAAATAAACTAAACATTCGTAAATAAATCTTTAGGCCTTGTCATATCCATCGCTCTTGCTTGCGCCATCTCCTTCACCGAAAAGTTTGTTATATGTGGGGTGAGCGACACATTTCGATGGAGTATAAATTGTCAAAGCTAAATACACGAGATATCTCACATAGGCATGCAAATACAATCCATAGGACATAGCATAGATCATTTGAAAAACCGTAGACATAGACAATAGTTGCCTTTGCAGTGTTCCACCCGAGGGATACATCGACCCCGACCTCTTGAGTCCCCGGCTCAATAGTGCCTAAGCAATCGTACTACATATTCATGCAAAATAATCTAAGCATTTAACAAGGACAATAAAGTTTAGAAAACAAACCACACCTTGAACGTAGCTTGAAAATTTAATAGAGCCTAGAAGTGTCGGATGCAAGCACGCCTAATCCTCGCTCGATAAATTGCCTAATCAATATAAAATAATACTAATTAAAATCCTCGAATATTCTAAACTTAAACTTAAAAATAATAATCTAAAAATCCTAATTTAGGGGCATAATAGAATATATAAAAAAAATAGAATTAATGGTTGAATTGGAATCAAAATAGAAATTGGGAATTACAGGCTTTGGGGTTGAAGGATAAATCTGTCAATAGTGTATAGGGACCACATCTCCAAAATTCCTCCTTCCCCTTTTCTTCCCCTCACATACGTACATCACCACCATCACCATCATCACCATACGTACATGGCAAGGTTTTGTAGAGGATGTCCTTGGCTACATTATCCAGGTTGTATCTTTTTCTGTCATCATTTGTCCACTCAGTTCTTGGTTTTTCAACCATGACTGGTCTAGGAGCAACATCCTCTTCTCCTTCACCGCAACTCTTCGTGCAGTTTGTTTCACTTTAATATTTGTAGAGGCCCATCTTCTATCACTATCCACATCTCATCATGTAATCTTTGATAGATGAGCACGCATACGAATTTTCCAATCATCAAATTCTTCAATGGTGAACATAGGGATGCGTGTTAGATTTGCTTCCATGATAATGACTTTTAATAAGAGAGTTTTGAAAGTTTAAGTACTAAAGCGGACTTTGAAAAATTTGGAGATCTAGTTCAAGAACTGGTGCGGAGGGTTCAATGAACCAACCGCTCCGATACCACTTGTAGGTCCCAAGGGTGTAAGTGTAAGGTTTAGAAGGGGGTTGAATAAACCTTACCAAATTTTCGATTTAGTCCTTTTAAATCTCTGAGTTAATTCTACACACTGTTGTGTCCTGATGGATGATCGAATTAGTCACTCAAGAGTTAATCTCTCAACGATTGGTGAGTTTGTTGATGGAGTAACTCAACATTGGCTACAATTTAACTCACCGTGTGGTTTTATTTTCAATGGAAGACTTAACACCCTTAAGTTTGATTAAGCAAGATATTAGAGTTTCATTTAGTACTTGTAAATTATCAAATGGATAGCAAATTTATCAAATGAGATATAAGCAATTAAAAGTGCGGGAATTTAAATCTTTGAAATGTAAATGACACAAAGATAAAGTTTTTATAGAGGTTCGAAGATGGGGTAATTCTTCTACTCCTCTCTTTTGGAATTTATCGTGAGATATAAGCAATTAAAAGTTTTGGAATTTTTTTTTGGCGGCATTGGGGATAAGGCGTACGGTTGTCGTTTGGTTGAATTGTTTTTGGGTTTGGGAAGTGATTTACGGTAAATGGTAGGGAGGCCGAGTACATACGTGAAGATGGAACTGAAAGATGAAAATTTTTACCTCTTCTTTGTTTTTCTGAAGTACGATTCTGCTGGAATTGAGAGTGGCAGAATTTTGATCGTGTATGAAAAATAATTAGGGCTGTGGTTTGTATTTATAGATTTAATTAGGGTTAATCAGTGTTTTTTAATCTCACAGATTCTCATGAATCGGTAGGATATATCAAGATTTGATATATTTGGAAGTTTAAAATTGTGTGTATCTTGATATTCTAGAATTCTATTGGAATTGGACCGGGCTAAATTGATAAGGGATCATATCAATGGGCTTGTTTAAACTTGGGCCTGGACAATTGGACATTGGATTTGAAAGATTGGGCTTGAATTATAAAATAATAATTAGCCCCTAAATAAAAAAATAAACTAATAAAAAAAAATCTAAAACTCATAATTCTAAATAAAAGCCCAAAATAAAATTCCGGGTATTACATACTATCCCCCTTAAAAATAATTTCGTCCTCGAAATTAAACGTACCTAACAAAGATTGAACCTCTGGATGTGATGCTAAAATATCGTCCTTACGTTCCCAAGTAGCCTCTTCTTGGCTATGACCACTCATTGTACTTTGATTAACTCAACGTCTCGATTTCTTAACTTGTGCACCTTTCGATCTAGTACTGCTACTGGTTTCTCCTCGTATGACAATTGCCTATCCAATTCTATGGTCTCATAGTTAACAACATGACTCGGATATGGCATGTACCTCCGTAACATAGATACGTGAAAAACATTGTGAATTCCCGATATTGCTGGCGGCAAGGCCAATCTATACGCTACTTTCCCCACTCGCTCCAGAATCTCGTACGGTCCAACATATCTCGGATTGAGCTTCCCCCTCTTACCAAATCTGAAAATTCCCTTCGTCGGCGATACTCTCAGAAAAACTTTCTACTTTACTACAACAAATCGTAACTCTTTCCTCTTTGGATCGGCATAAGATTTTTGTCGATCTGTGCCACCTTGATTCTTTCTCTTATCTTCTACGGCTTCAATCGTTTCTTTTGACAATGTCCGGACCCAAAACTTTCTCTTTTCTCCAACTTCATCCCAGTGAATTGGCGATCTACACTTCCTCCCGTATAATGCCTCATATGGTGCCATCCCAATAGTTGACTGATAACTGTTATTATAAGCAAATTCAATTAGTGGCAAGTGTCGTTCCCAACCTCCTCTGAAATCCAACATGCAAGCTCGAGCATGTCCTCCAAGAAATCAGTATTCGTCCTCTCCGATTGTCCATCTGTTTGGGGATGAAACGCCCGTCTTGAATTGTAATCTCGTCCCCATTGTTCTTTGCAATCCCTTCCAAAAATTTGAAGTAAATCGTGTGTCTCTATCAGACACAATCAAAACTAGCACCCCGTGTAGCCTCACGATCTCCTCAATGTATAATCGAGCCAACTGTTCCATGCAAAAAAAAATGTGCGTCTTCGTCAATCATCACGATAACCCATATAGCCGTTCCTCTCATTCGACCTCGGTAAACCATCACAAAATCCATTGTAACATGTTCCCACTTCCACTCCGGGACCTCAAGTGGTTGTAGCAACCCTGATGGTCGTTGGTGTTCGGCTTTGATTTTTTGACAAGTCAAACATCTCTCCACGAACGATGCAATAGAGCCCTTCATGTTTCTCCACCAGAAGGTGTTTCTCAAATCACGATACATCTTCGTACCTCCCGGATGTACCGTGTAGGGTGTACAATGAGACTCTTCTAAGATTTCCCTTCTTAGGTTCTCGTCTTTTGGTACACACGGACTCTCCTTCATAAGTAAGTGTGTCGACCCGGTGCTTGGCAAACCTCTAATGTTTCCAGCTAAAGCTCGCTCCCTCATTTTGCACAAAAACTTATCCTTCGTTTGTGCATCCTTGATCCGATTTCTCAAAGTCGGCTTTGCCACCATAGCAAATATGATAGCTTTGGTGTTGGTTGGGGGTACTACCACATCAATTCTCAAGTTGACGAAATCCTTGATCAACTGCTCTTGCTCCGTGATCATGCTAGTCAATTCACCATGTTTCTTCCCGACTCAAGGCATCGGAACCACGTTGGCCTTGCCTGGTGATAGTGGATAGCACGCGATCATAATCTTTGACTAACTCCAACCATCTTCGTTGTCTCATGTTCAATTCTTTCTGTGTGAAGAAGTACTTGAGACTCTTGTGATCCGTATAGATGTCACATTTTCCTCCATACAGGTAATGACGCCATATCTTCAGAGCGTGTACTACGGCTGCTAACTCCAAGTCATGCGTGGGATAGTTAAGCTCGTGCTGCTTCAATTGTCTCGAGGCATAAGCTATCACCTTCCCCTGTTGCATGTGTACACATCCGAGACCTTGTTTTGACGCATCACTATAAATAATGAACCCTTCCAATCCATTAGGTATCGTCAAAATTGGTGCGGTAACCAATCTCTGTTTCAATTCTTGGAAACTGGTTTCGCATTTCTCAGTCCACTGGAATTTCTCTCCCTTTCTTGTCAGCCGGGTCATTAGTCCAGCAATCTTGGCAAAACCCTCAATGAACCGTCTGTAATATCCAGTAAGTCCTAAGAAACTGCGTACCTCACTCACCGTCGATGGCGCTTTCCATTCATTTATGGCTTCCACTTTGGCTGGATCCACTTCAACACCTCGGGCGGTGACTACATGACCCAAGAACACCACTCGCTCCAGCCAAAACTCACACTTTTTGAACTTCGCATAAAGCTTCTCCTTGCGAAGTGTCTCTAGCACGATCCTCAAATGCTCTTCGTGTTGTTGTTTATCCTTTGAATAGATCAAGATATCATCGATGAACACAATGACAAATTGATCTAAGTAAGGATGAAACACTCTATTCAACAAGTCCATAAAGACCGCTGGTGCGTTGCTTAACCCAAATGGCATCACAGTAAACTCGTAGTGTCCATAACGGGTTCTAAACGTTGTTTTGGGTATATCCGCTTCTTTGATCTTTAGCTGGTGATACCCTGATCTCAGATCAATCTTCGAGAAAACTCCAGCTCTTCTTAATTGATCAAACAGATCCTCAATGCGGGGTAAAGGGTATTTGTTCTTGATGGTGAGGTGGTTCAACTCTCGATAGTCGATACACATCCTCATCGTACCGTCCTTCTTCTTAACAAACAACACAGGAGCTCCCCAAGGGGACACGCTCGGTCTCACATAACCCTTATCCAACAACTCTTGTAATTGCACCTTTAGTTCTTGCAACTCCTTAGGTGCCATTATGTAAGGTGCCTTTGACGTTGGTGCTGCTCCCGGTACCAGGTAAATCCTTTGGAAAAACATCAAGGTACTCTCGGGCGATCGGGATATCAGCAATTATTCTCTCTTCAGTCGAGGTAGCCATTACATTCACCAAGAATGCTTGGTATTCTCCTTTCCTTAGCATGTTCACGGCTTTCATTGCTGATATAACTCGTGGCGAAACACCCGACCTAGTCCCATGGAAAGTGAACTTCTCCTTTCCTGGCATATGGAAATCTATTTCCCTCTCGTGACATTGGATGTTTGCGCGGTTCTGACTTAACCAATCCATTCCTAGGATTACGTCAAAGTCCTTCATCTTTATAACGTATGGGTTCGCTTCTAGAGTTCTTCCCTCTATGTTCAGTTGTACCCCGTTTACTCTATGATTAGCCACTATAGTTTTACCCGATGGTATACTGACACCCAAAGGTTCCACAGACTCACATATTACATTATTTAATCCCTCAATGAATTTTGCAGATATGAAAGAATGTGTAGCACCGGTATCAAAAAATACAAGAGCATGTACATTAAAAACTCGTAACATACCTGTCATTGACTCAGGCTCCTCTTGTGCATCCTGTTCGGTCATGGCATACATTCTGGGTTTCCATCATGTGGGCCTCTGTTCCTCTCTACGCTGATTGGAATATTTTTTACAGTCCCAACCCTGATGCCCTAGCTGATGGCATCGGTAACAAACATCTTTTCCCAGAAGGCACTCACCATAATGATATTTCCCGCAATTCTGACATTGTGGCTTCGTCTGCTGACCTTGATGATTAGGAGCACCACCGACTTTTTCTTGTTTGTTGTTATTAACAAACTTCCCAGTGTTAGGACCCTCCCATTTCCTTTTGGGAGCCTCAAAAACCATTTTACTACCTTCTTCCAATCTCATATTGGAGGCATCCGTTCGTGCTCCTTCCACAACAGCAGAATATGATGCGTTTCCCAGTATGCTCACTACCCCACCCAACTCAGGGCGTAAACCAGACACAAATCTCTTAGCCTTCTTACCGTATGTGTCCGTCAAGTGAATAGCATACCTCGCTAACTGGTTGAACTTTCGCTCATACTCGAGCACCGTCATTGTCCCTTGTTGTAGGTTTAGGAATTCTCTTTCTTTTTTGTCTCTATAGGGTATGGGAAAAAGCATTTGCATGACTAATTCTTTAAAACCATCCATTGCATATCAGCTCGTTCTTTGGTCGGTGATGGTTCATCGGTGTGAATCCCACCAATGTCGTGCATCTTGTTTGAGCTGATATATAGCACATGAAACTCTTTGTGCGTCAGTGCACTCGATTAACTCAGATATGCCCTCCACGATCTACGCTATCCATTCTTCCACAGTGTGCGGCTCTTCCTGTCCCGTGAGAGTCGGAGGTCTATAGCGGCGAAACTGTTCCACCACATGTGAAGTGTTATTTATGGGAGTCGGCTGGTTCTGTTGGTTCAAAGCACCCCCTTGAGTTAGACCCTCAACGACTGTGGCTAGGCGCGCCACTACGTCTCCCAAATTTTCTAGTGTTGAATTTGTGGCAGTCCCGGTTCTAGGGGCTCTAGGATTCATCCTATAACCATGAATATAAAATTAAGTCAATCTCCAATTGGAATATTTTTTTAAGCTCAATATATATAAAAGTTAAACCATAAACGATTACAAGTACTCAAGGCAAATTTAAAAAAAATGATCATTCATTAATCTCAATCTTTTTTTTTTACATCGAATTCGATGATTAAAGAAACAACTGCTAGTTTGAAAAATTAAAGACATAAACTAAAATACTAGTGAAAGGAAAATATAAAATCCAAACATCATCTACGAAAATAAATAAAATAAAAGTTGGCTAATCAACATCTTCTTCTAGGTCTTCCTCCAGATCCTCCTTGGGTCTTCATCATCACTAGAATCAGGTGGAGGGGCATCATCGTGTATGTCTTGCTCTTCGGGCCAGAAGTCAGAAATATCCATTGTGAGTTGTACATGGTCCAACCACCACTGTCGGAAAACCGAAACGAAATTCTCATAGCTAACCCGCGATTGAACTCCCTGGACATCATCTACCATTTGATTGTATATCTCTCTTGCTCTTCGCAGGGGTAACTCCGATAAGGTATTAATAAATCTAAGTATGCCCTGTCGATCAGATACCGAGTGACCGACATATCTAGCCTCTACCCATAATCCAAACATTGCATTAAGATGCGCCCCAAGGTTATGGTTAGGTTCCCATTAATATTGTTCATATCTCTCTATCCTTGCTCTCCTAGTAGCGCTAACAATATCGGACTTTCGTGTTGTATACCTTCTACGAGCCATCTATATAGCATCAAAATAATTAAATCCTCTAAGTTTTTTCTATTGTCCATAAAGTTCACAGTTAACATAATATCTCAATAGTTCAATGGCATTCTATCGTGCTATGCATCCAAGAAAACTTAGCATATTTCTTTCTTTTTTTCTCTTTGCAATAGGAATTGTAAAATTCATTACAACGGTATTAAAACACTTTAGCAATGGCATTTGACAATAGCAGTAGCAGTAGCAATAGCAGTAACAATAGCGATGGCATAATCAGTAGAAAATGAAATACTTTTTAAAAAAAAATTTGTAGCTCGGCTTCGGAGTTGGCGTGACATAGCGGTGGTGAATACGTAGACTCTTTTCGTTTATTAAAAAAACAAATTCTAATTCATTTATTAGAGTACACACGCGAAATTTACAAAATTTTTTTTTACAAGACTACAGAAAGGTAGACCTGCTCTGATACCACATGTAACGCCCTAGAATTTCTTTAATAAAATAAACGAGCATAATCCTAATTTTTACGATGAAAAGGAACATGGATAATTTTAAAAATAAAATTAGACTGAGTCAATTGTAGCGGAAGCAAAATATTTCATAAATAAAATCTAATCATCGTCTGATTCTATCAATCTCAAATAAACTGGAATAAAAACTAACAACTTAAAAGAAGTAAATAGTTCGACATTTTTTTTTATAAAATAAACTAAACATTCGTAAATAAATCTTTAGGCCTTGTCATATCCACCGCTCTTGCCGCTATCTCCTTCACTGAAAAGTTTGTTATATGTGGGGTGAGTGACACAGCTCAGTGGAGTATAAATTGTCCAAGCTAAATACACAGATATCTCACATAGGCATGCAAATACAATCCAATAGGACATATCATAGATCATTTGAAAAACCGTAGACATAGACAATAGTTGCACTGCAGGGGTTCCACCTGAGGGATACATCGACCCCGGACATATTTTGAGTCCCTGGCTCAATAGTTCCTAAGAAACTGTACTACACATTCATGCAAAATAATCTAAGCATTTAACAAGGACAATAAAGTTTAGAAAACAAACCCCACCTTGAACGTAGCTTGAAAATTTAGTAGAGCCTAGAAGTGTTGGATGCAAGCACGCCTAATCCTCGCTCGATAAATTGCCTAATCAATATAAAATAATACTAATTAAAATCCTCGAATATTCTAAACTTAAACTTAAAAATAATAATCTAAAAATCCTAATTTAGGGGCATAATAGAATATATAAAAAAAATAGAATTAATGGTTGAATTGGAATCAAAATAGAAATTGGGAATTAGAGGCTTTGAAGTTGAAGGATAAATCTATCAATAGTGTATAGGGACCACATCTCCAAAATTCCTTCTCCTTTTCTTCCCCTCCCATACGTACATCACCATCATCTCTCTCCTATTTTCTCTTTTTCTTTTTTTTTTTTTTTTTATTTTTCCTTTTCCTTTTCTTCCCTTTTTTCCTACTTTTCCCCTCTTTCCATTCGATCAACACAGACCAACTCAACAACTTTCCCTTCTCTTTCTTCTATCACTTTTCTTCTTACTTCTCCTCCTAATCCTTTCTCTGCAAACCAGCATCATCTTCTTCCTCTTTTTTTTCTTTTCTTTTTTTTTTCTTCTAATTAATTTCTCCCTCAATTACCCAAATCTCCTTTCCCACCCTTATTTCTCCAATACCTCCCATCAACAGCACCGTCAACTTCCTTTTCTTCTTTCTTTTTTTTCTTTTTTTTTTCTAAAATCTGGTTCTATGCGAAAACCAGCGGTACGCGACGCGATGGAGGCGACGAGAAGGTGGGGTTCGGGATTAGGCTATTGGTTTTGGGCTGAATCGGAGAAGTGCGAGTCGGTTTAATGTTCGGAAATTTTTCCGGCGGTGGTCAATCGGGTTTTAAGGTTTTGGAATTTTTTTTTTTCTTTGGCGGCATTGGGGATAAAGCGTACGGTTGTCGTTTGGTTGAATTGTTTTTGGGTTTGGGAAGTGATTTACGTAAATGGTAGGGAGGCCGAGTACATACGTGAAGATGGAACTGAAAGATGAAAATTTTTACCTTTTCTCTTTTTTTTTTTTTTTTTCTAAAATACGATTCTACTGGAATTGAGAGTGGCGAGAATTTTGATCGTGTATGAAAAATAATTAGGGTTGTGGTTTGTATTTATAGATTTAATTAGGGTTAATCGGTGTTTTTAATCTCACGATTCTCATGAATCGGTAGGATATATCAAGATTTGATATATTTGGAAGTTTAAAATTGTGTGTATCTTGATATTCTAGAATTCTATTGGAATTGGACCGGGCTAAATTGATAAGGGATCATATCAAATGGGCTTGTTTAAACTTGGGCCTGGACAATTGGACATTGGATTTGAAAGATTGGGCTTGAATTATAAAATAATAATTAGCCCCTAAATAAAAAAAATAAACTAATAAAAAAAATCTAAAACTCATAATTCTAAATAAAAGCCCAAAATAAAATTCCGAGTATTACAAAGAGCAAGGTCTCTTGCCTCCCATTCCGGAAACTGGAGGTGAAGATGATAATGATGATGATGATGATGATGATGATGATGATGATGATGATCATGTATTCTCCAATTTATCCAGACATTCAACGACACTTAAGAGAATGGAGAGTGTGGAAATTGGATCACTCAAGGGTGAAATTCACTCGCCCTGAGTTCATCAAGGAAGAAGAAGAACTTCTCCAATTTCTTGGCGTTGCAGATGTCAGATCCTCTCTTGATGAAGACAACTGCATGGATATCCTCCGTATCTTGAAAAAGGATGAAAAGGAGAAAGTTGGGGAGCAAGCCCCACCCTAGAAAAGTCCAAGATGTGCATGTTCACTGGTACTCACTAGCACACCCATGAACATCTTCACGAGTACACATACAGTAATGAGGATATGGATCCCACTGTTGGCTTTGAGGGAATCAAAAGCCATGCGCGAGCAACATTTGTTGGAAGGTCCAGGAGAGTCATCCCAAACTCTTCTACAGACTGATCCTCTGGGAGTGGCATAGCAGATTGCGATGGACATTGTTGCAGCCACATCCCCCGTGCAATCAGAGGATGGATCCAAGGGAAATGGCGATGAAGCTAGGAAGTTGGGCACCCAAGCTAAACCTACCCCAGAAGAAGGTGTTCTCACACCTGCCCCAGTGGCTGAACACTCAACGGACAAAGCCGCGTCTCTGGAGCAGAGTGACCCCACAATCAGTGACTCAAGTGGTGTGCCAGCTGAGGAAGAAACTCTCCCCACCACATATAGGTTGGAGGTTGTTGTGGGAGACACATCAATGAAGGAAGGAGGTGAAAGTGAGAAAGAAATTGACCAATAGCAAATTGACATTGACGAGGCTCGGACAGTTGAGTATGTCTCAGCTAAAATGTTAACTACTTTGAAGGCCAATGACGTTGTTATCACAGTCGAGGCAAAGGATGGTGAAGCCCCAGGAGTTAACACTATGGGCTAAGAAAGTTCAATCCAAGGGGTTGAGACTCCTATGGATGCCATTATCGAAGACTCTAAGACAGTTGAGACTGTCGAAAGGGAATATTGAAGGCCTCGCAGCAGTTGAGTCTGCTGGGGGTATTGAAGGCCAAAGGGAGTTTGAGACTTCCCTGGGTAAAGGTCAAGATGCATAGAACATTCCTCCACTAAACAACGCTGATGCAGAGGACATAAGCGCTCATCATGACTCCCAAGAAAACTTAGATACATCATTTTAGGGATCAGAAGATGAAGTTGAGTCCACTCCACTTGCAAATCCTACGAACATAGCTGAGGATGTTCTCAAAACTCAGAGCCAGATCAGTGAGAAAACGGCTCGCATGAAGTTTAATTTTGATGATGAGTCAACCCCACAAGTCTCATCATCATCCGATGATGTTGATGCTACAACAGAGGATCAGGTAATTCACTTAAAAAAATCTACTGAGATAGAGGAAGTTGTTCACACAGCTGAGGCTGAGTCAGTTGGGCAAAACATCACAAATGCCCCAGTTGGAATCGGTTCATCTGCACGAGCTCCCTGCTAGCAGAATACTCCATTAGCTCGATCCACGAGCTCGAAGCTGTGGCGATGGCGATTGCCGATGAAGCTACCACAGTAGAGGCATATGGAGCTGAGTCATCGCAGGCACAAACTCAACATGACATTCCATATGTGCGTGATGATGCCTTTCAAGACTTGTTTCCCTTCTCCAAGAACCTGCCTGAATTAGAGGAAGAGACAGCTGTTGAACTGAGGAGATACACGATCAGAGAAGATCCCATCATTCCCACCGACACAATTGTTCCAGCAGACTTCAATTTTGACACAGAATGGCCAGCAGCTGAATCGGACGATATAGCTGAAATTCGTCAAGTCTTTAAGAAGATATGTGAGGAGATTGAGAAGATAGAAATACATCAGGCCTTTCTGGATTTACGTCTGGACAATCGTGATGTCACTCTCACAGCTGACTTGAGAGGGATCGTGGTGCGAATTAGGGAATGGAATCAATAGCAGACTATGAGTAAAATCGAGCAAGTATGATACTTCAAAGCCCTGTATGGAAGAATGCTCGTCTGGAGTGTTGATAACTCCCTGATGAGGCAAAGGATGAAGGAGTATATTGAAAGGATAAACCAGTCTCACAAGACAGATATGGAGTTGTTGCAACAATTCCACAAGAATGAAATTCTAAGACTCAAGAATGCCATGAATGACAAATTCAGCCTTCTCATGGTTGAAATGTAGCTAGTCACAGCCGAGTCTAAAGCAACTCACTCAGAGTTTCGGGTCGTATATGATGCAACAGACTCCAAGCACAACTCCACGATCAGCAGACTGGATTTTATTCTTGGAGGTATGTTCCCTGGGGTTCCTCTCTACTTTGATGATGCCAAAAAGGGGGAAGATGAGCTCCTCAAGGGCTTTAAAGAAGAAAAGTTGAAGAAAGATGCAGCTGAGAAGAAAAGTGCAGCTGAGGGGGAAGGAAGTTCATTGCAATTGATGTACGGTGAAAACCCTCAACAAGGTCATGTTACTTCCTTCATCCTCAGCAAACTCCCTGTGACCCTACCAATCGAGAACGATGTTGTGTTAATGGCAGATAAAAGGAAGATCATTGAAGCAGGGTTTGAGAAGTTAGCTGAAAAACATGATGCTTGCGTTCAAGAGATTATGAAACAATATGGTGGTCTACCAGCCAAGAAGGATTAGGATGCAATACCTGATGATGGATCTGAGCCTAGATCGATTGAAGAGTTCAAGACACTTTAGTCATAAGGCGACTTCCAACGAATGACTCTGTCTCAAGCCTGAGATTTGTACTGGGAGAAATGATTAACTTTTTGCAAAGAAGCTGATAAGCACCAGACTTCCAGCAGTCACTCGGCTGAAAAGCAGAAGATTCCACTACAATACACGCCTAGAGGTGGAAGAGCTGAGTCAGGAAAAGGAAGGAGTGGTGGAGGAAGAGGCTCCCAGCCTCGACCAAAACCAAAGGATGTACGTATGTGGATCCTGAGAAGAAAGGCATTATCTACTGAGCTGGATATGATCACCTTGCCAACCGGGTGGTTGAAAGAAAGAACGCTGAAGCTGCAAGGAGGCAAGAAGAAGAACATCAAAGGCAAACCAGAGAATGGCTCGAAAAGAAGCAAAGGGATGACCTTGCTGCTGAACGGGCCTACGAAAAGAAGAAAAGAGAATAAGAGGAAAGAAAGAGGAAAAGAGTCGAGGCTGACAGAAGAAGAGCTGAAGAAGAAAGAGGAATGAAGCAGCAAAGACGCTAAAGTGTTGCTGCAAACCCCTTCATGTATTTTTGTGTAAATACATCTACGTAAGTCTTCTGTAATAAGCTTACTGAATTTCTCTGTAATTTTCATTCTTTATGTATATCTTAGCTTACATATACCATGTGTAGGTCCCAAGGGGTGTGAGTAAGGTTTAGAAGGGGGGGTTGAATAAACCTTACCAACTTTTCGATTTTAGTCCTTTTAAAATAATACAGAGTTATTTCCACAGCTAAGTCCTTGAGGGACAACTAAGTTAGTTAATCAGCAGAGTTAGCCACTCAACAGACTCGAAAGAGTTGTTGATAGAATAACTCAGCTGTTTAGACTAAACCTTAACTTGGCTGTGATGAGATTTTCAGCGAAAGACTTAACACCCTTGAATTTGATTTAATTTTATTTTAACACTTTGTTTTTAGCACTTTGTTAATTATCAGTTGGATAGCAAATTATCAGCAGATATAAAGTGAGTATGCAGAAATAAAATGTTGAAATGTAAATGACACAATAATTTTTATAGAGGTTCGAAGATGGGGTAATTCTTCTACTCCTCTCTTCTCCAACTCCTGGAGGAATCCACTAAGTAATGATCAATTTACAAAGTGGTTATCAGTCCAGATACAAGTCTTGGTCACACAGCTGACTTGATCCTTTGGGACTCAGTCTGGAGATGCCTTGATCACGCAGTTGGCTTCTCGTCCGACTCAGCTTCTTCACAGGGCGGATGCCTTGCTACTTCAGCTTATTTTTTCAAGCTTCTTGGATTTGATCACGAAGCCCTCCAATAACTTGAGATTGGTTCAACCTTGAACCTCCCTACAATCCTCCTTGGAAAGTAAACCCCTTTTGCTTCTTCAAAAGTTTCCTCTTCAACAGTTTGAAGTTGTCTTTCCTTCACAGCTTAGTGTTGGATCGATTTACTTCGAGATTTAGGCTTGAGGATTTTGCTTGAATATCTTGAGAATATTTTGCAAGTTACAATGTAAATATTGCTTGTTATCTCAGGTGTGCTAGGCTCATGTAACCTTTTCTCAAAGTGATTCCTCAGCCTTTTATAGTGCACCTTCAAAAATCTGCCCGTTGAAGAGATAGGCTGATTTTCAAATGTCACTTGTGTTCGTTGGCTTGTCTTTTCTTGGTCTTCAATCTTGAGATGTAGACATTTCCTCGTATTAAATGAATGTTCAGCTTTTCAGAATCTGACATGAGGTGCAGTGCTTCCCATTGGTTTATTCATTTTGCACGCTTCTGGGACTGAGCACTTTAAGACATGGCAGCATGGAAGTATTACTTATTTAAGTAATGTTCTTAACTTTTGTGCAACGGATTCTTTTCAGTTAACTCATCCTTGCAGCTGTCTTTTCCCTAGGTTACTTGAGTCTGCTCCAATGATTGAAAGACTCATCTGTCACTTCAACTTGACTTGGCTTCTTGGATTGACTTAACTGACTCTTCTCACAGCTGTCTCACAGCCGATACTCCTTCAGTCGAGTCCTTGGTCTTCTTTCTTAGCCATACTCAGCAGTTCCTCAACGGAGTCTTCACTTCACATCTTCAGTTGACTTCTTGTATTTCCAGGCATAGCTGACTTGACTCAGCTTATACAGCCCTATCTATTACAATAAGAATTACAAGGAAAATGGGGTGCCAACTTTCTAGTCTAAGTTTTATATGGCATTCATCAAAATCTAAACAATAAATTTTCCAACAATTTCCCCATTTTTGATGATGCCAAAACTTAACAAGATTAAGTAAAATGTAAACAGCACAGATACATACAGACAATGTTGAAATAAAGAATGTATGTGGTGAATAGATCGTTTTATTGATCATATCAATTTTGTTCTTTACACAGCTGTTTACAATGTGTATCAGAGCAATCAGAGCATACTTATATCTATGCAAAATACAGATTTTTCATTAAATGTACAGAAGACTTACATGCATATGTATTTACAAAAGTAAAACACATTAAGGGGTTAGCAGCAACACTTCATCGCCTTCGCTGCCTCCTTCTTTCCTCTTCAGCTCTGTCTTCATCAGCTCTCTTTCTTTTCTTTTCCTCTTCAGTTGCTTTCTTCTTTTTGCAAGCTCTCTTCGCAGCTTCATCTTTTCTTTTTCTTTCCTGTCTTCTTGCCACTGCTGAGTTTGCCTCTTATTTTCTTCTTCCATTCTTTTGACATATTCAGCATTTTTCCTCTCCACTTCCAGTTGGCTATATCATCATATCATATCCGCCAAGAGATCCTTCCTTTCTTGCCGGATCTACATATTCAATATTTTTGGGTAGAGGTCTAGGTTTAAAACCTCCACCTCCACCACTTATTCCTTCTCTTACAGGCGTACATTATCTTTGAGTCTTCTTCTTACCGGTGAGTGATCTAGTAGTCTGCGCCTTTATCGCCTTCTTCGCACGACTTTCGACCTCTCTCCCAAGATACAAGTCTCGGGCTTGGGCTATGGACATGTTTTTGAAATATCCTTTGAACTCGAGCGTTTTGAAATCTTCCACAGATCTTAGCTCTTGTCCGTCATCTGGAATGGCATCTGTATCTTTACCTGTCGGAATGCCTCCAAATTGTTTCAACATTTCTTCAACACGGACATCCGTTCTCTTGTCAAAATCCTCCATCTCTACTTCTACAATTTTTTTGTTCTTATGAGACATAGGCACAACAGAGTGATAGAGCGGCAGAGTTACAGGAAGTTTGATGATTATCGATGCTGTGGCATGACCTTGCTGAGGGGTTTCACCAAGAATTAAGGTCACATCCTTTGACCTTTCCCACTCAACAGCTTTTCCCTTCTCCTTCATCTTCTCATAAGCTGTGTCTTTCTTCTCTACAACAGTTGTCTCATTTTCCTTCTCAACAACCGTCTCCTTCAACATCTTCAGGTATTCCTCTTCCCCCTTTTTGGCATCATCAAAGGAGAGAGGAACCCTGAAAAACATCCCGGCAAAGCATGAAGTCCAGTCGGTGATATAATTTGGTCTGAGTCTCTGCTGCGGAGTATCTTTGTTCGAAATTCGGAGCGGGTGGCTTTGGACTCGGCTGCCACCAGTTTCATTTCAGCGATAAGAAGGCTGAATTTGGCATTCATATTCTCCTCAACGCGCAGAAGTTCTTTTCGATGAAATTCATGCAGCAACTCCATCTCAGTTGTATGGGAGGCATGCAATCTCTCCATATTAGGTCTGCATCCTCGCCTTCATGTCATCGGCATTGTCGGCCTCCCGGACCAAAGATACATTGTATAGTACCTTGAAGTAGCGAACTTGCTCGGACGCATGGCACTCTGGGCTTGTTGAGACCATTCCCTATTCGACCACCACTCCTCTCAAGTCTGCTTTGTGAGAGTGGCATCTCTGTTGTCCGGGCGCATGTCGAGAGAGACTTGGTGTCGTTCAATCTTCTCAATCTCTCCACAGATCTTTTTGAAGATTTCACGCATCTCAGCTGTCTGACTTGAGTCAGCTGTCGGCCACTCTGATCGAAATTGAAATCACCGCACAATCGAATCGAGTAGGAATTATGGGGTGTTCTTGGACGGTGTAGAGCTTGTTCTCTTGCGTCTCTCTTCTTCGAGCATGGGCAACTCTTGAGAAAAATACTTCTTCATATGCATCGTCTAGAACTTGAGATATTGTGCGCGAGGTGGTCATGCTGCGGCTCGGTAGCTGCTTGTGATTTAAGTTGTGGCACTAGGGGCGATTGAATGTTTTTTCCCACTAAGCGAGCCTCCAATTTGTCTTAACGGCTTCTTCGGTCTTAATAGGTTTTTCCATTTGAGTAGACTGGTCCTCGGATGTATCAACAGCGTCATCGGATGATGGGGGTTTGGTTCATCATCAAAGTGGAATGTTTGACGAGCGGCTTTGAAACTTGACTGACTCGTAGGCGGAAGAACATCCTCAGCTGGGTCCTTGTGATGTGCAACAGGGGTGGACTCAGCTTCATCTTCAGATCCCGAAAATGATATATCGGGGTTGTCTTGGGAATCATGAAGTGCACTAATCTCCTTCTCAGATTCTTCAATGTGAACAGGGGGGATGTTCTGCATTTCTTTCTCTTTACCCAGGGAAATCTCAACCTCCCTCGGGCCTTCAATACCTTTAGCAGTCTCAACTGCAGAAAGGCCTTCTTCATTCCCTTCGACAGACACAAGTATCTTAGGGTCCTGGACCATGGCATCTAAAGGAGTCTCAACCCCTTGGATTGCACTTTCAGTGCCCAGAGTGTTAACTCCCAAGGCATTTCTATCTTGTGCCTCGACTGCAACAGCAGTGTCCTCAGCCTGCAAAGTTGTTGGCACTTCAGCTGGGACAGACTCAACTGTCTGAGCTTCGTTAGTGACAACTTGTTGTTGTTCTTTTTCTTTCTCTTTTTCCATTTCGCCTCCTTCCTTCATTGTGGAGTCATCTGCAGCATCTTCCGACCTAACTGCAGTGGAGTGAGTTTCCTCCTCAGCTGGTGCACCAGTTGAGTGACTGATGGTTGGGTCACTCTACTCCAGACTCCCGACTGTTATTGAGTGTTCAGCCGTGGGGGCGGGTGGTAAGACACCTTCAATGGGGGTTGGCTCAACTTGAGTGCCCAAGTTCCCATTGTCATTGCCAAGTCCCTTGGATCCATTCTCTGAGTGAAATGGGGAAGTGGTTGCAGCAATAACTGTGGCAATCTGTTGTACCACTCCCAATGGATCAATCTCCAGCTGAGATTTAGAAGACTCTCCTGGTCCTTCCCTCAGCTTTTGCTCATGCATCAATTTAGATTCTTGCATGGCTTGTTGTATATCGGACTTCTCCTGTGCAGCAACATGATCCATGTCCTCATCACTTCCCAAAAGCATATCAATGTGAGGATGAGTATGGTCGCTGGTTCCAGTGAGAGGACAAATGCTGGCTTGCTCACGAGCTTCTGCTTCCTCAGCTGCTCTGACTTTTTCTTGCTCCTTACGAATTTGCAACATATTTATGCATTTATCCTCATCCAGAGCCAGCAGTACAATGTCATTTTCAAGAATCTTGAAAAGCTCATCTTCTTCCTCAATATACTCAGGGTGTTCAAACTGCACCCTTGAGTGACTCAACTTCCATTTCCTCCACTCTTGCAAACGACTCTGGATGTCTGGGTATAATGGAGAATACATTAATATATCATCATCTTCATCCTCTCCTTGTTGCCCTTCCTTTTCAGGAATGGAAGGCAACATACTCTGTTGCTCTTCACCATCAGCAGCATCGGGGGCAGTTGGAGACACAACCCTTTCATCAGGAGATTTTGTTGTCTCTGTTGCCTCTTCTTCCTCAGCTGTTCTATCCACAGCTGGGCCTTCTATTTGCCTTTGTTGATCGTCCTTAGCAGACTTAGTTGTTTCATCAACAACTTCTGGAGACTGCACTTCTTCAGCAGTCTCAGAGATTTTCTCCAGCTGAGTGGCAGACTCAGCTGTCTTCTCAAGCTCTGAAATCTTAGAGATTCGCTTTCTTCTTTTTGTCCGTACCAGATGAATTGCTGGTTTGGATTCATCTTCCTCAGATTCCTTGGCGGCGGGGCCGGAGCATCTTTCTTTGACTGAGGAGCTGCCTTTCTTGGCTTGGTAGTCCTCTTCTTTTTGATGGTCGGAGAAGGTATTTGGGCTTCCTTCTTTGTCTCGGCTGTGTGGGCAGGAGACACGGCTGCTCGGCGGTGACTTCATTTGTAGGGGCGGTGCATCTTTTGTCTTTCTTTGCGGGGCGTTTTTTCTTTTTACGGCGGGGGTAGCTTTCTTCTTCAGAGGGGAGGCAACAGTTATTTCCTCGGGGTCAGTTGATTCCCCCTCACTGGTGTTCGCCCTCTTCGCATGGGCTCTCTTCTGGGCTCCAGAAAGGTTAGCCCTAAACATCTTCTTGTTTACATGGAAAGGCTTTCTATGTTGAAGGGGAATGCCCTTCACTTCCATCAAATGACCAATAACTAGGCCATAGCCGAGTGATCCTCCAAAGGATCTATCGTCCTTTAATGATTTATTTGCAACGTTCTGGCAAAGTCTGCTGTATACGAAATCAGCCCAGTTAACTTTCTTTCCTTGCATGATCGCAGCCATGACGCTCAGCTTAGTCTTTGATAGTTGATTGAAACTGCCAAACTTCATATCCATTCATTTTGAGACGACATCCATCAGCTTGTGATAGTCGTCCTTCAGCAATTTCTTGCAGCTGTGTAGACTACTTTCGCAGCACACTCGGATTTGGCTACTTCTTTCCATGCAATAGCCTAGTCCATATCAGCTTCGTATATTTCTGGCATACCCTCGGACGGTAATAAGCAGTGCTCCGCAAGGTCTTTAGCAGTGATCATGATGTCCTTGTGGACGGAGGACTTAATCCCTTCGTCCTGCAACTCGGTGTTCACATAGAACTGCGCCACCTCTTCTAGGTAGGTGTGCGAATATTCTATCGTCAAAAAGGCTTTAAGCCCACTGAGGAACCTAAGTGGATTTGCTTTGATAACTTGACGAAATCAGTCTTTGGTGCCATTTCTAGAAGATTTTACCGATTAAATCTTGATAAACTTGTTTTGAGAACTGGTAGGGTTTTTGAGAGAAAAGAGACTTGCTTTCGAATACTTGAAGATGAACAGTGTTTTAAGTGTGAGAGAGAAAAATGAGAGAATGAGTATATAAGGGTTATGAAAGGACGAGTTTTTTATTTTTGAATTTTGATCGAAATCAACGGCTCAGATTTAGCACGTCATATTGCATTTAATTGCTCGCATTTAATGCGGCAGCATTTATATCCAATCATATGCTTATTGTGCAGCTTTTGACTGTACCCGTCATAATTACGCTGACGTCATCCTTAAAAACATTCTCGCTCATTAAAAACGACTGCGTTTTTGTCACTTAGCCCATAAATAATTCAACTTATTCCACAAGTGACTCAACTCTTCTTCTCTCCTTTCGTATAATGACTCAGCTGTCAGCTAACTCGATACAGCTGACTTCCCAATACGGCTGATTCACTTGGCTGATTCATGAAGTTTGTTCTATTTTCATCTTTTCATGTTCCATCTTTTCTCATTGAGTCTTCTGAGTGTCAACTCAACTTAACTAACCCTAGCTCATGCTTAAGCTCTTCAAATACTGATTCACATAAAGGTTTGGTGAATATGTCAGCTATCTGTTTATCAGTTGAGATGTATTCCAAGGTGATGTCTTTCTTTTCAACATGATCTCTTATAAATGATATCTGACATAAATGTGCTTTGTTCTTGAATGCAACACATGATTCTGAGTGATTGCAATAGCACTTGTGTTATCACACATAATTAGAATCTCTTTTTCTTCAATTTCATAATCTCTCAGCTGTTGTCTCATCCATAAGACTTGGGCACAACAACTGCCCGCAGCTATGTACTCTGCTTCAGTTGTGGATGTGGTTATTGAGTTTTGCTTCTTGCTAAACCAGGAAACCAATCTGTTTCCAAGCATTTGACAAGTTCCTGAAGTACTTTTCCTGTCAACTCTACATCCAGCGTAGTGAGAGTCTGAATAACCAATAAGCCTGAATCCACCTTCCTTTGGATACCATAAACCAACTTCTTGGCATCCCTTCAAATATTTTAGGATTCTCTTAGTCATGAGTCATATGGCTTTCCTTTGGAGCGATTGGAATCTTGCACATACACCTATCGCAAATGTGATATCCGGCCCGACTTGTCATTAGATAAAGCGATGATCCAATGAGTGCTTTGTATCTTGTTTGATCTACTGACTTTACCATCTGCATCCATGTCCATCTTGACTGATGTGTTCATTGGTATTTTCACAGAAGACTTCTCTTCCATACCAAATTTCTTCATTAAATCTCTCGTGTACTTTGTTTGACTTATGAAGGTTCCATCCTTCAGCTGTTTAACTTGGAGTCCTAAGAAGAATGTCAGCTCTCCCATCATGCTCATTTCAAATTTGCCTTGCATGAGATTTGAGAACTTATCACACAGTTCTTTGTTTGTGGATCCAACAATAATATCATCCACCTATATTTGAACAAGCAGTATACTCTCCCCATCTTGAATTCTGAAGAGTGTTCTATCCACTTTGCCTTTGGTGAATCCATTATCTGTCAGAAATTGAGATAATGTATCATACCATGCTCTAGGTGCTTGTTTCAATCCATATAGAGCTTTCTTGAGCTTGTACACCTTATCTCCAATGGTCTTCTGCTCAAAGCCTGGAGGTTGCTCAACATAGACTTCTTCTTCCAACAATCCATTTTAAAATGCACTTTTCACATCCATTTTATATACAATAAAGTTTTTGTGTGCAGCATAGGCAAGAAACATCCTTATTGCTTCTAATCTTGCAACATGAGCAAATGTTTCATCAAAATCTATTACTTCTTATTGGCAATACCCTTTGGCTACCAATCTTGCTTTGTTTCTTACCGCAGAACCTTCATCATTCATCTTGTTTCTGAAAACCCATTTTGTGCCAATAACATTTTTATGGGTTGGTCTTTGCACCAACTCCCATAACTTGTTTCTTTCAAACTGATTCAGTTCTTCTTGCATGGCTTGAAACCAATGTGTGTCATCCAATGCTTGGGACACATCTTTTGGCTCTATTTGGGAAATAAAACAAGTGAACATCAGGTTGAAGTAAATCAGCTGGGTTTAGTCGTCTTGCAGCTGTGTTGTCTTGAGCAGCTCTTTCATTTTCATTCAGTTGCAGATTTTCCAGATGTCTTTGAGACTCAGCCGTCTCATCTTCATCTTGATTGATTGCCCCAGCTTCAGCTTCAACATAGGGACTTTTCTGCATAGTTGGTTGATTCGGCTTATCAGCTAACTCTTCAATATCTTCTCCATTCACATTGGGTTCATCAAAAACCACATGAATGGATTCTTCTGTGACCATAGTCCTCTTGTTCAGCACTCTATAGGCTTTACTTTCAGCTGAGTATCCCAAGAAGATACCTTCATCAGCTTTAGCATCAAAAGCCTTTAGATTATCCGTGCCATTGTTGTGGATAAAGCATTTACATCCAAATATTCTAAAGTACCCAACATTTGGCTTTCTCCCTGTCCATATTTCATAGGGAGTCTTTGTCAGTTGTCTATTAATCATGCATCTATTTTGAGTATAACATGCAGTGTTTATGGCTTCAGCCCAAAATCTTTTAGGCAATCCAGCTTCAGCTAACATTGTCCTTACAACTTCCTTGAGAGTTTTGTTTCTTCTTTCTGCCACTCCATTCGGTTGTGGAGTCCTTGCTGTAGATAATTCATGAGCAATACCATTTTTAACACAGTACTGAGTTATTATCCCATTGACTAACTCAGTTCCCCTATCAGACCTTGTCTTTATAATGGTTTGACTCTTCTCATTAGCTGAGGTAATTTCTGCAAGATTTCCTTCTTTTTGCACATAAAGATTGTCCATGTATATCTTGAATAATCATCCACCACCAGTAAGGTGTATTTCTTTCCACTTATGCTAGCTGGCTCAACTGGACCAAATAAATCCATATGCAACAGATGCAATATTCTTGTTGAAGATGGACTAGACTTCTCTTTGAATGATGATTTTATCTGCTTTCCCATCTGGCATGCATCACAAACACTTTCCTTCTTGTACACTGATTCTGGCAGTCCTTGTACAAGATGACTCCTTGCAAGCTTGTTAATTGTCTTGAAGTTCAGATGACTCAGCTTCTTATGCCACAGCCAACTTGATTCGGTTGTACTATTTGCTAACAGACAAGTGTTTGGTGTGGCAGTCGACCAATCTACCACATACATGTTCTTTTGTCCGGATCCTTGCAACACTACTTCATTTGATTCAGTGTCTTTAATTTGTCACACTCCCATATTGAATCCAACATTATTTCCCTTGTCACAGAGTTGACTGATGCTTAACAGGTTGAAGTTGAGGACTTCAACATATGCAACATCTGTGATTTCTAATCCATTTTTCTTGATGGATCCAGTGCCTTTTATTTCCCCTGGAGCTTCATTTCCTCCAAATATGACTTTTGCGCCTCTAATCTTCTTGAATTTTGACAGATTTTTCTTGTTTCCTGTCATATGTCCGGAAACACCACTATCCATGTACCAGGTTCCTTGGCACTCACTGTTCCTTGAACCTGCAATCAAGGAAATTAGTTTTTAGGTACCCATGCTTGTCTGGGTCCTGAGGGGTTAGTGTTGTAAGATGATCCAACCAACCTATAGCCAAATGATCTGACTCTAAGAGGTTTCCATCTATCTGTGCCATAATCATAACTCACTTTGGCAAATTGCATGGGGGCTTTAGGTCCATACAGTTGTCTCTTTTGTCTGTATGCCTGTGTGTGTGTGTTTTAGCAATTGCCTTCTTTTGGTAGTTGTGATATTTCTAAGTGTAGTGCCTGGGTCCATATGTGTGCTAATGATAGCTCTTTTGCCTTTGGAATGGCCTTTGCTGAGTTCTAGGCCTTTGCCATTTGGGCTTATATTCCATAGGTCTTTGCTGATATTTCACATTATTCCAATCAGCTTGGCTTGGGTAGTTTCTACCATTCCCATCATGTGTGTTTCTTTGAGAAAATTTCTGGGGTTTTTGGTAGCTCTGTTTACTCTTCACAGAGTACTTTCTATTTGGAGTTTGCTGAGGAACTCTGCTGGATTTCTTCTCAGCTGTCCTCTCTCAAAGATACTCAATCGGTCATTTTTTTCCTTTTCCTTTATATCCAAGGCCAATCTGATTGTGATTGTGCTTTGGAGTGAATGTGGGTGCAACATTTGGTGTCTTGGATTTTTGAGATGCTTCATTACTTGAAGATCCTTTTTCCAAAATCACTCTGGGAGTTTGACTGTGCACAAAGGAATTGAATCCTATGCATGTCTTATCTCCACACTCTTTTTGGCTCATAATAAGGTCATCCAATAATTAGATGCCTTTGTAAATGATGAAATTACATTTTTGAGATCATTTTCCCTCTTTTCTATAGCAGCTATCTCTGCTATTAGTTTATCATTCTCAGCCTTCAGCTCTTTGTTCTCATCAGTTGTGTGACTTAGAGTACTCAGCTCCTTAGTCAGCTGTGAATTTTGGCTTTTGAGCTGGTTGTTTTCCTCGTTTAATAGTGTGTGTGAGGATTTAATGTGCTCAAAGTCTTTCATCATTTTTCCTAATGAATCATAAAGATCAGTGGGTGATGAACTGTGTGTGTCACAATCACTATCACTAGAATCTGAGTGAGATGAGTTAGAGTGTACCTCATCTTCTTGGTCAGTTTGATCTTGTTCTTTAGCCATTAGACAGATCATTGCTTCTTCTTCAGAATCACTTGAGTAGTCAGCTTCACTACTCTCTGAGTCTGTTGCTTCTCTTGACATAGCTGTCTCGGAGCTCGGCGGCCAACATAGCCTTCTTCTTTTCTGTCTTCTTTCTCAAGACTCTTCTTTCTTCTTCATTCATGTATTTATTGACTCTTTTGGATATGGACGATCAATAGCAAAGTATCCTGGTTGTCTACAATTCCAACATAGGTTCTCGGCTCTTTGATCACTCTTTCCATTCTTGGATTATCGGCTCTACGATATTCAACCTTTTGATGCTCACTCTCTTGGGTGGCCTATCTTCCTTGACTTGGAGGGAGTCAATGTCTCTGGGAGTATTCACCTTTGTTTTTTTTTTTTTTGTAGTTCTTGTTGAAGAACTTGTTGAATCTTTTAACCATTAGGGCAATTTTCTCCTGGTCAATGGCTTCCTTGATCTCAGCTCTCTTTCCATCCTTGACTATAAGTGCAGCTGTTTTGGGTACATCTGTCTCCTCTTGATCTTTTCTTCTCAGCTCAAATTCATAAGCTTTGAGGTATGAGAATAGTTCATGATTGGATGTTTTTGATAGGTCCATCGAGTGCCTTAGAGCCATGGTCTTCATTTCCCATTCAGTTGGGAGGCTCCTTAGAATCTTCATACACATCTCCTTTTGTGTGTATTCCTTTTCAAGTGCTAAGAGCTCATTTGTAATTTCAGTGAATCTAGCATCCAACTGATCCATTGTCTCACCTGCAAGCATTTTAAAGTTTTCAAACTTTTGAACAACAACAGATAATTTGTTTTCTTTAATTTGCTCTGATCATTCACAAATTAAAGTTAGTTTATCCCGGATTTATATCGTTGTTTTGCATGACTTGACTTTATTGAACATTGCTTTGTCTAGATTCTTGTAGAGAATATCCTTGGCAACATTGTCCAAGTTGTATCTTTTTCTATCATCATTGGTCCATTCAGTCCTTGGTTTTTCAACTAAGGTTGGTCTAGCCTCAGCCACAGTTTCTTCTCCTTCAGCTGCAGCTGCTCTCCTTGCGGTTGTGTTCACCTTCAATATTTGCAGTGGTCCATCCTCTATCACTAGCCACATTTCGTCATGTAAATCAGATAGATGAGCCTGCATACGAATTTTCCAGCTATCAAACTCCTCAATGGTAAACATAGGAATGCGTGTCAAATTTGCTTCCATGATAATAACTTTGCTGAATAAGAAATAGCTTTTGAAAGAACAAGTGTTAAAAATTTCTTTGAAAGATTGGAGATATAGTTCAGTAACCAGTGCGGAAGGTTCAATGAACCAACCACTCTGATACCACTTGTAGGTCCCAAGGGGTGTGAGTAAGGTTTAGAAGGAGGGGGTTGAATAAACATTACCAACTTTTCGATTTTAGTCCTTTTAAAATAATACCGAGTTAATTCCACAGCTAAGTGCTTGAGGGACAGCTAAGTTAGTTAATCAGCAGAGTTAGCCACTCAACAGACTCGAAAGAGCTGTTGATAGAATAACTCAGTTGTTTAGACTAAACCTTGACTTGGTTGTGATGAGATTTTCAGCGGAAGACTTAACACCCTTGAATTTGATTTAATTTTATTTTAACACTTGGTTTTTAGCACTTTGTTAATTATCAGTTGGATAGCAAATTATCAGCAGATATAAAGTGAGTATGCAGAAATAAAATGCTGAAATGTAAATGACACAATAATTTTTATAGAGGTTCGAAGATGGGGTAATTATTCTACTCCTCTCTTCTCCAACTCCTGGAGGAATCCACTAAGTAATGATCAATTTACAAAGTGGTTATCAGTCCAGATACAAGTCTTGGTCACACAAACCGACTTACTTTGGGACTCAGTCTGTAGATGCCTTGATCACGCATCTGGCTTCTCATCCGACTCAGCTTCTTCACAGGGCGGCTGCCTTGCTACTTCAGCTTACTTTCTCAAGCTTCTTGGATCGATTTACTTCGAGATTTGGGATTGAGGATTTTGCTTGAATAACTTGAGAATATTTTGTAGGTTATAGTGTAAATATCGCTTGTTATCTCAGGTGTGCTAGGTTCAGGTAACCTTTTCTCAAAGTGATTCCTCAGCCTTTTATAGTGCACTTTCAAAAATCTGCCCGTTGAAGAGATAGGCTGATTTTCAAAAGTCACTTGTGTTCGTTGGCTTGTCTTTTCTTGGTCTTCAATCTTGAGATGTAGACCTTTCCTCGTATTAAATGAATGTTCGACTTTTGAGAATCGACACGAGGTGCGATCTTCCCATTGGTTTATTCCTTTTGCACGCTTCTCGGACTGAGCACTTTAAGACATGGCAGCATGAAAGTATTACTTATTTAAGTAATGTTTTTGACTTTTGTGCAACGTATTCTTTTCAATTAACTCCTCCTTGCAGCTGCCTTTTCCCCAGGTGACTTGAGTCTGCTCCAATGATTGAAAGACTCATCTCACAACCGATACTCCTTCGATCGAGTCTTTGGTCTTCTTTCTTGGTCATACTCGGTTGTTCCTCAATGAGTCATCACTTCACATCTTGATTGACTTCTTGTATTTCCGTGCATAGTGACTTGACTGACAAACATTATACAACCCTATCTATTACAATAAGAATTACAAGGAAAATGGGGTGCCAACTTTCTAGTCTAAGTTTTACATGGCATTCATCAAAATCTAAACAATAAATTTCCCAACACCATGTTTTGACAAGTATACATTTTTTTATTACTCTGATACTGATTTTAAGCAGCTGTGTAAAGGACAAGAATGTTATGATCAATAAAAGATCTATTTTAAGCATACATTCTTTGTTACTACATTGTCTGTATGTATCTTTGTTGTTTACTTTCTTGTATGACTTTAAGTTTTGGCATCATCAAAACGGGGGAAATTGTTAGGAAATTTATTGAGTAGATTTTGATGATACCATGTAAAACTTAAACTAGGAAGTTGGCACCCCATTTTTCTTGTAATTTGTTTTGTAATAGGTAGGGTTGAAAAGCTGAGTCAAGTTAGCTATACCAAGAAATACAAGAAGTCAACTGCGGATTGGATTAAAGACTCTATTGTGTGTTAGCTGAGTATGGCCAAGAAGGAAGTCAAGGAATTGACTGAAGGAGTGTCAACTGAGGAACAATTGTAAGATGTGTCAGTCAAGTCATCTCAAGAAGCCAAGTCTCGAAGTTGAAGTGACAGTTGAGTTATCTAAATACTGGAGCTGACTCAAGTCACCTGGGGTAAAGACAGCAGTCTAGTCAAGACAACTAACTTAGATCCATTGATTAAAGTCAAGAATATTACTCAATATAGTAATATGTCAAAGTTGTCAGGTCTAAAGTGTTAGTCCCAGAATTGTGCAAAAGGAATAAACAAATGGGAAACATTGCACCTTGTCTCAGGCACCTGCAATGCTGCGAAGACATTTAATACAAGGAAATGTCAACATCAAGGACTGCAACAAGACAAGCCAACGAACAAAAGTGACATTTGAAATTTGCCTATCTCTTCAACGGGCAAAATATCAAATGTGCCCAATAAAGGCTGAGGAAGTTATTGAGAAGAGGTTACCTGAACCACGAACAAGCAAGCAATAATCAAGCATTTAACCTGCAATCTTCTCATAAACGAGTCCTCAAGCCTGAAACTCTAAGGAAATCAATCCAACACAAGTAGTGAAGGGAAGACAACTTCAAATCTGTTGAAGAGGAAACATTTGAAGAAGCAAAGGGGTCTACTATCCAAGCTAGGATTGTAGAAAGGTGCCAGGTCGAACCATTATCAAGTTTGTTGGAGGGCTTCGTGATCAAATCCAAGAACTTGAGAAGTGAGCTGAAGTAGCAATGCAAAATTGCCATGTGAAGAAGGTGAGTCACAAGAGAAGCGGTAGCCGTAAACGATCTGTTACATAGTGGATTCCTCCAGGGAGTTGGAGAAGAGAGGATTAGAAGAATTACCCCATCTTCGAACCTCTATAAAATATTTGTGTCATTTACTTTCAAGAAATTTACTTTCCCGCATATTTACATTATATCTGGCTTTGTTAGAATCATATTTTCTATCCAACTCGATTAATAACCAAGTGCTAAGAATCAAGTGTTAAAAACAAACTTAAAACAAATCTAAGGGTGTTAAGTCTTTTCATTTGTTAAAAACCAATCAGCCAAGTTAAGTATTTGGCTTGAGCGGTGAAAGTTATACTAGCAAATGGCTCTCTATCGAAATTGCGTGGGTAACTTAGCTGAAAAGACAACTTAGTTGTCCATACATAGTTGTTTGAGTCAACTCAGTTGAATTATTTTAAAAGGATTAAATCAAAAATTTGGTAAGGTTTATTCAACCCCCCCTTCTAAACCTTACTTCACTCCCCATTGGACCTACAAAAATTACATTGTTGAAAGGAAACATCAACACCTATTGCAAGTAGCAAGAGCTCTAATGTTCCAATCAAATGTTCCACTTTCATTTTGGGATGAATGTGCCCTAACTGCTGCACATATAATCAACAGGGTGTTTGATAAATGGTTTTATCATGATTTTGATGATTTTGTTTTTATACCAAAACAATGTTTAAAAATGTTGTCCAAATACTCTCGATTGTTTTAAAATATTTTCACTAATTTTATTTTGTAGAAATCAGTTCCCAAGAGGAGCCTATCAATGATCAATCATCTCCTATAAATAGATGAAGATTTGAAGCAACACAACAAGAGAGAATACTACAACACAACAAGATACACTCAAGCAAACATATTTGTTCATCATTGTTATTATTCTTGTTATAATAGCCTATGGTCTTTCACTTTCACATCTTGAGGTCTAGGCTTATTTCTTGATTACACTTGCACTCAAATTATATTATTCATTATCGAGTTGTAATCTTGAATTTGGGTTATCATTCAACACAATATATCCTTGTGAGTGTTCTTGTGGTAAGAACACACTTGAATGATCTAGGTGATAGGTGCAAGGAGATTGTGGTGATCTTCTTATTGAAGAGTGTGGTGCTCGTCGAGGTGTTGAAGAATTTGGTATTCTTCAAGTCGGAAGATTGTGGTAATCTTCACAAGGTGCTGTTGGAGATTGTGGTAATCTTCAAGTGAGATTGTGGTAATCTCAAAAGAGGTGTTGTAAGGTGTTGTTGTATTAATTGTGGTGATTAATAAAATCTTTTTTTCTTTTTGAAATCCATCCCGGTGATACTGGGGTGGTAGAGGATTAGGCCCTAGGTGGGTTGAACCTCTATAAATCGACGCGTGTTGTTTACTTCCCGCACCTTCCATTCTTGTCTTGCTTGGTTTATTCGAAAAAGAGGGCAAAATCGAAACGATGGAGTTAATCTATGCCCTCTAGATTATCGTAGCTGCTTGGACTTACAAGTGGTGTCAAAGCCAAATTCTTTGGCAAGCTCGTTCCACATCGCGAGTAAAGAGGAACGATCACCGGCTACGAATGAAGTCCACTATATCGGCGCCTCCACCACCAAGCCACCACTATTTGATTCCAAAAATTATACATTTTGGAAAGAAAGAATGGAATGCTATCTACAAAGTTGCGGGTTCAATATTTGGAGCACGGTCATTAATAGAGAATCTATTTCGATGATAAATTTACCTTACACCTCCAAAGCCTACAAGGAGCTCAATGATAAAGAGAAGAAAATCATCTCCTTAAATGGTAAAGCTCTTAACATTTTGTATTGTTCACTTACCTCTTTGGAGTATGATCATATTGTAGGAATAAAATCGGCACATGGAGTATGGCAAAAATTAGAAGCCATCTATGAAGTACATGCAAATGAAATGAGCAACTCAAAATCATCTACTTCTCAAATGGATACTAAATCAAATCCAAGAAACAAGTCTCTTACAACTTCCAACTATGAAGAAGATGAACTATGTCTTATGGGCTTCGAAGAAGAAAACGAGGTAAGTTCTAAACCTTCTACTTCTTATGATAATGAATTGAAAAATGATTATAGTGATTTGCTCAATGATTATGATGAACTTCAAAATGAATTCCAAAGCTTGCTTGTTAAATACAAAAATTTGAAAAAGGAATTCAATATTTTGAAAAATGATAAGGATAGCTTATTCACTTCTTATGAATCATTATCATGTGCTCACACCACTACACTTGACAAGGTTAAAAACCTTGAAAAAGAAAATAGTACTCTTATTGAAGATATTGATTGCATGAAAAAGGATTTATTAAAATTTAACTTGAGTACCAATAAAATGACCAAGATTGTTGATGTTCATAATTGTGATAAAGGACTTGATAATAAGCCTAATGTTGTCAATCATATGAAAAAGAATCAAGTCTCTATGCATGATGGTCATTATGCTCCTAGAATTACTACTTGTTTTTATTGTGGTAAAAATGGTCATACGGTAAATACTTGTCGGGCTAGAAATAACTCTAATTATTGTTGGAGACCTAAAAGTCTCAAAGCTAATACCAAAGGACCCAAACACTTGAGGGTACCACAAAACAATGTCATATTAGGTGCCCGGCGGAATCAAAGAAAATTCATACCGCCAAGAAGACATCAAATGCCCATCTCATTTGATCAAAGGAGAAGATATCACCACAATGAATTTCCAAGAGAAAGACATTCTCAATGGGAAGGACATAATCCTTGGAAATGGAGCAATTGGAGAAGCCATCATCTACAAGATGATTTTCAAAATGGAAGATACCATCAACAACGGGAAAGACATAACCCATGGAAATGGCGTAATTGGTAAACCGTATCTCCTCATTTAAATATGCATTTTATTTTGTTATTATGCATGTTTTTATTTGTGCCTTAATTGTAAAATGGGTTTTCAAATATTTCTTAAAATTAAGGTCTTCAATATATATTTGTGTTTTTAAATATTTTGAAAAGGAGACCTTGTAGAATGTTGTTGTCAACTCTTGTGCATTTACATAGACTAAGGTGCTTTTATGGTTTTATATAGCATAAGCACACTTATGATATCTCTTATGGCTTAGCCTACACTTGTATCATTATGATTGTGCAAGACGTGTTTAAGAATTGTGTAGGATGTATATATCTTCATCAATGGTTATCCACTCATAATGTGTCAAGAGGACCTTAAACTATCGAGGTACGCTCACTCGTATTAACTGTAGAACTCGATGTTTTTCATGTCATTATCATGCTATTATTTTTCAAATCATTTCATTGCATTTAAAGGGGCCTTTAAATGGGATGTCGATTTTTTTTAAAGGGGCACTTGTCAAAATCTTGTCTTAATCGAGTCTCTTAATTTTTATTGGCTCGTATATATTGGATTTATTCCATGTTTGCACGTTTGCATGTTTTTAAAATATTTGGGGTTCGAATTGGATTTTTTTAAAAACTGGTACCCATGAGCAAGTACCGGTCAACCAGGGGGTCGACCGGTCGACCATACCGGTCGACAACCCTGTCGACCGGTCGACTGGGTGAGAACAGAAGGGTAGAACGATTTTTTAAAACAGGGCACTGTCATTTTTTTTTCATTTCCAACTTTCAAAACGTCGAACCCTAGCTACAATCCTCTCCAAAATTTTCACAAAATTTCTCATTATCTCTCAAATTGTTTCAATCTTTGAGTTTATATCATCCATTTCATCTTGTTTTCATGGCACCCCGTCAATTTACCGGACAAAATTCTCAAAAGAGAAGAATGAAGCAAAGGGGAGAATCTTCTTCTAACCCCCAACAAGATGTTGTTCCACAAAGAGATAATCGAAACTGGCTTACGAAAGAGGAGATAATTGAATTGAGAGCCGGGATTTCAAAATCAAATATTCATTGGGATTCTAGTAAGTTGTCACTTCTTTCCGAGCCTCCCTCTAGAGCTAATAGATTTCGATTTTTGAATAAACTTGCGGAGGAGCATTATGAAATATTGGATTGAATGACAAGAAAATTGCTTGCACTCGTATGGTTCGATTTTTAGCATTTAATGATGAATATCCGAAAATTAGGGCTTACTTTGAAATTCAAGGTTGGGTATCATTATGGGATAATCCATGTTTGCATTATGATGACGAGCTTATAAAACTTTTTTATGCAAATATGTGGATTGTTGATGCTACGGAAGATAATCCTTTGGAACTTCACACATTCATTAATGGTAGGCATTTTTCTTGGACATTGGCCGATATTTGTAATCATTTTAATGTGCTGAATGATGGAGTTATTAATGTGGATTGCACTCATTTGGATGATAATCTTTTTGGTGTTTCACTAGATGAGGTGAAAACATTTTTAGGAATGATTCCGGAAGTAACCTTCTCGGCAATGCCGCCGAATTATCGTTGTATCTATTATATGCTCTTATTGTGTATATGGTAAAGAAGTAAAACATCCGAGTAATCTCGAACTTTTTCTTACCTATAAGATCATCCGAGGAGAAAGGGTAAATTATGCGGCTATATTTGTATATTGTTTGTCGGAATCAAGAAGGCTTACTAAGAAAAAATATACATTGGGGAACTTGATTTGTCGACTACTATACCTATCGGGCTACCTGGAAAATGAGATGAATACTGAAATTCGTCACAATGATTGTGATAATGACAACATTTTACAAATGGTAAGAATGCGACGAACTTTACCACGGGTTCCCACTAAAGTCGCTAGGGGACGTGCTCGAAATCCACAACAACCTCGGAATGACTTCTTTAATGGAAATGAGGTTGAAAAATATTGGAAGAGGTAATGTCGAAGAACAAGAAGGAGAACAAGAAGATGGGGAAGAAGAGAATGTGGGGAATGAAGAAGAGGACTATAATGAATGAGACGATGGAGAAAATGAAAATGATCCGGATGTTGAGGATTTGAGTCTCAAAGAGAGAATGGGAAAGGTGGAAAGAGAGACATTTAGAGATGTTGCATCTCTTAGAAAAGAGCTTCGGGAAGTGAAGGAAGAAAACGCAAAATTGAAGAGCAAAATGGGGAAATTTAAGAAATTCATCAAAGAGCTTCTCCCTGCGGCTTGCTTCTCTTCGGATGAGGATTGATGTCCCTACCCCGTGTTTATCTTATTGTCTTTGCAATTTTTTACCTTGTCTTTAATGTATTGTATTTTTATGAACTATCTTGTACAACTCTATTGCACTAATGAGATTTGTTTGTTTTTCTTAAAGGGGATGAACTAGCAAGAATGCTAGTAGCTTTTGATTGTTGTGATATTGGCCTTGATGGAGTATTTGATGGTAAAAATACTCTAATTTATGGCATTGTTTGATATCTTGGATAAAAGGTTCAAGTACTTGATGGTAAAAATGCTTCTTTTAGTTCTTGCTTGATGGCATTTGTAATACTCTTTTAGCTTTTGGTTGATTGCCTCTTTATTATGCTGGTTGATAGGGGGAGCTTGTGCTAATATTTTGAAAAATTTACTCCCTTATTTGATTGCTATTTTATTTTGGAAATTTGGTCGCTTCTAGATGGTTAGATATTTTTATCGGAAAATCTGTTTTGATTTTAAAATTCGACCTCTCAATATTTCTAAAAATTATATTGGTTTGTAATCATTAAAAAGGGGAGATTGTTTGATAAATGGTTTTATCATGATTTTGATGATTTTGTTTTTATACCAAAACAATGTTTAAAAATGTTGTCCAAATACTTTCGATTATTTTAAAATATTTTCACTAATTTTTTTTTGCAGAAATTAGTTCCCAAGAGGAGCCTATCAATGATCAATCATCTCCTATAAATAGAGGAAGATTTGAAGCAACACAACAAGATACACTCAAGCAAATATATTTGTTCATCATTGTTATTATTCTTGTTGTAATAGCCTAAGGTCTTTCACTTTCACATCTTGAGGTCTAGGTTTATTTCTTGATTACACTTGCACTCAAATTATATTATTCATTATCGAGTTGTAATCTTGAATTTGGGTTATCATTTAACACAAGATATCCTTGTGAGTGTTCTTGTGGTAAGAACACACTTGGGTAATCTAGGTGATAGGTGCAAGAAGATTGTGGTGATCTTCTTATTGAAGAGTGTGGTGCTCTTCGAGGTGTTGAAGAATTTGGTATTCTTCAAGTCGGAAGATTGTGGTAATCTTCAAAAGGTGTCGTTGGAGATTGTGGTAATCTTCAAGTAAGATTGTGGTAATCTCAAAAGAGGTGTTGTAAGGTGTTGTTGTATTAATTGTGGTAATTAATAAAATCTTTTTTCTTTTTGAAATCCATCCCGGAGATACTGGGATGGTAGAGGATTAGGCCCTAGGTGGGTTGAACCTCTATAAATCGACGCGTGTTGTTTATTTCCCGCACTTTTCCATTCTTGTCTTGGTTGGTTTATTCAAAAAAGAGGGTGAAATCGAAAAGATTGAGATAATCTATTCACCCTTCCCTCTAGATTATCGTACCGCTTGGACTTACACAGGGTGCCTACACCTATTCTTCAACAAAAATCTCCTTTTGAACTTTTATTTAATAAATCCCAGATTATCCTCATCTTAGAGTATTTGGTTGCTTGGCATATACTTCTACATTGTCTACACATAGAACAAAATTTGATCCTAGAGCCACAAAATGTGTGTTCATTGGATATCCTTTTGGTCTCAAAGGTTACATATTATATGATATAGCAAATAAGAGGTTTTTTGTTTCCAGGAATGTTAAGTTATGTGAACATATTTTTCCTTTTCAAACCAAAAGTGATGATAGTACTATTTGTTCTCTTCTTTTGTTTCAAGATTTTCATAATAACATTGATCTTAGTTCTTATGAGCAGCAAAATGTTCCTATAGTTTCTCCTGCTGCAAATCACATATACTCAGCTGCAGATCACATACACTTTCCTGCTGCATATCACAGGCACTCATTCGCAGATCACGGGCACTTTGGCTTTGATGAAAATAACAGGATTATTGAAGCTGCAGAAAATAGTATTCCTGTTGCACCTAATACTCTTGAAAATAGCATTCAGCCTGACACTGATGTTCAGACATATGCAATAGTGGATAATCCATCTGAGTACATTTCTAGAAGATCCACTAGACATAGAACAATACCTCAGTACCTACAATTTTATGATTGTGCTCTGCCTTCATCCATCCAACCTACAAGTTTTGCTAACATTCTCAGCAAAGGAAAGCAATACTCCATTGCAAATTCTATATCAGTTCAACAACTATGTGCTCCACATAAAGCTTTCAATGTTTCTATCAGTCAGATAACTGAACCAAAAACATATTCTCAGGCTAGCAAATCATCTGAATGGCAACAAGCTATGAATACTGAGATCTCAGCCTTGGAAAGGAATAATACTTCCAACAAAAATTGCATTGGATATAAATGGGTATACAAAGTCAAGTATAAAGCAGATGGCACAATAGAAAGGTACAAGGCTCGATTAGTAGCAAAGGGATACACTCAAGAGGAAGGTCTAGACTACTTTGACACATTTTCTCCAGTCACTAAGTTAACAACTGTTAGATTGATACTAGCGAAAGGCGACCTCACACAATTGGTTCTTACATCAATTAGATGTTAACAATCTACATGGAGACTTAGATGAGGAAGTCTACATGAAGCCATCACCAGGTTCTTGTCTTGACGATAACGAGTTTGCAAGCTAAATAAGAGTCTCTATGGCTTGAAGCAAGCCTCAAGACAATGGTTTCAGAAATTAACATCATGTGTCCTCACACATGGGTTCAAACAATCAAAATCAGACAGTTCTTTCTTTATTAAATCTTCTTCTCTATCAATAATTATACTTTGTGTCTATGTAGATGACATTATTCTAGCTGGGAATAATCTCAAAGAGATTCAGGTCATTAAAGATCATTTGGATGTAGCTTTTACTATTAAAGATCTGGGAACTCTCAAATACATACTTGGCAATGAAGTGACAAGATCCAAGAAAGGTATAAATATATGTCAAAGAAAATATGCATTGGATTTTCTTACTGAAACAGGTTATACTGGCTGTAAACCATGCAACACTCCCATGGATAGCAAAATTGTGCTTAAAGCCAAGGATGGTATACCTCTACAAGATCCATCTGAATATAGAAGATTAGTTGGTAGATTATTGTATTTAACAATCACAAGGATAGACCTCTCTTATAGTATACAAACATTATCTCAATACATGTCTTGTCCTACTAATCTACACTTGGCTGCAGCTCACAGAGTTTTAAGATATCTTAAAACCAATCCTGGAAAAGGACTTTTCTATTCCTCAGATTCATCAACACACATTAAAGGATACACTGATGCAGATTGGGGAAGATGCCTAGACACAAGAAGAAGTGTTAGTGGCTATGCTAACTATCTAGGAGACTCCCTTATTTCAGGGAAAGCCAAGAAACAACCAACGGTTAGCAGATCCTCAACAGAAGCTGAATACAGAGATGTAGCCAAAATCACTTGTGAAGTTCAGTGGCTCAAATATCTACTTGATGATCTTCAAATCCAACACAATCATCCTACACTTATCTATACAGACAGCAAATCGGCATTTTGCATTACTCACAATCCATGCCATCATGAAAGAACTAAGAACATTCAACTAGATTGTCATTTTGTTCGGGAAAAGATTGAAGAAGGCCTCATTAAACTCATACATATACCCTCTGCACATCAAATAGCTGATATTTTAACCAAACCATTAGCACCTCATTTATTTAGTCATTTTATGTTCAAGATGGGCATGATCGACTTTCATGCACCACTTGCGGGGGGGTGTCAAGATCAACAAAATTAATATTTTGTTGTTACATTAAGTTAGTTTTTACTGTTACATTGGTTAGTTATAGCAATTAATTTGTTATAGATTTTGTACTCTATAAATCATACTCTCTGTATCAGTTTTCATTTTTATCAAGTTAATATACAGATTTTATCCTTCTTTTCATGCTTTGATTAGATATTGTAACAGTTGCTAAGATGGGTGCAAATCTGTTGATTTAAATAGGTCATATGTCTTGTATATATGTATTTTTGTTGCTTTTGTATGTCAATCATGTTGCTTATTCATGACAAATATGTTGCTTAGACATTGTATATTTGTTGCTTACAAATATTACATAATTTTGCTATGATTTTAGATGGTGAGATAACATCTATATTGTTTTGTGTAACTTCTAATTTCATGGGATATGATTGATTGGTTTGGACTAATATACTCCCTTTATCAATTTAATTAGGTATTTTTACATGTTTTAAGCATACTTATTGTTAGTCATTGAAATTTGTTGATCTGTGGTCCAGATTTGATCTTACGTACTTATGTAAAATATTGGTCTCATATAACCATTTTCCCTATCAAATATTGTTTGACGGCAACATTTCAAAGCAGGGCATTTAGGAAAATGCCTTCTAACAATGTTAGCAGACTTTTGTTTCACACGTTATATCTTTCGAAGAACAATCAACGTGTAGTTTCTTCTTATTCACGGTATGTTAGGCCTTTTACTTTTATTTTATAATCTTCTCTCTATTAATTTTTCACCATGCAGAAATATTATGTAAAATTAAGAATATAATTTGTTATTTTTAAGAAAACAATAAATATGACAATTTACAAAATCATACATCCCACGCTTCGGAATTTAAGCAGATGAAATCTTCTATTGCAAAATGATGTTTCATCTCCTATTTTGATTGATAAAATTACCCATCCGGAATTTAAGCTCCAATCCCAAACATGTGAATACCTCTCCCATTACGACATTTGAAACACTTATTCAATGCATGGTAACAAATTTTGAAATCAGGTATAACTTATATTGACACTTAAAATAAATAGCTCGTGAAACTTTGGAATAATTCCACTTTCTTTTTTGATTATATGACAAATTGTTTCTTCATGTACATGATTAATTTGGGATTATACCAATACAAATACTTAATTTTTCTGCAGATATAATATATTTTATGTGGAAAGATTTTCAATAAATTGTTCAATAAAATCATATTATCCAATTAAACTATATATTTATATTGAAAAGTAGAAAAGCAAATTAATTCAATTTAAATAAGAGAAAAATTGAGAATAAATCACTTTATTATTAACAAAAACATCAGAAGATTTTAAACATTATTATTTATCAACGAGGACTTTAATAATGTATTAAAATATATTTCTCATTTTTACATTTTTTACGATAATCCCAATGTACAAAGGGGGCCAATTGTTGTTGAACATTAAAGTCTCAATCCCCAACCACAGATAGACGTGTTCAAAGGTCGAACCGAACTGGCAAACCGGCGGTTTCAAACCGGGTCAACGGTTCAAAAAACCTGTTAACCACAGTTTCGGTTCGAACCAGAACCGTAAACCTAAATTCTAAGGTTAGGTTGCGGTTCGTGTTTTTCGGAACCAAAACCCGGCGGTCATGGTATAAAATTTTTATTATTGTATACTCCTTATAAAATTGCAGCTGTATTGCTTATTAATGCCACAAGTCACTCTCCAGTTGACTAAATTGACTTAAAAATTGTGACAGGAAAATCCAATTAAAAAAATAGGAGAGCTTCAATAATAGAACTCACCGTCATACCTTATCATTATCCAGTACAAACTTAGGGCTTTTGGTATTTTATAAATACATAAAATTTATTTTGAAATTTCTATTCTCAATTTCCATTGTACAATCCAGAAATAATTTTGTTTATTTGTCTTTTTAATGATAACTGATAAGTCAAGGTGAAACTGTTACCATACAATCTAACCTTTTTTTTCACTTCTATTTTCAAATCAATACCAACCACTTTTGTTTCTTTTCCACTTCTCAACAATATATCTACATTAAACACTTATAAAAATTAGAAATATTGTACAAATACTCCCCAATGCATCACTTGTTTGGTTATTTAATTACACTGGTTTACCAAAATAGCATGAAAAGGAAAAAGAACAATAGGGATGGCAATGGCCGCGACGGGGCTGGTATCGGACATACTATCCCCGTTCTCGAATCTCATCTCAAATACTATCCCTATACCATTTCCCATTTTGGATATCTGGTAGGGGAATAGGGAATCCCCATTCGGAGAACGGGTATCGGGGTCCCCATTTTGTATTTATTATTAAAAAAATTATAAAAATAATTTTTTACTTAAAATATTCAATAATTAAAATAGATAAAAATATCATGAATCACGAATCTTATAATAACTCCACAATATAAAATACCTTAACAAATTAAGTTAAATACGATAATCTTCGAAATACAAAGTCTTGTAATCTTAAAAATAAAAAGTCATTACAATATAAAACACATAATTTTTAAGGTTTAATTTTAAGATTTAATAAAATAAAAAATATAAACATAATTAATATCAATAATATATAAATAATATATATGCATACACACATATAATATACATATATATTTCGAACGGGGACGTGGACGGGGATCCCCATTTTATTTAATTGTGGATGGGGATAATAGGGACGGGGATGAGATGGGCTGGGGATATAAATACCATTCCCGCTCCATCCCCAATTTTAGAAAAGCGGGGAATTCCCGTCCCCGCTTTCATCCCCGAATTAACCGAGAATTCTTCGTCCTATTTTATTTGGGTACCAACGGGGATGATTCCCCACGGAAATTTTGCCATCCTAAAGAATAATGAAAAGATATGCAGTACAAAAACAGCCACTATTGCCTATTATGCATACACTTTCTCAACAAAAAATACTTTAACTTGATACGGAATTTCTATATAAAAATTACAGAAATGAAAAAAACATTATTGATATTGATAGTCAATAGAGTTATACCATTGATGATGGCACGACCCAATTAATTTAGACCCAAATAATAATATTAAGGAGAAATTTCCGGAAATACCTGTTTTAACGTTTATTTCGATTTATTTTGTTCCTGTATTATTTTATATGTTATTTAGGTTGTTTCCATATTGTTTATATTTTTCTCTTGGTTGTCTCTGTTATTTTGATGTTTCAATACAACTTTTACCTATTTTTTACGCTCTTTTTTGTTCATGTGTTGTTTTATCTATTGTTTATGTTGTTTCTGGGTTGTTTTCTATAATGTTTTTAATGTTGTTATGACGTTTCTTTGTTGTTTCAATGTAGTTTTCAATGTCTCAATGCAGCTTTTACATATTTTTAAACTCTTTTTGTTCATGTGGTATTTTCTATATTGTTTAAGTTGTTTTTGAGTTGTTTCCATGTTGTTTTTAATGTTGTTTTGATGTTTATTTTTTGTTTCCATGTAGTTTTCAATGTTTCAATGCGAGTTTTACCTATTTTTAAGTTCTTTTTATTCATGTTATATTTTCTACATTGTTTCTATATATTTTCCAATGTTATGTTGTTTGTTAGTTGTTTCCATGTTTTTGACGTTTTTAATGCATCTGATCAAAAATTGAATTGTGTTTTTTTATTCATGTATTGTTTCTATATTATTTTCCATTTATTTGGTTTTAATATGTGTTGTTTTATGTGTATATTTCTTGATTTTTATAATATTGAGTATAAAATTAATTATTTAAATGGGTGCAGAAGTTATTTTTTCACTGAAATTTTATTATAGGAAACATGTTCGAAGCAATCTTGAACAACGACGTAAAAAAGCCGAAAAATTGAGGGTAAAAATGTTAGGAAAAGCAGGGGAGCGTAAAAAGTCCAATAAAGCCCCCGAGCGAAGTAAAGTGTATTTTTTTCCGAATTGTGGACAAAGGTGTCCTTAACATTAACAAAGGTGGTCACCACGATCACTTCCGGTGGCCTTGGCTCTTGGCAGGTTCAGCACACCCTGATTCGCATTCGGAACATGCTTTGAGGACCTTGATGAATTTCCCACATACACGAGAGGGGAAATCGACCACAATCACCTTGCGAGTTGGGAGGCTCACGCTTGGCGATCACATTGTTGATGAGGGCACGACTTCTCACCACCTCCTAGCGCTCATTAGGATGGATCAATATCCGAGCTTGATTTTCATAGATCATTGGTTCTCCTTTTATTTTTAGATATCTCATTATGATAGTCTTTCTAGATATCGTAGTGATAGGTTATTTGTTTTTTGATTTTCTCCCGCCTTGACGGGCATGATATTGTATGACATTTTGATTATTTGATATACAGGTAGGGAATCACGCCTCAATTCCCCACCCCTCGGGGTGTTATTTTGTTAAAAAAAAACCTTAATATTAATTCGGTGAAGCGGAATACAATCTTTCTTTTAATGAGGGCTAACGATACGAGCCTAGCTGGTCTATACAATGCGAAAAATAAGATAATATTCCCTCCGTCCCAAATACATATCACTTTGACTTTTCACACAAATTAAGAAAAGTATTGGAAACTACAAATATGTTAAATATTTACTAGGTTTATCCTTATTTAATGAATAGTGTAAATTATAAAATGCATATTAAATAGGGTTATAATATTAAAAGAATGGAAAAAGTACTATTAAATATAGAAAATCGACTATATATTTGAGACATCCTAAAAACATAGTGGACTATATATATATTTGAGACGGATGGAATAATTCATTCTTAAAATCTATAAATATTGTGCTCAACCTCATTATAGATGTATGGAATTCTTACGTATCAATAGAGATGACAAAATGTCCTAAACTCAATGGGAACACACACCCCACCCTGAACCCAACAGGGAATCCCCACCCCCACTATGTCAATGGGTCAGGGACAGGTAGGTCGTTCCGCCCCATCCTGGCCCCAACACCATTATACATATATATATATATATATATATATATTAAGTATATTTTATATTGTATATATATGAAAATATATATATTTTTAAATATCATCTAGTATTTAACATTTTAATATACTCGAATATATTAGATGATAATTTCTAAAAGTATTAACAAATATAACACATAAAATATAACATATATATTTGTTAAAATATATAAATTGGGAATTTATATAATTTAAATTATAAAAACATAAATGGGGATACCGGACCACACTCCGCCCCGTCTCGATTATGTCCCAATCATTTAGAGGGCGAGGATGAGATACCAAACCCCCATATTGCCCCTAACCACTTGTTGTGTTGCAGATAGTGATTATAGTTAACATCTGATATCCAATTTGGATTCAAGGAGAAAGCGATACCACATCAACCGTTATTTTAATTAAAAAAATTATCTTAAGAAATTGAATCTTATTATAAAATAATTTTAAAAATATGGACCAATGAATTTTATTTAAAAAATAAAACTATATTGCATATTTAAACTCATGCAATTTCATGTCAATATAGATATAAAATGGGGCAAATTTTAGTACCTCAATCATTTTTGAATGTGGACATCAGATACATACATTTAGAATGGATTGAATCTTCTATTTCAAATGATATTTTGTTTCCTCTCATCGTTCGATGATTGCCGCATGCTTTTTAATAGTTGTCACTTGTCTTATGAAGACCTACAATTTATGTTTGAAAATTAATAAAATAATTTTGTACACGTGATAATAATCCTGCAGTGAAATAGAAGATATATGAAACATCATTTAAAATATAAGACCTCATGAGTTTGAAATTGAAAGAACTTGTTAAATTTGGACACGGCATAAAATTCTCTTTATTGGAATATCTACAAACACGTACTGCTGAAAGATACAACTTTATTTAAAAACGTGTTGCTATTTTTAGTTGACGACGTTGTGCTTATAAATGGTTTATATGCACAGAGAAAAATTATAGGTGAATAAAAACTAAAAAACTTAATAGTATGCCGAACTATATGTTTTTGTGGTGAAAATTGGGAATTTATGTTAATAAAGTGAAATGCTTATCAAGTTATCTGAAAAACAGGATTAAATATAATAATTTATTAAGTATAAAATAATAAAATAATTTAAGTTGATGTATGATTCGATATGCAAAATCATGCATAAGATGTAAATTGCAATTTTAGTCCTGTAACTTTGGGGTGGTTGCAATTTTAGTCCTTTATCTTTAGAAGTTGTAGTTTTGGTCCTTGATAATTTTGCCCTTTTGGTTAAATAGTATTTTTGGTCTTTTATCTTTCTAAAGTTAGCAATTTTACAGGGATGGCAATGGGGCAGGTCGGGACGGGTTGGCAACCCGGACCAAGACCGTTAGAATATCTATTAATTAAATTAAATTAAAAAATTAAATAATATAAGAATACATAAAAATAATATAAGAATACATAATAATTATATTATAATATATATTATATATACAACATATATATTAAAATATATTTTAAAACTAAAAATTCTCAAGTTTTCCGCATTGTCTCAAGGTTTCCCTATCGGCTCATGCGAGTTTTTTTCAACATATTGATTATTCCAATATGTTATATTGTCCTGGTGTTCTTGTGCATACATCATCAAAATTTGACGATATCTCCTGTAGGGTATACATCTTGGACACTCGTCCAGATCCATTTTCTCGGAGAAAATTCTCCTCACCAATTGTTAATTATATAAAATAATAAATATAACTTAAAGTTCTTAATAAACCTGAGCTCTGATACCAATTTATGCAAAACACTTAGTCAAATAAGGCAATTATGTGCATAAGGGTATTCTTGGTATTTTGAAAATATGAAATAGCACCAGGGGACCGATTTTGCAACAACTTGAAAATTATAGGACCGAAATTGCTTAGGTATAAAACATATAGGACCAATTTTGCAAAAACTTTCAAACTTGCAGGACTAATTTTGTAAACTCAATAGTTACAAGACCGAAATTGCAAACTGCTTATAATTATAGGACCAATTTTGTAATTTTCCCTGCACGGAAGACTAGAAATTAGTAAATAATTATCATATTGTCAGAAAAAAATGCGAAACTTCAACTCAATTATAAGATACATTTTAATTCTTACGTACCCAAATGCCCAAAATCTATATAGTCCACATCTTACAAAGAAAACACACACACACACACATATATATGTTCCTAAGCCATGTGCACACATGATTAAAGAATAGATGTCGACCTGAACCGGATCTCTTATTTGATACAATGTTTCATTCTATCGGTTGAATGTCACGTGTGTAAAAAAATGTCACTACTGTCACTTTTTTCACCTGGTAAATTTTAACACTAACACAAATGAAACATAACAGAAATATTTCACACGAAATAGGCGATCCGAACTACTATGCTACACCTGGTGAAGTGCATAGTTTATTTATGATGCTCATGATTCATCTTTCATCGACACTAAACACACATACAAAGAAATAACTTCAACGGGAACGATGATATCGATTCCACATAAGTGTATGTAGACTTGGTATGTGGATAAACTACAAGTATCTTATTTTCATACAAATTAGGACATGTAAACAGTAGATGCAATATCAATTTGTCAATGGCGGAGATAGAGGGTCAGCCTGGGCCTGCAACCCACTTTTATATATTTTTACATAATTTTATTAAGAAATAAAAAGATAAAAAATTTAAGCAATAATTTATATGATTTTTTTTAGCTTTTTATCTGGCTCACCCTACTTTGTGGTCTGGCTATGTTATTGTAAGTTATATATGTACATCAGGTGTAACATCTACAATACCAACCAGATACATACTTACCTAAGTGTAATTCACATGCATTTGATCATACTTAGACTAGTAAACTCATCTTTGACCATATGTTCTTGCAAGTGCAACTAACTCACTCAACTTGATAATTATTTAATCCTTAAATATGTCCTCACTCTTCTTGCTCTCTCTATATATAGATTCCCCCAGCTCCACCCATATATCCAAAACCCAAAGTTCTGCCTATACCTCTATCATACTTCAAGTTGCAACTCTCTTCTTCTCTAACATTACTATTAGCCTACCCATCTTCAGTTTCTCCTCTCATGGCCAACGGGAAACCCGAAAGATACGGTGTCTCCTCCGGTCAAACCCGTTTACCCATACCCGCTTTCGACACGCCTCAGAAACCCAAAAGAAATAAGTATGCGTTTGCTTGTTCTTTCTTAGCTTCGATGACCTCCATCTTACTCGGATATGGTACGGTCCTTGTAATTTCTATATTTAAATTTGCATTTTTCCACTTATGCAAATATACTAAATATAGTTCTTTGAACCAACTAAATAAGGGGAGTTTGCTTTAAAATTTGGGATAATTACAAAAATTACCCCTCAGGTTTAATCTAATTACAAAAAGAATATGCTTATCTTTAAAATCACCAATATATTCTCTTTAAAGTTTGTATTTACCTAACAAATACGGAATACTCCACTTGAGGTGTAATTTTGTAAACAAAAAACAAAAGTCAGCTATAGTTGTAATTACTTTTTATTGTAATTAGGCTAAATCTCAATAATTAGTTTTGTAATTAATCCTTCAAATTTAATATCCACGCACCCAATTTCCCAAAAGGGTACCTTAAAATATGTTGATAAAGCAAAGAAATAGTGAGTAATTCATACCATAAATTATTTTTTCGAAAACCATATAAGAATTACACCGACAATAATGTACAAATATGAAATATCAATTTATTAATTACCAAAAAACCCCTTTTACTATAATCCAAAATATTGTTACCACATGCAGATATTGGAGTGATGAGTGGAGCAATAATCTATATCCAAAAAGACCTTCACATAAGCGATGTCCAAAAAGAGGTGATAATGGGCATTCTCAACGTCTACTCGCTCCTCGGCTCAGCCGCCGCCGGCCGCACCTCTGATTGGATTGGCCGCCGATATACTATAGTGTTTGCCGGAGCTATATTCTTCGCCGGAGCATTGCTTATGGGGTTCGCCACAAACTACACTTTCCTCATGGCTGGTCGCTTCGTCGCCGGCATAGGCGTCGGCTACGCGCTGATGATTGCGCCGGTGTACACGGCGGAGGTGGCGCCGGCTTCTTCTCGGGGATTTCTCACTTCTTTTCCGGAAGTGTTCATCAATTTTGGTATGTAATATTTGGAGCATTTTTCTTATATATACTATTATTTTTTTCTAAATTGTGTTTTTTCCGGTGGATTTTAATTTCTGTTGTTTTTATTTAATGTTCTGTCTTTTACATAAGCATGAAAACTTCACTGGGGCCTGGGGAAATGCAATATGATTATTCAGACATTATTGTAGCTTTTTTCTTTGTTTTGAGGAATACTGTTGCTTAAAATTTTCAACGACCTACCGAAGGGGATATTTGTGAAGTTTTTTAATTGAATCTTTGATGCACATAATTTTTAATACTATATACACTCATCAATGAGTACAATCAAGAAACGATAATATATACTTGGTTGTTGTTTGTGGGCATCAATAATTTTCTGCCTCATTTGGTTGGTCCTTAACTCCATTGAAAAATAATTGACAGAAGTAATATATATATATATATGTATATATATATATATATATATATATATATGTGTGTGTGTGTGTGTGTGTGTGAAAAAGCAGAAGAAATTATACAGGTATTGATGCATATATATATTGAAATAAGATAAGAAACAAATAGAAGATTGCACTCTACTTAAATATAGGTTTGACAAACATCTACATTTGATTTTTAAATCCTAAATATATGGAAAAATGTCCCTTTTCAGTTCCAGTACAAACTTTGAGGAGATTCAAATAGTATCAAATAAGTAGAGCAAAAAGTGGCATGACGGAAGAATAATTAAGTTTTGCCTTTACATCATACTTGTAATGAAATTTTGGGGGTTTTCAACAATATATTATAGTTGACAGAAATTATTACTGAATTTGGGGGCCCTTAATTTTTTAAGGTTGGTCGTTGTTTGCATCAACGACTAATTTAGTCGTTGATGCAAACAACGACCAAAAAATAAATTTGTTTTTTTTTTAATAAAAATGGTCCCAGTCGTTACTACAGATAACGATTGGGGAATAAAAAAAAATTCAAAAGCAATCGTTACCTGCAGTAATAATTAACGGCCCCCAATTTCACTATATTTATGTAATAATTTCCCTAAACTATAATATTATGTTAAAAAACCCGAAATTTGTCATGAAAAAGTTGTTTGTAAATCTAACCCCGAAGGGTAATATTGACCGCTCATTATATGTGATTTTGTTTTACAGGCATATTGCTAGGTTATGTTTCAAATTTTGCCTTCTCCAAGCTCCCAACTAACATAGGCTGGCGATTTATGCTTGGCATTGGCGCCATCCCCTCCATATTCCTAGCCGTAGGTGTCCTCGCCATGCCCGAGTCACCCCGTTGGCTCGTCATGCAAGGCCGGCTAGGCGAAGCCAAACGCGTCCTCGACAGAACCTCGGACTCGCTCGAAGAATCCAAACTAAGACTATCCGACATCAAAGAAGCCGCCGGCATACCAGAAAATTGTGACGAGGACATCGTTCCGATCACCAAACAGCACAATGGGGAAGGAGTGTGGCGCGATCTCCTCTTCCGGCCCACCCCCGCCGTGCGCCACATACTAATGTGCGGCGTGGGAATACATTTCTTCCAGCAGGCAAGCGGCATAGATTCGGTGGTGCTGTACAGTCCGGAGATATTTGAAAAGGCGGGGATAAGAAATGATACAGACAAGCTACTCGCAACGATGGCCGTTGGATTTACGAAGACTATGTTCATTTTGGTGGCCACGTTTCTGTTGGACAAGATCGGACGGCGACCGTTGCTCCTATCTAGTGTGGCGGGAATGATTTTATCGTTAATGGGCTTAGGATTCGGGCTTACGATCATTGAACACTCGGATCACAGATTGACTTGGGCTGTAGCTTTATGTATAGCTACTGTTCTATCGTATGTGGCGTTTTTTTCGATTGGGATGGGTCCGATTACGTGGGTGTATAGCTCCGAGATTTTCCCATTGAAGTTAAGGGCCCAAGGGTGCAGTATGGGAGTAGCAATGAATCGGGTCACTAGCGGGGTGATTTCGATGACATTTATATCCTTATACAAGGCTATAAGCATTGGTGGTGCATTCTTTTTGTACGGAGGGATTGCTGTTATTGCATTGGTGTTCTTCTACACCTTATACCCGGAGACTCAAGGGAAAACACTCGAGGAAATGGAGACATTGTTTGGGACTTTCTTTAAGTGGAGGTCAACATTGAGGGCATTGAATGAAAAGAAGAGCGAGACTAATGGGCAAGTCCAATTGGGAACTACTACTACTACTACTAGTCACTAGAGTTAGAGATAGCTGTGTAAAATGTTTTATTGAGAAGGGTTTTTATGTCATTTGATGTTCATGAATGATAAGGCACAAACTCTTTCAAAAAGATTTAAAAAGATGTGGGGTGAAAGATGAGATAGAGATGGAGGGTGACAAGTGAAAACTACTATTGTAGGATGGAATCATGATGTGGAGAAAATCAAACATGAGAACAAGAGGTAGAAGACAGAGATTTAATAATTTAAAGCACTTTCTATGGTCACTGTTGAGGGAATTGTAATGGTTATATTTGTGTGCTGATATGACTTGCTTGTGCTATATAAGTGTTGGGCATGTGAAAAATCAGGTCCAACTATTTGAAAGAAGTTGAGTGTCCAATTTGAAAAATACCTCCATTCCACCATGTCTCTTTCCATAGTACCTTGACCTATAAAAGTATTAACGGATAATTACAAAAACACCCCTAACGTTTGGGCTAGTTACAAAAGAATCCACAGATATTTCAAAATTTTAAGAAAATCCATCAAGTTTGATTTTGTCTTAGATTTAGGGGTTAACTGTAATATTTTATAAATGTTAGGGGGTTATCAAATTTTTTTGGCTTACAAAAATCCATCCCTAAATGTATGTTATTTGCGGACGATATAGTTTTAATTGATGAAACAAGGGAAGGAGTGCAAAATTGGAAGTTTAGAGAGAAATACTCGAATCAAAAGATTTTACTATAAGTAGAGCTAAAACAGAATACATGGAATGTCACTTTAGTAAAAACAACAGGAACAATGAGACAAAGGTTAAAATTGATGGACATGAAGTGAGTATAACAAAGAGTTTTAAATATTTAGGATCTATAATTGAAGAGAATGGAGAAATCAATAAAGATATCACACATATGATCCAAGCGGGTTGGAATAAATGGAGGAGTGCATCTTCTATCCTTTGTGACCGTAAAATACCATTAAAATTGAAAGGAAAATTTTATATAATGGCCATAAGGCCCGCAATGCTTTATGGAGCAGAATGTTGGGCGACTAAATATGAACACGGACAAAAAATGAGGGTAGCAGAGATGAGAATGTTAAGATGGATGTGCGGACACACTAGATTAGATAGAATAAGAAATGAACACATTAGAAACAAAGTGTGAGTAGCACCAATAGATGAGAAAATTAGAGAAACACGATTAAGATGATTTGGACATGTTTATAGAAGACCTTTAGATGCACATGTGCGATGTTTAGAAGGTAGGGAATCACTCAACAAATCAAAAAAGGCAGAGGTAGGCCAAAAAAGACTTGGAAAGAAGCTATTAAACAAGACATGTTATATTTAGAAATAAATGAAAATATGGCTTATGACCGTAAACGATAGCGCGATATGATCCGTATAGCCGACCCCACATAGTGGGATTAAGGCTTAGTTTGTTGTTGTATCAAGGGGAAAATGTAAGATGGAATCAAACCGGGACTTTTGCAATTTTCAAACAAACCTCTGGGTTTTTTGTAACTAGCTCGAACTTCAGGGGGATTTTTGTAATTATCCAAGTATTACTGATAACAAGCATAGAAAGGTGAAAAATGCTTCAAGAAGTCTCCACCATTTATCAATTAGGGCCACACACAGAAAAACGAAAAAAAAAAAAAAAAAAGTACTAAAATCTCCAACAATCAAGGACAGAAAACTCTGTCCCCATGTTTCATATGGCCACATTGTTGATGGCATAGCAAATATATAACATCAGTCCTAATTTTTCATGTTTAGTCTTTATCTCCAAACTAGTGGAGAAAAATGCACTGGTTCTTTTGGCTGTTAGTAAAACTTTTTGAAGAGACTGGATGTGGTTGGAAACTAGGCCAAGGATCAATAGGGAGAAACTCCAAAAGAAAATTTATGAATTTAAATCTTAAAAAGAATAAAGCTGTCCCAGTTGATGAATTAAGTCAAGCTATGCAACTATCATGCCCAAAAAACGTTGAACCACCAACAATTTTATGGGAATATATGGAAATAAACTTAAAAGAGTTCCTAGAAAATAACAAGCAAAACCCTTCCAAGAAAATAAAAATAAATAACAAGCAAAAAAACAGATTTTGTATACTAACTGTGCTGATTGAATTAAAATGTTAAAATCACCCTTAGGCCCCATATTTTAAAACCCAAACCCGACTGGCCAGTTCAACCGAGAACGGGTGGTCGAGGACAATCCAGTTGGCCTCCAAAAACTGTTTAGGAGTTGAACAGGTCAAAACCGGCCAAAACAGGTAAAACTTGATTCAATCGATTTTTGATTTATTTATTATAATTTTTTATTTTTTAGAATTATAATACAAAAATTTTAGAATTTAAATTTGACAATCTGTTATATTTATGTGATTATTTGAATTTTGGGTTATATTAGATTTTTTAAGTTGCTTAATTATATATTTTTCAATTTAAAAATATATTTACATTATTTTTAATACAATATAACAAAGAATTTAATTAAATTTTGATTAAAATCGGAGGTTGAATCGTGAACTGGTAGTAAGACTAGTTTGCTCACTTGTCCGGTTTTTAAAACATTACTTAGGACTCATTGTTTAACTGATCTATATATTCATGTTGCTGTGTTCCAAATAATTTGGGCATCCCTCCTAACTACACTGGTGATCCAAACCCCACCCTTCCCCAACAGCAAAAAAATAAAAAACAAAAAATAAAATGCATAAAATAAATAATGCACCTATTTGTTTTGTGGTTTTACCTCTATTTCCTGAAAGAGAAGGAAAAACCAGGAGAGATCAAGATATACAACTCAAGGCACTCAGTTGAGACGCTGCCTCATTTCTCAATGCCTTGTTGTTAATATTGGATCAAAATCGTAACCAGCAGTTGTCCATTTATTACCGGTGCATGTACCGATCATAAAATTGGATACTTCACGCTTGCTCATTTCAGGATGAAATATCTTGCGCAGATTTCCACTAGGATCGCCCCTGATGAAGCAAAGGTCTACATAGTTTTCAAATTGGACAAGAAAAGTTTGGACAACATATGTAATCATTACAAAATTTATTAACCGCACACTTGACATTTGAAAACAAAAGGAAGTTTCATACTCAATAAATGTAGACTACTGAAAATCTACGCGACAAATGGCTACCACACCATGTCTCGGAATGGCACATCCAAGAATGAGTTTAATGATTTAATCCTCTATTTATTTTCAAACGGGGATCACTTGTCAATATGCATGAGTTATATGAAAGATGAGGGAAGGAAAGATATAGAAGCCAATGCAGGGGTAAAGTTTGAATACATCACAATGACAACAATCAGATTTGCGAAAAATCAAAGTATAACTACCAGCATTGATGTCCAAATTGTTTTAAGCTGCATTGAACTCTGGAATGAGCAGAAAACTAGTAAATAAGAGATGGTCATTCACATACAGAAAACCCGAGCTATCTGCCCTAAAATTTTAGTCAACCAAGAATGTTTAACGGCAAAAGAATTCAGATCACTAAAACTTGCATGCTTGACAGTGACACATCTTAAAATGTTCAAGTGTAACTGATGGTAGCTTCAAAAATAAACATGAGTGTGCCTCAATAACTGAGTACTATCCATAAACAAATAGAGATTCAGTCTTCAAAGATGTTCTTTAACAGAGAAACAAAGCAACCTCCTGTCAGCAAATTCCATCCGGCTAAGTACTATAAATTTTCTAGAGAAAATCAACATTACATCCAAAACGCATTTCTAAACAATATTCATCAACTGTTAGTAACCACATTTCCAGTTTTTTGTTCTTTGCTAACAACCAGCACAACAGAGGAAACTAGCACAATTTCTAATTTTCTATATCACAAACAGCACAGTTCCATTTGACACAAACAAAGATTGAAAGATACAACACACACACACACATACACACACACACACACATCTTTCCAATCCTAGAATTTCACCACCAAACCACCATAAAGACACACAAATAAGTATATCTATTCTTAGACAAGTCGAAATTTTGGATTAAACTTTGATTTCATTAAATAGAGGAAGAAAACCTAGCATCTTCATAGGCAGCCCCCTTTCACCTTACATCAGTCATAATTAACATAATCAACACATTTTGCTCCAATATTTCAAATAGGAGTAATATGTTACTCGAGTAATTTTAAAACACCATTTGCAAAGTATTGATTTACACCATTTTCTTAAAAACTTAAAGATGTTTAGAACATAATACCAGAGCCAAAGCCAGGAAGCAGGCAGACAGCCACAAAATCAAGCTCATATTCCCAATGTAGCTAGCTCTTCAAGCCGTATCCAGTTTTATCCAATCTGTCTACCCACAGGTTCATCTGAAATTTGGTCACAAATGAATGGAAGTTTTGATAAACCCAATCAAGCCAAGGAACACCCATCTGAGAGCTCTGAGCCGAAGCTGCATCAGAGGTGATCGAAATCGCTCCCATGGTGAGCTTGAAACGCAATTCAAACACATCATGAAGAGAAATTAATTCTTTCAAAAAGAACGAAGAAAGAAGAGAAATTAATTTGATATTCGTATCAGAATGGGAGGGAAATTCAAAAATAGCGCCTAGAGAAACCCTAGGAAGTAGGAACCGTTTAACAATTTCACCGATTAAAGCTGGGGAGAGTTCACTCCCAGATCCAAAATTTTATGAGCAAAAGTCCACTTTTTGGGCTTAGAGGCCCACTAACAATTTTTCGTCAAAGTCGACATATAATTTTATTAGCGCAGTCCACATGAGTATTATTGTAAAAACAAAGTAGGAATGCTTTTGATTTTTAATTTTTATTTTTTATGTTTAAGATGGGATGATAAGATGGGATGAGATATAGGAGTATAAATAATCCGAGCCGAGCCAAGCTTAGTATATTTGTTAAATGTTCGTTTCATTTTATACAAGCTCAAGCTCGAACCAAGTTCTCTTCATATTTTAGAAAAAATTGTTCGTGTTCGTTTGATAAAATTATTTAGTGTGTGGATGCGTTCGTATTCAAGTTTGTGTCCACTGAGTGTTCATGAACACTGAATGATTTTCTTCATGAACAAACAAAATTACCTTTGATGAGTTGTGTTCATTACATGTTCGTAAACAAATTCAAGTTTAATTTATATGCTATTGATAAATTTTTAATATTGTAACTTTATCTTTTCCATATATTATATAGAATTATAAATTAAACTATATAATAATATTAGATTTGTATATGTTTAACTTCCTAATATTTAAATTTAACTTACATGTAAAATTTCAATTTTGAAAAATTAAGTTACATTTTCATGAACATTTTATAAATGAACATTATACAAGTTTGTCCACGAACTATTAATGAATGAGTAAACAATTGTTCAGGCTCTATTCGTTTATCAGACGGGCCATCTCACTACAAATCAAATAGCTACATACTCTCTTTTGGCAGTGCAAATATTCACTAATCCAAAAGAAGATCTCAGTAATGTTGGAACAAATTAAAGGCAATGGAAATTAGGGAATTACTTGATAGTCTTTCTCATTGTAATATTTTTTTTAACGATGAAACAACATATTGTGTTGCTCGTGAGCTTGCTCATTTTTCCTTTTCTAGTCACTCCATCTTTGTTTCGGAAGATTTAATTTTCCCATCTTGGCGCTAGAGAATCTTGTAATCAACAATTTACATCATCGATAAATTACAAGCTTCCCTTTGTCCAAAAAAGGGAAAAGGGGATTGTCGGGCAAGAATTATCTGATGTTCGCATTGGTGGAGCTATTCTATTTTCCAGAAAATCAAGTGATTTTAAAGTTGACAAATCGTATCATATGATGATAAAAATGTATCCTTGTTATATATTATTATATAAATATCAGACCTGAAAATCATATATTTATAAGCTATTACTAAAGAAAATATGTTGTATATATGTGGTTTAACTACTTAACCTTCCTTGTACAAAGATAAATCATGAAGTTATCACAGAATTTAAGAAACTAAATAAGACAAAAACTTTTCAGATATCAAATTGTACTCACTTTTTTTTTTTTTTGGAAGCTACTCACTTATATATATATATATATATATATATATATATATATTCAACAACATACAATTCATAAACAGATAAATTTAAGTTCCACCATGATACTATCTACTTTCGATTTCTAATGAATTATCTCATTCACTTACGTACGACATGCTATGAGAAATTGGCTTAAATATAAATACACTTTTTTTTAATAAGTTGGGAGTACTGGTTGGATATGAGGAGATAAATTTCAAAGAATCTGAAAGATACAGTGTTGAAACCTAGTTAATACTCTTATAAAGAGTTAGGGATACCACTTAAATATAAATACACTTAAAAAGAAATAAAGATGAATACAATATTTTTTTAAATAAATGAAAATATATAAAAAGAAAGAAAAAAGTCTTGATCACAAACCGATTAGGTAGCAAAGGAAAAACAATGCAAATTTCAGGAAAAAAAACCGCAAAAATAACTTAAATACGTAATTTAAGCAGGGAGGGGCGTATCCTTAGCATTAAAGCCCCTCCCCCCAAAACAAAAGTTGAAATCTCCATATTTATATGTATATTTTATTTTAAACTATTAATTTTTAGTATTTAATATTTATTTTTATTGATTTAGCCCCCCAAAAATTTTAAAATCTCCATATTTATATGTATATTTTATTTTAAAATATTAATTTTTAGTACTAAATATTTATTTTTTATTGATTTAGGATCCCCAAAATTTTTCAAATTTGATAATTCGGGTCTAACTCCGCCCTGAATTTAAGTGAAGGACGTTTATGAATACAATATAATAACTGCCGTATTTATGCCATAAGAAATACTTATCTCATGATGAATGAGCCATAAGTATCTCTATATTCCGATGAGTGATCGACAATTGGAAAGAACTATATGGACAAACATAAACCATACATGTTAGTTAATTGTTTCTTTTCAAAAAAATAATTAATTGTTTCAATAATTAACTACAATTAAAGCTGGTAAAATTATGTAAAATAAAGACGCAATATGGGAGAAAATAAAGTACCAGATTCAAACAGAATAGTAAATCTCACATTCCCCCGGAATAGGGTAGTGGTGGATTAGTTAAGATTCTCAGGCATATAAACCCGTTGATATTCTATTTCCAAATGACTTCAAATTAACTAGTACAAAGACTAATTATTTATCATCAGTGTTCTAGAAAGAATTATGCGCGTAGGCAAGACTTCAACGAGGTTAAGTGGGGCCTAATTACAAAAAACAAATTAAGAAAAACGTCTAAGAGGCCGGACTTATAATCGTAGATTTTTAAAACAATAATTATCATTGATGGTTAAATTCATTAAATCCATAGCGAAAAATAGATCAATTAATTAACCATACAAGTTAATTAATTGTTTCATCCCCTCAAAAAAAAAAATTAATTGTTTCAATAATTAAGTACGACTAAAACTAGTAGAATTAAGTAAACCAAAAGACACAATATGGGATAAAATAATGTATCAGATTCAAAAAGAATACATGATCTCACATCCCTCGGAATAGGGTAGTGGTTAAATATAGTTAAGATTCTCAGGCATATAAACTAGTCGATATTCCATTTTTAAAATGACTTCAAATTAATTAGTTAAAATAATTATTGGAGAAAATAACGCACCAGATTCTTACCAAGGTTTCGAACCAGATTTTTCGAGAAATTTCAAGTAATTTTTTTTTAATTTAAGAAATTTGTGCTGATCTGACGCCCTAATTTCTGGTCGGGATCCACATTTGAACCTGTTCGTTTTTATGCTAAGATATTTCAACTACTTGCCTAAGATTGTTCTGTTTTTTGCCAAAAAAATAGGTGGGATTTGGACGGGGTCAAGCAGAGCCTAATCGGAAGAAAAGATAGGTAGAAAAGAGGAGGCGTGCGGGACTAATCGGGATTAGACGTTGATTTTTAGAATAGCGCTTACCATCCTAAATTATACTTAATGATGATTAAATTCATTAAGTCCATAGCGAAAAATAGATCAATTAATAGATGCATTGTATAGATAAGAGTAATTAATATGGTAGGAAATAAAGAAACCAAGAACAACTCCACTGAGAGTCTCATGCATTACAAACACACACATTAATATCTTGAATAGATCTTGATCAATTACATATGTGTCCAACTCAAAACCCTAGATACTACTAAAACACTAAAATGATGATTAAAACCCACTAATCCAAACTTCATAAACGATATTAATATATGATACCTTAATCACCCACCATGCAGCATGGCAAACGAAGAACATCATTAATCAGAATTACCCTAAAACAAAACTAAATGCAAATTAATTAGCACACACCAAAAGGGCCACCTGGACAAAGCTGTTTGCACAAACCCAAATAGGTGAGATAAAGCACGCGATCCTTGGCACCCGTACGGTGGTTATCAGTGTGTTTACAGAAATACTTGAGCTGATCCAGTGTGCACAGCCCCACCATTTGGCCCAGGAGAAGGAATAGCCAGTTGATCGATCTCTTCTTCTCGGAAATCACGGGCCGGACGCTGTTTTCCTGCCCGCAGAATCTGCATCCGGGTAGGGTCGGGTCGAGCCATGTTTTGGGAGCCCGTTGGCACAGTGCGGGCTTTTGTTGAGCGATATACAACCCGATTTCGTTGAATTTCTGCTTCAGCTCGAAATCAATGGTGTGGAGGCGCTCGCATTTCTTGCACTTGACGTCGCCGGTGATTGTGGTGATTCCGTTGGAGAGCAGGTAGTCGAGGCTGTGGACGGTGGCGCGGCGGTTGGTGGACCAGGGGAACGGAGGCGAGATGGTGGCGGATTTTCCTTCCGATGGGGATTTCGATGGGTTCCGCCGCGGCCGCTTCCGTGGGCCGGCGGTTGGAGGCGGTGTTTCTGCTGGGAAAAAAGATAATATGAGTGGCGGTGGTGGAGGCGGCGGAGGGGGAGGGTGGTGTACGACTGTAGTGGAGAAGGTTGACAGAGTAAGTGTCAAATTGGTGTCGTTTTCTTCATCTGGAAAAGGGTATCTTATTGGGATCGGTGGATCCTGACCGTTGATCTTTCTCTTTCTGTCCATTTCAGGATTATTATTGTTGTCCATTTTTGTGCATTGTGCAGAAAATGTGCAGAGTGAGTCTGAAAAAAGAGAGTGGAAAAGAAGAAGACAGTAGAGTTTGTTAGGAGATAGAGATGAAGAAACAGAAAATGTGTATATTGATATCGTCTCCTGAGAAATTTGCTAAATTGGCTATTCAAATTCTAAATTCCCGTGTGCTCTATTTTTTTTGTTTTTAAATATTGGTTTCAATATTTTTAGATTCTAGGGTTTTGATCTTTTTAATTCTTTTTTTATTAATTATAATTAATACATTCATTTGTACTGACAAAAGTATAATTCAGGAAATTTAATTTTATTTCAGTTTTATGAGAAAAAATGTTCCTATTACCGTATTAACAAATTAAAGATTAGGAATAGTTAACTTGTCTATTTTTTAAATTTATAATTGGGGACAATTATATTTATTGAAGATCTGACAAAAAAAAATGAATTTCGTGATTAAATTTGGAATACATTAAAAAATACCTAATAATTTAGAAATTTTACATTATGTGCGATGATTGTCAATTAAAATCTTATTTTTCAAGAAGATGATATATAAATGTTTTGGAAGAATATAAAAACAATTTAGTATAATTTGGTCTTATTGGAACATGAATAAAATATAAACATAATAGTTAATACAGCTAGGGATGTAAACGAGTCGAGTCGAGCCAAACATAGTACTATTAAACTTGTTTGAATTTTAATCGAGTTTCAAAAATTGTGTTTGAGTTTGGTTGATTATTAATCGAATAAAGCTTGAACGAGCTCTAATCGAGCCGAGCACGAATCAAGCTCGAGTAGCTTGAAATTTTTACACATATTTTATTCCCTTTTTTACTAATCGAGTCGAGCCTAAGCCGAGCTTTAAATCTTATCAAACAAAAAATGTGTTCAAGCTTGGTTCGTTATGTTAACGTACCGAGCTCAAACGAACTTTTAATGATAGATCTCGAATCGAGTATCGAGTAAATTGGTTCATTTTTCAGCGCTAAATACAGCAATTTAACATCCTATAAACAATAATTTTCCTCAAAAAAAAAAACAATAATTTTCCTTTTTCTTGTTCTTTTGAATACGAAAATCAATAATTATAGTATAATTGAATTAAAGATTTTCCAATGATTTCCTCATTTCAAACGGAAAACTTCCAACCTTTTACTGTTGAATTAAAGATTTTCCAAAGATTTTCTGATTTCAAAAGGAAGTATTCCAAAAATATTGGAGTAAAAACTCATAAGAAAAAGTTTGACCACTATTCCGTGTTTGGAAAATCCAAGCGTTACCATTTACCAGTGTCAACAACAAGAAAATTGGCCAATGCATCTCATGAATTAATATTACTTCTTTTTCATCATATAAAACGAATTTTATTTTCAAATATCGAAATTTAAATACTTTTTGCACACCATAACATGAAAACACAAACTATAATTATAAATCAATAAGTTCCTATCATAAATCATAAATATATTAATACAAGTTAATATTTTAGTTTGTATGATAGTATGATTGTCAAGGTAATATATACTGCAATTAATGATCTGGTCAAAAGATTTTGACTTATCCTGAAAAGCAAACCAGTAAACCTGATCTATAGGAAATTTATAAACAAAATTAAATTATAAGTAGTGTTCTAAAAAAACACTATGCATTAGTAGGCCGACAGGATGGGGTCTAGCGCGTAGACAGAGTCTCAGCGGGATTAAGCGGAACCTAGGCGGGGTTAGGGTAGACCTAATCGGAAGAAAAACATACGGGGATAAGGGGAGCTTAGCGCTTAGGTGGGGCCTAATCGGAAAAAAAATATAGGCGGACAATGAGAGTCTAGCGCGTAGATGGGACTTTTAGAAAAGTGCGTACAAGATATTTTTGAAATTTATAATTAACTTGTCATATTATATTTTAAAAATTAAAGTTTCAGAATATTGAAAAAAATAAAGTTCCAAATTATTTGGATAAAATCTTGCCAAAAAAATTATTTGGATAAAATAATATTGAGGAACTTATAAAATATTAATAATGATAAAATTTTAATCAACATAATGAGAATCAAAAGAGTTGTTTAAAATCTTAAAGACTCCTTACTGTTGTTTAAACGAAATTATAAAATTTGGTTTCTTATTTTAATTTTAATTTTTTTTAAATGCATCAAAACTTTTAGAGCATGTCCTGAGATGTTTTAAGAATTTTATAAGTTTATCTGTAGACCCTAACCCAATGGACTTAAAGAGTGAAAGTATTAAGAAAATTTACACCTTTTGTCTTATTTGTTTCAAGTTTCCTCTAATTGTCTATTGTATGAAATCAATTATTATTTTTATTTAAATTCTTATAATACTAAAGTTTTTTTTTTAAACATTCTCATTACAGAGACACCAGGTACTACAGTACAATATACCACCTGACACTGTGGTAGACTGTTGGTGCTATATTGGTACGACCTTAGTGGTAATAATCACGACCTTTTCCCTTTCCCTTTTCATTAATTTGATTTCCAATAATAAACTAATTCATTTCCCTTCGTACCATAATAATTGAATTTTTTTTTTTTTTTGAGAATGAAAGATGAAAATTGCATTACGAATGAAAGTTACGTACATCAGATAGGCGGATATGTTCTAACCTATCAGGTACATCTTCTACCCAAATAAGTTCACCATTTCTATCATGAATAAAGTGGGCTAAAGCGTGGGCAAGTTTATTAGCATCTCGATGAATATGAGAAAAACTTAAACAATTTGCAGCATTCGTGAGGGCTAATATATCTTCGATGATTATGTCTCCTTGGATCTCTGCCACTGGTTTTCCGTGTAATCCATCGATCAAGCATTTGCTATCACTTTCAATATGAAGGCCTGAGATTCCTGCTTCAATGGCTCGAGTAAGTGCGAAGATCATTGCTAGGCCTTCGATAATGGTGCTGCTTCCCGTCTTGGTAGATCTGCTTGCTCCTGCTAGAATGGCTTCCCCTGTTGCATCTCTTATCACAAAACCAAACCCCACTGTTCCATCTTCGAAGGTGGCTGCATCTGTGTTCATTTTGTAGGAATTCTCATCCGGTGGTTGCCATTTGACATCTCGAGTCACTCGTTCTTTCTTCTCCAGCTTTTTACTAATCTGTTGCATTTCTAGGAATAATTTTTGTCCTTCGGTAATCACTAGTTGTGCTTGGAACGGAACCCGTTCCATATACAATTTATTCCGTGCTCTCCATAAGCTCCAGGCTAGAAATGCAAAAAGTTCAGTGAATTCTAGAGGATGAGTAGATAACATAGACCAGAAAAAATTCCTAAAGGAACCAAACGATTTATTGCTGAGGTCGATTCGTAGCGGACTAAGATACCAAATTTTTTTGACAGTCGTGCACTCAGTGAAGAGGTGAGAAAGAGTTTCCTTTGACTCTCCACATAAGTGGCAGATTGTGTCTGTCGGGATTCCCCGTCGGGCCAAGTTCGTTTTCGTTGGTAGTGTGTCCGTACAGGCCCTCCATATGAAAAGTTTGATTCTCGGAAGTAGTCTAAGTTCCCACATACGTTTCCACGCCGTGTTCTTGTAACTGGAGGAGGGTTTTGCCGTATTGGAATCCGATGGAGTGGATTTGATCAGGTGGTAGCATGACCGGACAGTAAAATCCCCTGTTTTAGTGTGTATCCAAATTCTTTTATCAGCAGGTAGCCGCACACTCAAATGCATTGCAAGGATAGCTTCCGCGTCTTCTCGTTCAAATATTTGTTTGATCTTAACCGTGTCCCACTGCCCACAATCTGAAATAATTAGGTCCTTCACTTTTAAGGTCTCCGGAATAGTGTGGTATGTTCCTTTCAAACTCCGTGGTGTTGGGCCTGCTATCCATTTGTCATGTAGTACGCTGATGCATGCTCCATCACCCACTCTCCATCCTAATCCCATTTTTACAAATTCTTTTGTCGCCATTAAACTTCTCCAGAGGAAACTCGGTTGGTAACCCACACCGGCATGCAGGATGTCTGTTCGTGGAAAATACTTCGCTCGTAAAAGTTGCGCGGCTAAGGAATCTGGGTTTAACAACAGCCTCCAAACTTGCTTGGATAACATAGCTAAGTTGAAATCGTGTAGAGATCGAAATCCAATTCCTCCTTGTTCTTTCGACGTAGTCAATAAATCCCACTTCGCCCAATGTGTTTTTTGTTCCCCGTCTCCCGAACCCCACCAAAATCGTGCCGTCTTCTGTTCGATGTCCTCACAGATCCCTTTAGGCAAAAGAAAACAACACATAACATAAGTTGGTATCGCTTGAATTATCGCCTTGATAAGTATCTCCTTGCCCGCACGTGATAACATTTTTTCTTTCCATCCTTTTAATTTTTGGAGAACTCTCTCTTGAATGGTCCTAAAGGCGAGTTGTTTTGATTTTCCAATCAATGCCGGTAAGCCCAAGTATTTCTCGTGTTGGTCCACCTGTTGAACTCCAAGATGTTGTCCCAAATTCGTTTTTGTATTCAGATCAATATTAGCGCTTGTCATTAGGTGTGACTTATCCAAATTTATCCGCTGTCCAGAGGCCTCTTCATAGGTTGAAATTATTTTTCTGATTTCTTCCGTTTCGTACCATAATAATTGAATTAGTACTGATTGTTTGGATGAAATTATGGGCAGCCGTGTTTTTTTTCTTGAATTCTGGGAACAAATACAAAATTCTGTGTATTTAATCTTATACTGAACCTTTATGTATATAAACTGGTTCAATGAATTGATGAGTTTTATGGTTATTGCTTATTATTACTATTTGATTTATATGGCAAAAAAGGAACATATGATACACGGATATAAATCTGATAAGAATGATTGAGATTGCAGACATTAGATACTTTTAACTTTAAAAAAGATAAAAGAATTAGTTACATGCATTTGTACTGACAAAAGGTACAAAATTCAGGACATTTTGTGTTATTGCAGTTTTATGAGAAAAAAAATGTTGCTCTCACCATATTAACAAATTAAAGATTAGGGATAATTTGTCAATTTTTAAAAATATCTAAAGATTTGACAAAATTCATATAAAAAATTGAAATTTCGTGATCAGTTTGGGAATTAATACATAGAAAAATTACCTAATAATTCAGAAATTTTACATTATGCGTGAAGATTGTAAATTTATATCTTATTTTTCAAGAAAATGATATATAAATGTATTGGAAGAATATAAAAATAATTTAGTATAATTTAATCTTATTGGAACAGGAATAAAATTTAAACATAATGATAATACAACTAGGGGTGTAAATGAGTCGAGTCGAGTCGAGCCAAACATAGTATTGTTCAAACTTTTTTGAATTTTAACCGAGCTTCAAAAATTGTGTTTGAGCTTGGTTTGATTATTAATCGAATCAAGCTATAATGAGTTCTAGCGAGCCGAGCACGAATCGATCTCGAGTAGCTTGAAATTCTAACACATATTTTATTCCCTTTTTTACTAATCGAGTCGAGCTCAAGCCAAGCTTTAGATCTTATCGAATGAAAAATTGTGTTCAAGCTTGTTTCGTTATGTTAACGAACCGAGCCCAAACGAATTTTAATGATCCATCCCAAATCGAGTAATTTGGTTCATTTTCCATACTAGATACAACAATCTAACATCCTATAAACAATAATTTTCTAAATACAACAATTTAATATCCTATAAATAATAATTTTCTTTTTTTTTTTGTTCTTTTGAATACAAAAATCAATAATTATATTATAGTTGAATTAAAGATTTTCCAATGATTTCCTCATTTTAAACGGAAGACTTCCAACCGATTGCAGTTGAATTAAAGATTTTCCAAAGATTTTCTCATTTCAAACGGAAGTATCCCCAAAATATTGGAGTAAGAACGTCAGAAAAAGTTTAACCATTATTCCGTATTTGGAAAATTCAAGCATTACTGGTGCCAACAACAAGAAAATTGGTCAATACATCTCATTAATATGACAAAAACTTGTGTGAGACGGTCTCATGGATCCAAATCCATGAGACGGATCTCCGCCCAAATTTTGTTGTGCAATTTTGGAAAATCACGTTGTGGCAATTTTGTAAATTTCCTACTCTGTTTCATCTCTGGTCATCCGGGCCTTATCACACTAATTGCCAAAAGGCCCAAAACCACATGCTTCATGCTAATCCTTTTCCTACGGTGACTTATTAACATCTAACTAGATGAGGCCCCCGTGCGATGCACAGATTATACTAATAATGAGTTGAGCTATCAAATGAACGAGTCCTAGTTGGCCCGTTGGGCCAAAGAGAAAATCCGGGTTGGGTTAGGCCGAAACTCCAGCTAATCTATTTTTGAGATCGGTCTCACCCAATTCACCCCATGAAATGGTCGGCCCGATCTCCAAAGAGAAAATTCGGGTTGGGTTAGGCCGAAACTCCATCTAATCTATTTTTGAGATCGGCCTGACCCACTCCACCCCATGAAATGGCCGTCCCGATCGGGCCGCCTAGCTTTGTGGACCTAATTTAAATTTTCAGTATATTTTAAAATAAATAGTATTCATCATTTATACTAATAATTTTACAATAATAACAAACATGTATGTCATTAGAAAATATTAATTAACGTTTTTACGTTTAAATAATTTAATAGCATAACCAATGAATCATTTTTTTTATAATTTTTGAAGTTACATTATACTATGTTCATAATATGTTATGAACACATATTTATAGGATCTTTTATTTATTTTAAATTTCAATAACAATACTATATTACACTTCAAAAATATTTACGATATTATTTATACATTGTTAAAATAACATAAAATTCAAATTTATTTATAAATATAATAATACAATTAGAAGATTGAAATTTAAAAATTATATTACGATACAACTAATATATATAATTTTCAAATATAATGACTCATTAATATTTTTTTCAAATTTAGCACACTCCGTACATATTTTTTTTCAATTTTAAAATAACATTATATTCGTTTTTCATCATATATTGGATTTGAGTTGTATCAAAATTTTCAAATATATAAAATAATTCAGAGTTTGAAATTTATTCAAATTTTTTTAAAATAATTCTCTTAAATTAAAACTATGATATCACACTCCAAACATGTGTTTCGATTATTGTTTATAAATTTTAAATATTTTAAAAATAAATTCAATTTAAATTATCTATAATATTATTATAATAATACAATTAAAAGATTAAACTTTAATGATGTATATTGTAATATCTACTATTTTTAAAAATATATAAATTCTCATTACAATTAAGGATTTGATTAAAAATTATAAAATTGTATTGTAAAAAACAAAAGAGATAATACTATAGCTAATAATGGTGATTTGTTTTATATTTTTGTTTAGATCTTTTTGAATTTTTTAAATATATATTTAATACTGATTGGTCATACTTACATTAGATTGTTAATGCATACCAAAATTAAAATGGACAAAGATAATGATAAATTACAATAATCTCGGATAACAAACAATTTTTCCTTTTTTAAAAAAATATATTTCCAAATTCAAGTGTACAATATGTAATTATAGTTAGACATACCTAAATTAAAATGTCAATGCATACCATAATTAAGATTAAAAAAATTAATGATATAATTAAAAAGATATTGGACATATATATATCCATTTTGCTTTTTTTAGTTTTTCATAAAAAAAATCTAATATTTCGTTTTTAGCAAGTGCAAATAGGCGGGAAAACAAATTTAGAAACAAGTTTGTTATTATATATATATATATATAGAAAAAAATATAAAGATTCGATTATTACATTTTTGCGCCAAAGTTCTTCTCCTTGAAGCTTTGAAAGAAAGTCCGATTCCTTAAAAAAAAGATATCATATATCATATATCAAGTAAAAAACATGCGAATTAAATACTTTTAAATTTATAAAAAAATATACCTGGCTCTCGAATGAAGTAGCACCATATTTCCAGACCAAATCTTGATCTGATGTTAGCTTAACAACAAAAAAAGCTCTAGCGTAATTGCACAATTATTCTTCCTTTATCTGTACTTTGAAAAGCACCATCTTACGTAATTTGCGAGGCCAACTAGAGAAGCTAGGATAGCCAATTAAGCACCATCCCCCTTCTCTCTCTAACTTTTTTTCTCTCCCCCTTCCAAAAAAAAACCCTAGCTTTTTTCCCCCTCCCTCTCCCTTTTACAGTCGCCCCCCATCCCCCTCCCTCCTTCCCCCTCCCCCTCCCCCTCCATGTTTTCTATTGGAGGGATACCAAATGGCGGTCCCTTGGGCGTGAAGGTGGCCAGAATTTTTGGTCCAGGACGAAAGCGGGTCGGAGCTTCACGGAAGTTTCTCGGAGCGGAGAAGACGATGGGTTGTGGCAGTAGATTTGGGAGAGGGAGAGGCAATTTTTTGTTTTTTTTTCTCTAGTTGGTTAGTATAACTGTTGTTTTCTTTTTTTCTGTTCTGCAGTATGTAGTGGTTGCACGTGTCCGATTTTAGTTTTTTGGTGTGTTACAGTCTCCTTTAAGGAGTGTTGAAGTCTCCCGGCGTGGAGTGGTTAGTTTGGGGTGGGTAGTTTTTAGTCCATGTGAATCTGAATTGATTTTACCAATTCCCCGCTTGGCTCTTAGTTAGTCTTGTCGGCTCTTAGCCCGTTGGCTACGATTGTAGTTGTAATTTTAGTTTTTGAGTTGTTATAATAAAATTCTATCGTTCGATAAAAAAAAAAGCACCATCTTACCAATGAGTGCTTTCAAATCAGCCGACAACTCAATAGACGGACTACTACCACATTCTTCCTTCTATATAAATATTTAAATAATTAATAATAAGATATAATAATAACAAAAAAATATCTATTATTCGAAAAACAAAATTAAAAAAAATACCTCCACAAATTCTTGCCTCAAATCAATACAAGACTTGCCTATCATTTGCTCACACTCTCTATCCCAACAAAACAATGTTGCACTTGATTCATCAACAACTTGAAGGCGAATCATATATTTGTTGATACACGATAATAATAACAAACACATTTAACATTTTCGAATTTATTATTAAAATATTAATTTAAAAACACATATTACGAATACGTCCGGTTGGTGCAAGTGATCACACTTAATGCAATAAAGGCCCCACAAGGATGAAGTTTTTTGGTACATCTTGTGCATGAAATGTACCAACATTCATCGAAACACCAATTACATGTGCACAAACCCAAAGGCTCCGGCCTTTAAGGTCAAAAACAACAATAGAATATTAAATCATCTATTTAAATAAAAAAAATATTATTGAATAACAATTCTTCAGGGATAAACATTTACAATTACCGCATCATTAGCATAGAGATGTTTTAACGACTTGATTGAAAAGTTGGGAGATTCTAGATCTTCCAACACAGTTGTCAATCGTGGATTTGAGACATTGCTTATTGAAAAGCTTTGATTGTTACCATTTAAAATACTGAAAAATATATAGTCAGAAAATATTTAATAAAATATTAATGAATCGCAAAATAATGTAATTCTAATAACCTTCTATTAAAATCTTCAATTTCATCAATTGCTTCATTCACAATCAGCTTGGTAACATAAAAGCTATTGTACAGCTTAACTTGTTCTGGGTGAACCAAAAAAAAACAAAAATAACGAATATTATAAAATTTATTGATAAAATAATACGTATTAATTTTTTTTGGTAAAACGTAAATACCTTTAAAGACTTTCGCCCGACACATTTGCAGAATCACAAAAACTGGGTCAATAATATTATTCTCCAAATGTAGCGAAATTTGTTCCAAATAATTTTCTCATAGTATGCAGGATAAACGTTTATGGCTGCAGAAAAATTATTGTTAGTTTTTGTATAAAAATAAAAAAAATCAAAAAATTAAATAATGGAATTACTCTAAATCTTCAAGGGGTTATCTCGATGAATTGTGTAACCCACCCGTCTAGGTCTTTATTCTGAGTCGAGTGCATAGAAACCACTCTACCAATGACATCTAAAAAAATAGTTAAATTAAAACAAAATAAAATAATCACAAATTACAAAAAATGTAAACATAATTGAACAAAAATTAATCACCTAGCAACATCATACCGTCAACCTTCTCTAGATACATTAAATCAGATTTTTTTTTTAAAAAATCAAACATAAATCGTGGGAAAGATTGCTCAAACATTTCAAAAACATGTGTTTTTCCATAAAATAAAATTTATGTTTTGTAGTAGTTGTTTTATACTTATCGGTCTCCTTTGTGACCAAAAAATCTTTGATGACATATATATGTCCCTCCTTCAACAGTTTTTTAAAATTGGTAATTTGAAACTTTCTTATTGTTGCATGTATGCGATTACCCTGTAGTACAATTCAATGCAAATATTAGAATTATTTGATATTGCAATGTTTAAAGGTAAATAAAAAAAATTGACAATAAAGAATTGAAAAAAACTTACAATATTGTCAAGAAAAATGCACTCAAACGTCAGAATTTGATTTTTATCAGAAAAAATAGCTTCTCGTAAACTCGAATAAGCCTCAGTTTAACAACCCACATCGTTTGGTTGTTGTTGATATCACGGATCAGAGTTAGGAATGGTGCCATATCGACTTGTATTTTCTTGTGATTATTCGGAGACAAAAGAATTTGCAAAGCGCTGGAGAAATTTATATCGATGTAATTTTCTTTATGAATGTATACGGTATTTATAGTGATGCTAGAGTGATATTGCAAGGAAATTGGACAAAAAAATAATATTCTGCTGGATATGTTTGCTTGTACTATTTTGCTAGATTTTTACCAAACTATAAATATATTGTTGTTTTCAAAAATAAAGGTATCAGATGAATCAAATCTTTTCTGATTCTGTTAATTGAATATTTTACAAAAGATTCAGCACTGTTGAAGGAAAATCGAACACAGAAAATATGATACTGAACTAGTACATCAAATTTACAATATATTGATCAACCACACCATAATCAACATTGTATTTCCTTTCCTTGTAAAATTTAAAATAGGAACACAGATTATTTAAAATAGGAAGACGGATTAGCGTTTTCTTGAATTATAATATCTAATTAATTATTTTCCAAAATTCAAAATATGAAGAAAGATTATTTATAAAGGTCAACTTACCTTATAACCATTTTCGGTTAATTGTATTACCATTGTCCGAAAATAAACATCCAATAATAACTGGTATTTGCGGTAATTTATTAATTACGCCATAAATAAGTTAAATGGTCAACTTTAACCAAAAAACAATCTGGCATCCCCATAAATAAATTGATTAGTCAACTTTTCTAAACAAAAAAAGAATTTTTTTAGCAATAAGTGTTTAGGCGGGAAAATAGATTTAGAAAGGGGTTTGTTATTATATATATATATATATATATATATATATTTGATATGACTTTTACTCAAAAAAGTAATTATTAGTATTTCCTTTTTGAAATATGATTTACTCAAAAAAGTAATGATTAGTATATATTAAAAAAGTAATACTTTATATTAAAAATATTACTTTTTTCTAGACAAGTGTTACTTACTATATCCTTTAAAATTATATATTATTCCACTAAAAATGTGACTATTTACTTAAAAATTATTTTTATTAATCCCTTTAGGAGTACTAATGTTTTATTGAAAAGTATCATGTCTTACTCAAAAAGTATTAATTTTTATTGTAAAAGTATTACTTATTACATCTTTTAAAATTATACTATTTCCTTTAAAAATGTTACTTTTTATTTGAAATTTAAAGTAATAATTTTTATTTAAAAATTATTTCTTATTTATAGGAGTACTAATGTTTACTTGATCATTTTTTACTCGAAAAACATTTTTTTTATTGTAAAAGTATTACTTATTACATCTTTTAAAATTATATACTTTTTTTCTTTAAAACTGTTACTTTTACTTGAAATGTAATACTTTTTACTTAAATATTATTTCATATTTATCCTGTTAGGAGTTCTAATGTTTACTTGAAAAGTATCATGTTTTACTCGAAAAGTATTACTGTTTATTGTAAAAGCATAACTCATTACATCTTTTAAAATTATATAGTATTTCCAATAAAATTGTTACCTTTTACTTGACAATCAATACTTTTCACTTTAAAATTATTTCTTATTAATCCCTTTAGGAGTATTAATCTTTACTTGAAAAGTATCATTTTTTACACGAAAAGTATTGCTTTTTATTGTAAAAGTATTATTTACACATCTTTTAAAATTATATACTATCCTTTGAAACAATATTTTTACTTGAAAAAAAAATACTTTTTATTTTAAGATTTTTACTTACTCTATTTTAATTGCCATTACTTCTTTTTCATCATTTAAAACGAATTTTATTTTCAAATATCCAAATCTAATTACTTTTTGCACACAGACACATGAAAAAATAAACTATAATTATAAATCAATAAGTTCCTATCATAATGCTTCACCCAAAAAACAAGGTTCATATCATAAATATATTAATAAACGTTAAGTAATATTTTAGATTGTATGATCTTGTAGATGCTACTCTTGGAATAATACACCATGTGTAGGATCTACCATAGATCTGCATATAATACATGACGAATTGTGTGATTGTATGTGAATCTTTACACATTCATAATAAATCGACGGTTGTTAGACAACTAGAGTGCTCCTCCGGGTGTAGCATTGAATAATTGTCAAGGTAATATATACTGTAATCAATGATCTGGTCAAAAGATTTTATAAGCATTGTTATAAAAAGTGCTAGACCCTAGTCGGGGGCAGGATGGGGCCTAGCGCCTAGATAGAGCCTCGGCGGGGTTAGGGAAGACCTAATCGGAAGAAAAACATAGGCATACAAGGGGAACTTAGTGCTTAAGCGAGTTTAGGTAGGACCTGAACAGGTTAGAGGGGGCCTAATCGTAAGAAAAACATGTGCGGATAAAGGAAGCCTACCACCGAGCGGGGACTAATCGGAGCTAGCTAGGCGAGGACTTTTAAAACAATGCTTATAAGATGTTTTTGAAATTTATAATTAACTTGTCATATTATATTTTAAAAATTAAAGTTTCAGAATATTTAAAAAAAATAAAGTTTCAAATTATTTGGATAAAATCTTGTCCAAAAAATTATTTGGATAAAATAAGATTGAGGAACTTATAAAATATTAATAATGATAAAATTTTAATCAACATAATGAGAATCAAGAGAGTTGTTTAAAATCTTAAAGACTCCTTACTGTTTTTTTAAACGAAATTATAAAATCTGGTTATTTATTTTAATTTTTTTTTAAATGTACCAAAATTTTTAGAGCATATCCTCAAATATTCTAAGCATTCTAAGGGTGCAATTGGATATGCTTTCATTTTAAAAATTTTCTTTTCGCTCTGAGAATAGTGAAAAAAAAATCTGATGAAAGTTTTTGGAAAATTTTGAGAGTGTGAATGTATATATAAAGATGAAAGTTGATTTAATTTAAAAATAGTAAAATAAAGATTAGATGTGATTGGTAGGTAGAAATAGATGAGTGAGTGAATAGTGAAATTTGTGGGAGAATGTGTAATAATGATTAGTATTTTGTGGAAAAATGTGTAGATGTGATAAGTAAAAGAAAAAATGAGAAAAAGTTAAAATGAGAAAATAATATATTTTCTGAAAAATTTCATAAATAATTGCATGTTTAATCAAAAATATTCTCCAAATGAACAAAAATGAAATCTCGTTCATATCCAATCGCAGACCTTATAAATTTATCTCAGTAGACCCTAACCCGATGGACTTAAGAGTAAAAGTTGTTGGATTTAATGCCATTAAATGGCCCATATTAATGTATGTGGGTTTTAACTTTAATGCTCCTCTTTGATGGCTAAGAGGAGATAAAATGTGTTGAAACCGGGACTTAGTAAATGTCCATCTTCCTCTACCTTAAATGAGAAAAGTGATAACTTCTCTCTTTAATATGAAAAGAAATAAACGTATTAGAGATAAATATAAAAGGGAGAGTTGTGGAGTCTTCTCAACCATCAAGAAGAGTGAAAAAAAAGGCAAGGAGGAAGAGAATAATTTATATACTAAGTGTTCATTTGTACAAGAAGTTTCAAGAAAAATTAACATGGATCAAGGTAAGTTCTAGACCATGCTATATAGCTAATTTATTTTCTCCACTTGTGAAAATCATGAGTTCCTAAGATGTTTGAGCATTATAGAGAATTGATGAATTTCATGAAAACTTAAAATATGAAATTCTATAAAAGTTTACATGTGGTATCAGAGCCCTGTTTGGGATTCATAATTTTCCGATTAAAGTCATTATTATTCTTGATGAATATTTTCCGCTGAAATTGAATCTAAAAGTATAAATTGTTAATTAAACTGTTAATTAAAACTGTTAATTGTTATTTTCCGATGAATATCAAGGCGTGTCATTTTTTTTAAACTGTTAATTAAAACTAAATGACACTCACTACCGTGTGCCATGTATTATGCTGTTTATTCGATCTGGCATAAAAGTTTGGAACAGTGAACTTACAAAATGTAGCAGATATGTATGTTGCAGTCCTATGAGTCTAAGAAATGTTGCATTAAATGATTTGTTAAAAGATAACAGAATGTGGAAGTAAAGGAAATTTGGACTATTCTGATTAAAGTTTTTAATGTATTAAGCATTTTCTTTAATTTATTTATTGTTTACACATTAGATTACTTACTGGCATGCTAATCTGACGTGTAAAATTGTATAAGGCACATGACAACTATATGTGTGAATTACATGAAATGACATACTTGAGCACCTGCATATTAAATACAACTACTGATGTCAAAGGCAAGTATGTATTAAGCATCTCTAATTATCTTTGTTAAAGAGAAGATAAATGGTTTGCTGTTTCGAAATGACAAAACTTAATGATTATCATTTTTTTAATTATTTGTCATATGAGTATATGTGTATAATTGGACAGTATTATATATTTATAAGGTCTGATGATGTGATATTATAATAACTTGTTTATGAAAATTCAAGTATTAAAGTGAATACTTCACATTTATGTGATAGCTAGTTAGTCACCAAAGTAACCTAGTTGAACGAGAAAATAGACTCTTATAATTAAGTGTTATTCAATTGTTCATAAATATAGATGCTATTAAAAATTGAAATAATTGGCTGTTGGGAAATTTATTGTTTAGATTTTGATGAATGCCATGTAAAACTTAGAATAGGAAGTTGGCACCCCATTTTTGTTGTAAACGCATTGTAATAAATAGGGTGGTCAAGTGAGTTAAGTCAACTATGCCCAAACATGCAAGAAGACAAGCTGGAGACTAGAAGGAAGACTCAGTTGCAAGACAATAGTATGGCAAAGAAGAGAAGACAAGAACTCGATCAAGGAGCAAGTAAGATGCAAATGAGAGGAGTATCGATCAAGTCAACTCAAGATAAGCCAAGTCTCAAGTTGAAGTGACAAGAGTCATCCATGATTGGAAGTGACTCTAAGTCACCTGGGGAAAGCAAGGAAATGCGATCAAGTCGAGATAATCGAAAAAGATCCGTTGCCGAAAATCAAGAGAATTACTTAAAAAGTAATATCTCCATGCTACCTTTCTCGAAGTGCTCATCCCGAGGAAGCGTGCAAAAGGAATAAACCAATGAGAAGCATTACACCGTGTCGAACTCGAAAAGTCAAGAACAATTCATACGAGGAAATGGCAATTCCAAGGATCGCAACAAGACAAGCCAACGACCACAAGTGACTTTCAAAAATAAGCCTATCTCTTCAACGGATGATTTTTGAAAGCTCACTATAAAAGGCGAGGAATAATTAGAGAAAAGGTTACGAAGGTTACCTTGACCATCCGAGAATTGAATACAAGCAAGAAAGAAAACATTTTGTAACCTGAAATATTCTCAAGTTATTAAACGCTCAATCCTCAAGCCTACATTACGAAGAACATCAATCCAACACTCACTGTGAAGGAAAGATAACTTCAATCGGTTGAAGAGGAAATTATCAAGAATAAAGGGGTCTACATTCCACGAAGGATTGTAGGAAGGTTCAAGGTCGAACCAAGTCTTGAGCTTTTGGAGGGCTTCGTGATCAAATCCAAAGAGCTTGAGCAAGTGGGTAGTAGTAGCAAAGGCAAAATGTGAAGAAGAAGCCGAGTCGTCGAGATCAAGCGTCTCGGTGAGTGATCAAGTCACCGTGTGTGATCAAGACTTGTATCCGGGACTTACCACTTTGTATCTTGATCAATACCTAGTGGATTCCTCCGGGAGTTGGAGAAGAGAGGAGTAGAAGAATTACCCCATCTTCGAACCTCTATAAAAACTTATTGTGTCATTTACATTTCAAAGACTTTAAATTCCTGCATCTTATTTGCTTAACTTTGTCGATAAATTTGCTATCTACTTGATAATTTCTAAGTACTAAATCAAGCTTTAAATCTCTACTAAACCATACTTAAGGGTGTTAAGTCTTCCAATGAAAACAAACCACGATTGAGCTAATTGATCTTAAACCGAGTTATTCTATCAACAACTCGATCAGTCTGTTGAGTGACTAACTCTCTGATTAACTAAATTGGTCAGTCCACCTAGACACAAATTTGTGTAGTATCAACCTGAACTTTTAAAAGGACTAAATCGAAAATTTGGTAAGGTTTATTCAACCCCCCTTCTAAACCTTACACTCACACCCCTTGGGACCTACAAGTGGTATCGGCGGTTGGTTCATTGAGCCTTCCGCACCGTTCTTGAACTAGATCTCCAAATTTTTCAAAGTCTGCTTTAGTACTTAAATTTTCAAAACTCCTTTTATCATTAAAAATTATTATCATGGAAGTAAATTTTACACGCATCCCTATGTTCACAATTGAAGAATTTGATGATTGGAAAATTCGTATGCGAGCTCATCTATCAAAGATTACATGATGAGATGTGGATAATGATAGAGGATAGGCCACTACAAATCTTAAAAGTGAACACACGGCTTTAAGAAGAGTCTGAGTTGAGGTGAAGAGGATGTTGCCCTAGACCGGCTATGGTTGAAAAACCAAGAACCGAATGGACAAATGATGACGAAAAAAGATACAACCTGGACAATGTAGCCAAGGACATCCTTTACAAAACCTTGGACAAAGCCATGTTCAATAAAGTCAAATCATGCAAAACGGCTAAAGAAATTTGGGACAAGCTAACATTGATTTGTGAAGGCTCGAGCAAATCAAGAAAAATAAATTATCGAAATAATTTATACAAAAATTTGAAAATTTCAAAATGATCGCGAGGAGAAAACCTGGATCAACTGGATGCTCGGTTCATAGAAATCACCAACGAGCTATCTGCACTTGAAAAGGAATATACACGAGAGAAATGTGTATGAAGATCCTAAAAAGTCTCCCGGTGAATGGGAAATGAAGGTCATGGCACTGACATTCCATGGACCTATCGAAGACCTCCAACCATGAACTATTCTCGGATCTCAAAGCCTACGAATTTGAGCGAGAAGAAAAGATCGAGGAAGAGACAATATACCCAAAACAACTCTAATTGTTAAGGATGGAAAGAGAGTTGGGGTCAAAGAAGTCATTGATCCAGAAAGAAATAGCCCTGATGGTTAAAAGGTTCAACAAGTTCTTCAATAAGAACTACAAGAGAGGCAAGGGCGAATCTTCCGAAGACACTCACTCCCTCAAGGGGAAGATAGGCCAACCAAGAGAACAGATCATCAAAAAGTCAATATCAAAGGGTGACAATCCAAGAATGGAAAGAGCTCAAAAGGTTGAATATCTATCTTTTGGAACTGTAGGCAACCAGTCACTATGCCATTGACCCATATCCTGTAGTCAACAAATACAAGAATGAAGAAGAAAGAAAGGTCTTGAGAGAAAGAAGACAAGAAAAGAGAAAGGCAATGTTGGTGCAGAGAATCTTTTGAGTCAAAAGACATAGCCGAGTCGAGAGAGTTGTGAAGCCGACTACTCAAGTGACTCAAGAAGAAGCCCGATCGTTTGATGGCCAAGGAACAAGATCAACCCGACCAAGAAGATGAGGTACACTCTAACTCATCAAACTCAGTTCTAGTGATAGTGATGACACACACACTTCATCACCCACTGATCTTTATGATTCATTAGGCAAAATGATGAAAGATTTTGAACACATTAAATCCTCACACACACTACTAAATGAGGAAAATAGCCTACTCAAGAGCCAAACTCACAAATGACTAAGGAGTTGAGTACTCTAAGTCAAATAGGTGATGAGAATAAAAGTTTAAAAATTTGAAAATGCCAAGCTAATAGCGAGAAATAGCTGTCATAGAAAAGAGGAGAATGACCTCAAAAATGTGATTGCCTCATTCACTAAGGCATCTAAATCATTGGATGATCTTATTATGAGTCAAAGAGAATGTGGAGACAAGACAGGCTTAGGATTTAATTCATCTGTGCTATGTCAAACTCCAAAAATAATCTTGGAAAAAGGATCTTCAAGCAATGAAGAGTCCAAAAAAAAAACCCAAAACTCCAAATGGTGCACACATTCACTCCAAAGCACAATTACAAGCAAACTGCGGCCTTGGTTATAATGGAAAAGGAAAAACGACCCGATTGATCACTGAAAAGGACAAGCGAGAAGAGATTGATCGAGTTCCTCAAGAGACTCAAATAGAAAATACTCTATAAAGAAGAAAGAGCTACCAAAAACCCCGGAAAATCTATAAAAGAAATATATATGATGGGAATGGTAGAAAATATCCAAGCCAAGTGATTGGAATGATGTGAACTATCGGCATAGACTTATGGAATATAAGCCCAAATGGCAAAGGCCTAGAACTCGAAAGGCCATTCCAAAAGTATAAGAGCTTTCATCGGTACACATATGCACCTAGGCACTACACTCAGAGACACCACAATTACCCAAAGAAGGCGATTTCTAAAACACATACACAGGCATACAGACAAAAGAGACAGATGTATGAACCTAGAATCCCCAAGCAATTTGCCAAGATTAATTATGATTATGGCACTGATAGATGGCAACCCATTAGAGTCAAATCATTTGGCTATAAGTTGGTTGGATCATCTTACAATTCTAACCCCTCGGGACCCGCATAAGTATGGGTACCTAAAACTTGATTTCCTTGATTGCGAGTTCAAGGAGCAGTGACTGAAAGCCAAGGAACCTGGTACATGGATAGTGGTCGCCTCCGGACATATGACAGAAACAAGAAAAATCTGTCAAAATTCAAGGAAGTTAAAAGAGCAAAAGTCATATCCGGAGGAAATGAAGCTCGAGGTGAAATAAGAGGCATTGGATCCATCAAGAGGAACGGATTAGAAATCACGAGATGTTGCATATGTTGAAGGACTCAACTTCAACTTGCTAAGCATCGATCAACTTTGTGACAAGGGCTATAATGTTGGATTTAACATGGGTATATGCCAAATCAAGGATCTTGAATCGAATGAAGTTGTGTTCAAGGATGCGGACAAAAGAACATGTATGTAGTAGATTGGTCAACCGCTACACCCAAGACTGTCTATTAGCAAAACCTGCACATTTGAATCAAGTTGGTGTGGCACAAAAAAGCCGAGTCACCTAAATTTCAAAACGATTAACAAGCTTGCGGAAGTAATCTTGTGGAAGGACTTCCCGGACTCAATATACAAGAAGGAGAGTATATGTGACGCATGTCGAAGGAAAAAGATCAAATCATCATTCAAATAAAAGACTTGCCCATCTTCAACAAGAATATTACATCTGCTACATATGGATCTATTTGGCCCAAAGTGGAACCACTAGCATAAGTGGAAAGAAATACACCTTGGTGGTAGTAGATGACTACTCAAGATATACATGGACTATATTCATGTGTAAGAAGAAAGAAACTCTACGAAAACTACCACAACTGATGAAGAGAATTCAAAATGAAAAGAGCCAAACCATTATCAAAATAAGATCGAGACGGAGGAACTGAGTTTGTTAATGGGATAATAACTCGATGTTTGTATTGAAAATGGCATTGGTCATGAATTATCTGCGGCAAGGACTCCACAAACAGAATGGAGTTGCGAAAGAAGGAATAGAACTCTCAAAGAAGCGGCAAGGACCATGTTAGGTGACGGGGTTACCAAAAAGATTTTGGGTGAAGCAATCAACACGACTTGCTACACTCAAAATAGATGTATGATAAACAGACAATTGACAAAGACTCCTATGAGATTTGGACGGGAGAAAACCAAATGTTGCATATTTTAGAATATTTGGATGTAAATGCTTCATCCATAACAATGGCAAAGACAATCTAAAGGCTTTCGATGCTAAAGTGATGAAGGTATCTTCTTGGGATACTCAAATGAAAGCAATGCCTACAGTACTCAACAAAAGGACTATGGTTGCGAAGAGGAATCCATTCATGTGGTATTCGATGAGCCAAATGTAAATGGAGAAGATATTGAAGAGTCACCGATAAGTTTGAATCATCCAAACATACGAAAAAAATCCTATCTTTGAAGTTTGAAGCTAGAATTATAAACTCGGATGAAGATGAGATAGCCGAGTCTCATAAAATCTTTGGAAAATTTGCGGCTAAGTGATTGCGAGAGCTGATCAAAGCTACACAAAGTGCTAGACGATCAATCCACTAACTTACTTCAACTTTGATGTAAGATGGTGAAAGACCATCCACGAACTTGTCATTGGAGATATAAGAGAAGGTGTCAAAACAAGATCGAACTCAACAAGAAGCTATGTTCACATGCTTTATCTCACAAATAGAGCCTAAAGATGTGTTACAAGCATTGGATGACACACATTGGATTCAAGCCATGCAAGAAAAGTCAATCGGTTTGAAAGAAATAAAGTATGGGAATTAGTTCAAAGACCCACCCATCAAAATGTTATTGGTACTAAATGGGTGTTCGAAACAAGATGAGCGAGGAGGGTTACGGGTAAGAAACAAAGCAAGACTAGTAGCCAAAGGATATTGCCAAGAAGAAGGAATAGATTTTGATGAAACATTTGCTCTGTAGCAAGATTGGAAGCTATAAGGATGTTTCTGCCTATGCGACTCACAAGAATTTCATTGTATATCGATGGATGTAAAAAGTGCATTCCTAAATGGTTTATTGGAAGAAGAAGTGTATGTTGAACAACCTCTAGGATTTGAGCGAAGACTCTTGGAGATAAGGTATACAAACTCAAGAAAGCTTTGTATGGATTGAAACAGGCACCCGAGCATGGTATGATACTTTGTCACAATTCCTAACGAGAATGGATTCACAAAAGGAAAAGTAGATAGAACACTTTTCGAGAATTCAAGACAAGAAGAAGTATCTTTGCTTGTTCAAATATATGTGGATGACATCATTTTTGGATCCACAAACAAAGAGCTATGTGAAAAATTTTCAAACCTCATGCAAAGCAAATTTGAAATGAGCATGATGGGAGAGAGACATTCTTCCTTGGACTCCAAGTAAAAACAAACAAGGATGGAACCTTCATAAGTCAAACAAAATACACCGAGATTTAATGAAGAAATTTGGTATGGAGGAGAAGTCTTCGTGAAAATACCAATGAATACATCGATCAAAATGGACATGGATGCGATGGCAAGCACAGTAGATCAAACAAGATATAGAGCACTTATTGGATCATTGCTCTATCTCACAAAGAAATGAGCCGACATCACCTTTCTTTGTAGGTGTATGTGCAAGATTTCAATCTGCTCCAAAAGAGAGCCATATGACAAGCTAAGAGAATCTTGAGATACTTGAAAGGAAGCCAAGAAGTTGGCTTATGGTATCCAAAGGAAGGTGGATTCAAGCTAATTGGCTATTCGGACTCGACTATCTTTGGATGCGAGTTGTCGAGGAAAAAACACCTCGAGGCACATGTCAAATGCTTGGAAACAGGTTGATTTCTGGTTTAGCAAGAAGCAAAATTCAATAGCCACCTCTACACCGGCGCGAGAATACATAGGCTGCGGGCATTGTTGTGCCCAAATCCTATGGATAAGGCAAAGGTGAGAGACTATGAAGTTGAAGAAAAGGAAATTCCAATCATGTGTGATAACACAAGTGCAATTGCAATCACTCAGAATCCTGTGTTGCACTCAAGAACAAAGCATATCGATGTCAGATATCACTTCATAAGAGATCATGTTGAAAATAAGGACATCATATTGGTATATATCTCAACTGATAAACATTTGGCTGACATATTCACAAAACCATTATGTGAGTCAAGATTTGAAGAACTCAAGCATGAGTTAGGGTTAATCGAGCTGAGCTGACACTCAGAAGACTCAAAGAAAAGAGATGGAACACAAAAAGAGAAAAAAGACTGAATTCTCAAAATCAGCTAAATGAATCAGCCATGTCGGAGAGACAGCTATACCGAATTAGCTGACAACTGAGTCACTGAGAGAACTGTGACCAGAAGAGTTAAATCAGCTAAGGGATAAGCTGAGTCATTGTTAAGTTGGTTTTTATACCAATGTATTGAGTATTCTAGACTAGGATTTTGCGGGGTTTTCAAGTATTTTAGCGTCGTTTGAGTCGAGTTTGTGTCATTAGTTGTCGTTTGAGAGTCGGGACAGGTCTTGGATGCCGAAATTGATTAAAAACGATTAAAAACGTATTTGGGTGGTGAAGATCGCATTTTAGGAGCTAAAAATGGAAATATATCGAGCATGATCGGCCCTTGCAGCGCTGGGGTCGAAATTGGTATAGCGTTTGAGGACAGGGGCGCGGCTGCAGGCTCTCATGCAGCCTTGGCAGCAGCCATGATGGGACGACAACAACGCCTTGCAAAGACACGGGAGCGAGAGAGTGCAGGCGGAATGCGTGAGCATCAGCCTGCAGCGCGCGACCCAGGGGAACACATAGGAGCGCTGCGCAGGGCCATACATAGGAGCGTTGCAGCGCACTCGATGGGCCTGAATGTGCGCTGAGTTCTTTTTGAGCCTTTTTGGACGGATTTTTTAGGGTTTTAAGCCTATAAATAGAACAAGGACCGGACAAACAGGGGGTTGGATATTTGGGAGAGCACAAGGGACGATTTTAAGCAAGGAGAAAGAGTTCGGGACGAGATTCGAAGGCATCTACCTTCTGGAAACAGAGAAGATTCCTTCCTTAATCATTCCAAATTATTTTTCTAGCATCTTTGTTGAACCCTATCGATGTATAATTATTTCTTCATGAATTTTTGTACATCCAACATGAGCTAAACCCATATTTCTAGGGGATTGATGTAACTTACGTTTGAACCTATGTTTTGATTTCTAGTTTATGAAATTCGCATGTTTATTAATCTATTTGTGCTATTTGATTTGATTGCATCTGGATTATCGATCAATAATTTAGATTGTTTGGCGTGTTTGATTTGACGCCGAGAGAGGTAATTGAACATCTGGCCATAGAATAGCACAACCTAGGGTTTCTTAGAATCGAGAGATTTATGAATCTTTTGAAGCCTGTGATAGAATATTCATTGAGCGCATTAGGGTTTAATTTATGATTTTTATAGAGATATCGAAATCAGAAATTGGAACCTAGAATCACTTGGCACTCGAGAGAGGAAGTGATAAACGGTAGGAATATTGGCTTATAGATTGATAACTTGTGATTAATAAACCGGATTGAAAACATAGGGGATAACTAGGTGAAATCAACCCTCTAGAATTCATCTTCTACGTGTTTGATAAATTGTCTGAACCATTTATTTGCTTAATTTTAGTTTTTTTTAGTTTAATCAATCATCATCTCTTTTCGATTTCTAGATAGAATTAAGCTATTTTAATTATAGTACTTAGTATAAAATTCGATAACAATCCCTGTGGAGATGATAACCCTACTTTCAAAACCTATACTAATACTTGACACCGTACGCTTGCGGTAAGAATTTTGCGATCAGTCATTTATGAGCAAAGTGACAAAAACGCAGTCGTTTTTACTAAGCGGGAATGTTTTTAAGAATGACGTCGGATAATGATGATGTGTACACAAAAAGCTGCATACCAAGCTTATGATTGGATATAAATGCTTTGCCGCATTAAATTCGAGACATTAAATGCTAATCGGCGTGCAAAATCTTAGCCGTTGATTTCGATCACATTTCAAAAACCACCCGCGTCCTTTCGAAACCATACTTAACCCATTTTCGTCTGTTTTCTCTCACATATCACCAAAACGGTTCATTTCTCTCAAAACCCTCTCAGTATTCAAATCAAATTTCTAAATTTCTTTTCGGTGAAATCTGAAAAATGACATCAACCTATGATTTTGTCAAGCTAGGAAAGCAAATCCACACGGGTCGGCGGCCGTGGATTTCGAGGCATGGTCAAACAGGGGTCCGATGACGCCCTCATAAAGAAAATCGCTGAAAAGCTCGAAACATCTTTGAAACCATTTCTCGACGATGGAATTTTCGATGACCTATGTGGAAGAGGTCGCACGCTTCTCGTGAACACCGAGATTCACGATGAAGGGATAAAGTCATCTGCTCACGGAAAGAAGTTCACCATCTCTCGCCAAGGATTTGGTGAACAACACTTTGCTCACTACCGAAGCGGAAGGAGCATCAAAAATCAACGAAGGCGATGTAAACCTGGCCTTTGCTTGGAAGGAAGTAGCCAAATCCGACTATGTTGATAAAATAGTCTACACAAACAAACAAGAGGTCAGCCAAGAGGATTACCACAAGTTGTTGGACATAGTTGCCAAATGCATAGACATCAAATTTGGCGACTTTGACCAACTGTCAAAAGCAAAGTTGATCGTAATGGTTGCGATCATTGAAGAAAGGAAAATAAACCTGGCCGAGTTTGTCTCACAATGAGACTATGCGAGAATGTAGGGAACAAATCCTTCAAGGAAGATGGTGCATTTGGAGGATCCCTAGGATATGGCACAGTGATTGGCCGACCGATGGAGGTGAAAGAAGTCCCTCTTAGACATGGAAAGGCATTCCATGTAAACAAGAGGATGTTCGAGATCAAACCTCTCTCGGCGCACAAAAGAGAGCCTATGCCAAGAGAGCGACACGAGTGAGGGGGAATCACTGACCACTGAGATACAAATGTTTTCCTCTCCACCAAAGAAGAAAGCCCCCTGCGGCCGCTAAGAGAATACGCCTGCCCTACTGCAAGAACTAAAGAAAATGCTAACTCTCTGCAAAGAAAGAAAAACAAACTGCTCCTGCCCCTGCAGCCGAAGTCACTGCCCGCCCCGCAACCATGTCTCCCCGCCCCAAAGCGTGATCGATAGGGACTCTCAACTACCTTCTCCGATCGTCAAAAAGAGGAGAACGATAAGACAAGACGGCCGGCTCCTCGAAAGAAAACACCAGCCACGCCCCCCGCCGCCCAAGACTAAAAGAAACTCTCTCTCGAACCGAGAAATCTCTCTCGGTACAAACTAGGAGACGAAGAAGAATCATCAAGCACTCCGAGCTTGAGAAATCGGGCCGAGTCGACCACTCAGTGGAGCAGATCTGGGAGGCTGGCTGGAGAAGTAGAGTCTCCGGATATTATAGATGAAATGCTAAGTCTCTGTGAAGGCGATCATCGAGGCAAATTGAAGACACACGGTTTGTAGTTCGCACAAATGAGACACAAGAAGGAGCCGATAGAGATGATAGTGATGTGATGATCCTATCCCCACCTTACCCGGACATCCAAAATCGTCTGAGAGTGGAGGAAGTGGAAATTGAGTCGATCAAGGGAGCAGTTCCAACGGCTGAATTTATAGAAGAGGAAGAGGAATCTACTAACTTCCTTGGGATGACCTCTGTGATCTCGGCCTTTGGATGAAGAAAAATCTGCATGATATCTTGTAGATCTTCAAGGACAAGGAGAAGGAGAGAGATCGGCGAGGAAGGCGAGGCACGAGAGAAGGCCAACATCGCCCTCTCACCGGCACCCACAGAACATACACATCCTCACCTCGACATTCTATCGAGAAAGTGATGAGGATCGGACCTCTTCTTTGCCCGCTGAGAAGAGTTACAAATGCAAAGCAAGCAATGCATGAATCGAGAATTCTTCATGAGAAGAGCATGATGGAGGGACCAGGAGAGTCCTCCAAAACACACGGTGAAATTGATCCAATGGGAGTAGTGCGACAAATCGCCACCGTTGTTCTTTGCCACCACTTCCCCACTCACTTGACGAAGGATTTAAGGAACTAGCGATGAAAGCGGGTTAGTGGGGACCCCGGTCGAGCTAACCCCTAATGAAGGTGTCTTACCACCTGCCCCAACGGTGAACACTCACTAAAACAGAAACCCGGGAGTTTGGAGACGAGTGACCCCATTCCAAGTCACTCGGTGGTGCGCCACGGTGAGGGGAAACTCCCTCCACTGCGGCAAGGTCGGAGGATCTTTGTAGATGACTCCACAACAATTTAGGAGGTGAAGTGGAGAAGGTACAAACACAAATTACACAAAAGTTTCCATCAATGAAGCTCGGACGATTGAGACTGTCTCGGTGAGAATGCCAAGCCGCTCGAAGGCTAATGGCTAATGACGCTGCGATGCGGTCGAGGCACGAGACGGAACAACCCCGGAGTTAACACTGGGCGATGAAAGTGCAATCCATGGGGTTGAGACTCCAATGGATGCCACCACGAAGACCCTAAGGCAGTGACCGACACACGCCGAAAGGGAGGTCCAAGCCTCGCCGCATTGAGACTAGGAGGTAATGAAGGCCAACGGGAGGTTGAGACTTCCGGGTAAAGAGGTCAAGTAGAGAATATCCCTTCGCTATCATTGATCCATCCGAAAAAGGAGATAAGCGCTTCATGATTCCCAGGATAATCTGATGTAACTTTTCAGGATCGGAAGGCGACGAAGAAGCCGAGTCATCCCCCGACATATCCAAAAGACTCGGTGAGGATGTTCCAAGCACGAGCAAGTCCGATCTCAAGACTACTCGTCAAACTTTCAATTTTGATGGTGAGCCACCAATGGAAATCTCATCATCGTCCGATGACGCTTACGATAAGGCCAAGGACCATCCACTCAATTGGAAAAACCACCAACAGACCGACGAAGTCTGTTGAGACAAACGAGGCTCGGCAAGTGGGTCCACTTCACAAAAGATCCCAGTGAAACAGAGTCCACTGCGCGGCTCCCCAGTGCTGCAGGTTCGACTCCAAAAGGAACTTCACGCGTACCTTTCATCATTGAACAAATCCCAGTTGACTCCAAAAGCTGTAGAATCATTTCCTTTCTCTCTAGAGGTACGACCTCCCCGACGAGTCGAGAACGATCTCGCGGCGCTTCCATGACCGGACCACATCCTTCCATCCGACACCATCATTCGGTGACTATGACTTTGATCTTTGCATGGCCGTCACCGCAACGGAAGAAACAATCGAAGTTCGGGAGGTGTTCAAAGCATTATTTGCTTTGAAATTGAGCGGATGGAGAGGCACCAGCCACTATGGACATGAGATCGGATAACGAGAGATGCCAACCTTACTGACTTGAGAGGCATAATCGAATCGGGGAATGGTGGCAATAGCGAAAACAACGCGTGTGGAACAAGCTAGATATTTGAACATTGTTCAACAAGGCTGCTGTGCGGAGAGGTGAGAATGCTTTGATGCAAAAACGAAATTGAGAGAACACATTGAGCACATGCATGAAGCTCACACTTTCTTGAGATAAAGGCATTGCGTGAGCAAAATAAGAGTGATCTCCGGTGTATGGAAGGAAACATGGATAGAAAATTCAGCCTTCTCATGGCTGAGATGAAGCTAATTTCAAAGAGTCCAACGCTACTCGCTGCGAATTTCGTGTCGCATACTCCATGAGAAGACTCGAGCGAACTCGGCTATCGGCGAGCTCGACTTCACCGCTTGCCGTATGTTTCCAGGGTTCCTCTCTCCTTTGATGATGCCAAAAAGGGGAAGAGGAATACTTTAAAGCGCTAAAGAGATCCGAAGTCGAAAAGGAGGGAGCGGTGTGAAGGAAAAGACAAAGTGAGGAAGTTACAAGGAAAAAGAAAGGAAAGTATGTTGAGGGGAAGAATCGAGAGATGTGACCTTAATGATTGCACAAACCCCCAACAAGGTCTTGTCATCACTGGTGATATTATCAGCAACAAACTCCCAGTGACTCGCCACTCCAACACTCTGCTATATCTATGGTGAGAAGAGAAAGACAATTGAAGCGGGGATGGAGGAAGTGGAAGGAAGAATGGATGCCCTAGTTATGAATATCTTGAAACAACATGGAGGCATTCCGGTGAGAGCGAGAGACACTTATGCCATCTCGGATGCTAAACGAGCCAAGATCGATTGATGAATTTAAAATGCTCGCATCCAAGGATACTTTGCAAACATGTCCATGGCTCAAGCTTGGGACTTGTCTTGGGAAAAGGGTCTCACGCTATGTGAAGAAGGCGACGAGCGGCGGACTCACCGAACGATCACTCTGCTGGCCACTCCGCTAGTCACTCAGGGGAAGAAGAAGACCCCGACAATACACGCCATGGAAGAGGAAGAAGCGATGGTGGAGGAAGAGGTTTGACCTAGGCCTCTGCCCAAAAACATTGAGTACATAGATCCAGGCAAGAAAGGAAGGATCTCTTGGGCTGGTCTTGACCAAGTAGCCAACTGCAAGTGGCTAAAAGCAATCTTGAGTATGCGAAAAGAATAGAAGAAGAAAATAAGAGACAAACTCAGCTATGGGAGGAAAGACAAGAGAGATTAAGAAGAGATGAAGGCCCCGGAAGAAGCTTATGAAAAGAAGAAGAAGAAGAAGCGAAGATGAGAAAAAGAGAAGAAGACCGAGAAGATGACAGAAGCTGAAGAAGATGAAAGAAGGAGGCGTGCGTGAAGGAGATGAAGTGTTCTTTGTCCACCCCTTCATGTATTTTACTATGTAAATACATACTATGTAAGTCTTCTCGCAATAAAGTCAAAATTCTCTATCTTTTTGTGTAGACAAATGTTTGCTCACGATACACCTTGTAAAATTGTGTAAAAGAACAAGAATGTTATGATCAATAAAAGAATTGATTCTACGCATACATTCTATGTGAATGCACTATCGTATGTATCCTTGCTATTTACATTTTGAATGTTTTAAGTTTTGGCATCATCAAAAAGGGGAAATTGTTGGGAAATTTATTGTTTAGATTTTGATGAATGCCATGTAAAACTTAGAATAGGAAGTTGGCACCCCATTTTTGTTGTAAACGCATTGTAATAAATAGGGTTGGTCAAAGAGCTGAGTTAAGTCGATGCCCAAACATGCAAGAAGACAACCGGAGACTAGAAGGAAGACTCATTGCAAGACAATTTGAGTATGGCAAAGAAGAGAAGACAAGAACTCGATTGAAGGAGCGACTAAGATGCGGTGAGAGGAGTATCGAAAAGTCAACTCAAGATAAGCCATGTCTCAAGTTGAAGTGACAAGAGTCATCCAATGATTGGAAGGCTGACTAAGTCACCTAAAGCAAGGAAATGCGGTCAAGTCGAGATAATCTGAAAAAGATCCGTTGCACGAAATCAAGAGAATTACTTAAACAAGTAATATCTCCATGCTACCTTTCTCGAAGTGCTCGATCCCCGAGAAGCGTGCAAAAGGAATAAACCAATGGGAAGCATTACACCGTGTCGAACTGCGAAAAGTCAAGAACAATTCATACGAGGAAATGGCAATTCCAAGGATGACAAGCCAACGACCACAAGTGACTTTCAAAAATAAGCCTATCTCTTCAACGAGAAGATTTTTGAAAGCTCACTATAAAAGGCCGAGGAATAATTTGGTTACAAAGGTTACCTTGACCATCCGAGAATTGAATACAAGCAAGAAAGAAACATTTTGTAACCTGAAATATTCTCAAGTTATTAAACGCTCAATCCTCAAGCCTTTACGAAGAACAACAATCCAACACTCACTGTGAAGGAAAGATAACTTCAATCAGTTGAAGAGGAAATTCAAAGAATAAAGGGGCCTACATTCTACGAAGGATTGTAGGAAGGTTCAAGTCGAACCAAGTCTTGAGCTTTTGGAGGGCTTCGTGATCAAATCCAAAGAGCTTGAGCAAGTGGGCTGTAGTAGCAAGGCAACTGCCTGTGAAGAAGGCGAGTCGTCGAGAAGCTTGGTGAGTGATCAAGGCGTCTCGGTCGAGTCCCAAAGGATCAAGTCAATAGTGTGATCAAGACTTGTATCCTGGCCACTTTGTATCTTGATCAATACCTAGTGGATTCCTCCGGGAGTTGGAGAAGAGAGGAGTAGAAGAATTACCCCATCTTGAACCTCTATAAAAACTTATTGTGTCATTTACATTTCAAAGACTTTAAATTCCTGCATCTTATTTGCTTAACTTTGTTGATAAATTTGCTATCTACTTGATAATTTCTAAGTACTAAATCAAGCTTTAAATCTCCACTAAACCATACTTAAGGGTGTTAAGTCTTCCGCTGAAAACAAACCACGATTGAGCTAATTCGACTTAACAAATTTATTCTATCAACAGCTCGAATCAGTCTGTTGAGTGACTAACTCTCCTGATTAACTAAATTGACTGTCCACCTAGGACACAACTGTGTAGTATCAACTCCGAACTTTTCAAAGGACTAAATCAAAAATTTGGTAAGGTTTATTCAACCCCCCCTTCTAAACCTTACACTCACACCCCTTGGGACCTACATTGGCCTTTTGAACAATTGTAATATGAATTATATTGCTAGGAGGTCACCCAAAGGTGGACCATTGCATATAATTTGTAATATTAAAGAGATTAATCTTCTTATTTTAGTTAAATATTGTGTATATCCAAAAGATAGCATACTTATTTAACTATTATATGCATGATTATCCGTTAAAGAATATTTTGGCATCAATTATGTTATTTATGTATTTAAGTATTGCCCAAAGGTGAACTTAAATACATTCTTAAAGTCTGCGTACAAAGTTTTCTGAATCAACTAAATTTAACTCAAAACACTAATAGGTGAGGATATATAAATATTTGCAGCTTCTTTGAACCTCTTAGCATCGGGAAATACGGTCGTCAAGTTCAACGGGCTAAATTATGCTGACTGGTTTGAACAAATCCAGTTTACTCTTGGTATTATGGATTTGGACTTTGCTATAATAATGGATGAAAGGCCCACAACCGTTACTGAGACCAGCTCGGAAGCTGACAAGTCTCTATTTGAGGCTTGGGAGCAGTCTAATAGGCTGAGTTTGAACCTTATGAGGATGACCATGGCTGAAAACATTAATCCTTCGATGCCGAAGACTGACAATGCAAGGGAATTCATGATGAAAATAAAAGAATATTCCCAGTCGGACTTGGCTGATAAATCTATTGTGGGCAGCCTTATGAGTGAGCTGACTACGAAGAAATTTGATTGGTCCAAACCAATTCACGATCATATAACAGAAATGTCCAACCTAGCAGCAAAGCATAAGACCATGGGGATGGATGTGAGTGAATCATTCCTTGTACAATTTATCATGAACTCCTTCCCTGCTGAATTTGGTCAGTTCCAGGTGAATTACAACACCATTAAGGTTAAATGGAACTTCAAAGAAAGTAAGGCCATGTTAGTGCAAGAGGAAGGGAGATTAAAAAAAACAAAGGATCACTCCATTCACTTCACAGTCTATAATGGTGCAAGTAGCAGCAAGGCTAAACCAGGTAAGAAGGACAAGAAAAAGGATAAGGCCCCAATGAAGGTTGGCGAGGGTCAAATCCAGAAAAAGGTTAAGTGTTACTTCTGTAATAATCCAGGACACTTGAAGAAAGATTGTCCTAAACGGAAGGCATGGTTTGAGAAGAAAGGTATACATTATATTTCTGCATGTTTTGAATCAAACCTTATAGAAGTGCCTAATAATACCTGGTGGTTAGATTATGGTGCCACTACTCATGTGTCTCATATTATACAGGGATTCCGTACGATCCAACCCATAAACGGAACTGAACAATATTTGTTTATAGGGAACAGGATGAAGGCACGGATAGAAGGAATTGGGACTTACAGGCTGATCATGGACACTGGATGTCACATAGATCTTGAACGATGTCTTTATATTCCTGATTGTGCTAGAAATCTTGTTTCAGTAGGAATACTGTATATGATAGGTTTTCATTTTAAAATTGGTAATGGTACATTTTTGTTGTTTAAAAATAAATACTTTTATGGTTCTGGTATTTTGTTTGACTCACTTTACCGTTTTAATCTTGATAGTAAATTTGTTGAATCCATGTATCATGTTGAAGGTAGTGTAGGCATTAAACGTAGTGCACCAAATGAAAGTTCTGCTTTCTTGTGGCATCAAAGATTGGGTCATATTTCCAAAGAAAGGTTATTGAGGTTGGTGAAAATTAAAATCATTCCTCAATTGGATTTTAGTGACTGGGATGTGTGCGTGGCTTGCATTAAAGGAAAGCATACCAAAAACACACTTAAGAAATCTGCCACAAGAAGCACTCAAATTCTTGAGCTAATACACACTGATATCTGTGGTCCATTTGACGTCCCTAACTGGGGAGGTGAAAAGTACTTTATCACTTTTATAGATGATTACTCACGTTATGGTTATATTTATCTATTGCATGAAAAGTCTCAATCGGTGAATATCCTCGAGGTGTTCATCAATGAGGTGGAAAGGCAGTTAGATAAGAAAGTAAAAGTAGTGAGATCAGACCGAGGTGGTGAGTATTATGGAAAATTCAATGAAAGTGGACAATGTCCAGGTCCATTTGCAAAGTTCCTCGAAAGTTGCGGTATTTGTGCACAATATACAATGCCCGGTACACCTCAGCAAAATGGTGTAGCTGAGAGATGAAATCGTACATTGATGGATATGGTTAGGAGTATGTTAAGTAATTGTTCCTTACCCCTGTCATTGTGGATGCATGCGTTAAAGACTGCTGCATACCTTCTCAATCGGGTTCCCAGTAAGGCAGTTTCTAAGATTCCTTATGAATTATGGACAGGTAGGAAACCCAATTTGAGACATCTTCATGTTTGGGGTTGCCCATCGGAAGTAAAAGTGTATAATCCACATGAAAAAAAGCTTGATGCTAGGGCAACGATGGTTATTTCATTGGCTATCCTGAAAAGTCTAAGGGGTACAGGTTCTATTGTCCTAATCATAGTACGAGAATAGTTGAGTCAGGCAATGCTCGATTAATTGAGAATGGCTTAATCAGTGGGAGTGAAGAACCACAAAAAGTTGATATTCAGGAAATTCGGGTAGAAACTCCTTCACTCAATATTTCTTCTAAAGTTGTTGTCCCTGTTGTTGTATCACCATTACACAACATACATGAACAACAAATCAATGTTCAAAACCCACTGAATGAAAATATGATAGATGAACCGGTCACAGTTGATCAAGAGATTAATGAACCACAAGAGGAAATAGCTTTAAGACGGTCTATAAGGCATAAAAGACCTGATGTTTCTGATGACTATGTGGTGTATACTCTTGAGCATGAATGTGACTTAAGTATAGATGAGGACCCGATCTCATTCGGACAAGCAATGAATAGTAATAATTCTGAAAAGTGGTACGATGCCATGAAAGAAGAGCTTAAATCAATGTATGACAATAGAGTCTGGGACTTAGTTGAGTTGCCTGAAAGTTCCAAATGAGTTGGTTGTAAATGGGTTTTTAAGACCAAACATGACTCGTATGGTAACATTGAAAGGTAGAAGGCCAAACTTGTTGCTAAAGGTTATACGACGAAAAGATGGCATTGACTATAAGTAGACCTTCTCTCGATGTCGAAGAATGATTCTTTAAGAATTGTTATGGCCCTGGTGGCTCATTGTGATTTAGAGCTTCACCAAATGGATGTTAAAACCGCTTTTCTGAATGGTGATTTGGAAGAAGAAGTGTATATGGATCAACCGGAAGGGTTTATAACCACAGGAAAGGAAAATTTAGTATGTAGATTAAAGAAGTCAATATATGGACTAAAACAGGCTTCCCGACAATGGTATCTTAAGTTCAATGATACCATTACATCATATGGTTTTACAGAGAACACCGTTGATCGGTGTATCTACATGAAAGTCAGTGGGAGCAAGTTTATAATATTAGTCCTACATGTTGATGACATTTTACTTCTTTGCTAATGATGTTGGATTGTTATGTGATGTAAAGAAGTTTCTTTCTAAGAATTTTGAAATGAAAGATTTAGGTGAGGCGTCTATGTGATAGGAATAGAAATATTTCGTGACAGATCACAAGGAATATTGGGATTATCTCAGAAATCCTATATCAATAAAATCTTAGAGAGATTTAGAATGGAAAAATGTTATGCGGGGATAGTTCCAATACAAAAAGGGGACAAGTTCAGTCAAATGCAATGTCCCAAGAATGATTTGGAACGTAAAGAAATGAATTCAATTCCTTATGCTTCAGTGGTTGGGAGTTTGATGTATGCTCAAACTTGTACTCGGCCGGATATCAGTTTCGCTGTAGGAATGCTAGGTCGATATCAAAGTAATCCCGATATGGACCACTGGAAGGCTGCAAAGAAAGTTCTTCGGTATTTACAAGGCACCAAAAAACATATGCTTACATAAAAGATGTCTAATCATCTCGAGGTAATAGGATATTCGATTGATTATGCGGGTGTGTTGACACGAAAGTCTACATTCGGTTATTTGTTCCTTTTAGTGGAGGGGCGATATCATGGAGGAGTGGAAAATAGCTGTCATTCTTTGCATCCACTATGGAAGCTGAATTTGTGGCATGTTTTGAGGCCACTGTTCATGGATTGTGGTTGTGGAACTTTATCTCGGGACTTGGGGTTGTTGACAGTATAGCCAGGCCGCAGAGAATTTATTGTGATAATTCTGCAGTTGTCTTCTTCTCTAAGTACTCTAAGGGTGCTAAACACATGGAGTTAAAGTACTTGGTTGTTAAAGAAGAAGTACAGAAACATAGAGTGTCTATTGAGCATATTAGCACTGATCTATTGGTAGCGGATCCGTTAACTAAGGGGTTACCACCTAAAACATTTTCTGGTCATGTTGAAAGGATGGGTATTATAGATAAGTCCTTGTTAGCGTAACGGTAGTGTATGTGTATATATACATAACATTTATTTGCTCATTATGTTATGACACTCTGAGCTCATTTATAGTTGTGTTTCTGCTTGTATACATGTATTGTTTTGATGTAATAACATGATAAGTCTTTCTTCAAGACTGTATGGTTGAGGCTAATGATTCACCTCATTAAGGATAATATTAAGTTGGATTGATCTTGTGATACATGGAAGGAATCATGTCGAATAAATAATGTGTGACCGCCATGATCCAATCAATTTTATCTTAATTAAAGATAAGCCTACTTGACATTATGGTGGTGTTTGATAAATGGTTTTATCATGATTTTGATGATTTTGATTTTACACCAAAACAATGGTTTTAAAGGTTGTCCAAATACTCCTAAATGATTTAAAATGGTTTTAATATTTTCCGGAATATTTCTTCAAGTTTTATTTTTGACAAAATTGGACAACATTTTTAATGATTTGTTGTTAATGTTTTTTACACCAAAATAATGTTTCTAAATGTTGTCCTAATACTCCCGATCGGTCTAAAATGTTTTCACTATTTTTCGGAGTATTTCTTGAAGTTTATTTTCGATATAAAATTGGACAACACTTTTGTTTTGAGGTCAACCGTCGCCGTATAGGGCAACCCGTACTGAAAGTTGAGGAAAAGCGAGAAAACTTCATGTTTGCGAGAAAATGGTCGAGAACAACCGATCGCCCTATAGAACAACCGTCGGCCGCCCTATAGGGCAACGGTGTCGGCCGACCCTATAGGGCGGCCGTGCACTGAGAGCAAAAATTGAAACAAAACTCCCGCCCTTCGTTTTTTTAGTTTGTGCAACCGGTTGGAGTCAACATCGACCGGTCGAGGTAGACGTCGACCGGTCGCCCTGTGTAAATGTGTATTCTCTTTTTCAAACGTCTATTTGTGTGCGACCGGTCGCCCTATGGTTTGACAACAAAATTCTAACCGTTGTGCAACAGACAGCTTTTCCCTAAATTGTGGGATTGATTTCTAACAGCTCTTTTCTTCAATTGTCTTGCAATTTTTACAGAATTCATGTCCCCAAGAGGAGCCTATCATGTACAAGACATCTTCTATAAATAGAGGAAGAATTGAAGCAACACTATAAGAGAGAAAACTACAACACAACAAAATACACTCAAGAATACACTTGTTCTTACATTGTCTTATTTCTTGTTGTAATTTGCCTAGCTATTCACTTTCACATTCTTGAGGTCTTGGCTTTTCTTGATTACACTTGCACTCTATTGTAGTATCAATTATCGAGTTGTAATCTTGAATTTGGGTAATCATTCAACACAAGATATCCTTGTGAGTGTTCTTGTGGTAAGAACACACTTGGGTGATCTAGGTGTTAGGTGTAAGAAGATTGTGGTAATCTTCTTGTTGAGGTGTTGAAGAATTTGGTATTCTTCAAGGTTGAAGATTGTGGTAATCTTCACAAGGTGCCGTTGGAGATTGTGGTAATCTTCAAGTGAGATTGTGGTAATCTCAAAGGTGGTGTTGAAGAAGAGTGTGGTGCTTTTCAAGGTGTTGTTGTAAGTTGGTGTTGTATTAATTTGTGGTAAATTAATAAAATCTTTTTCTTTTTGAAATCCATCCCGATATCTTTGGGGTGGTAGAGGATTAGGCCCTAGGTGGGTTGAACCTCTATAAATCGGCGTGTGTTGTTTACATTGCACACCTTTATTATTGTCTTTGAGCATTCGGTTCGAAAAGAGGGCGAAATCGAAAAGATGGAGATAATCTATTCACCCCCCTCTAGATTATCGTAGCCGCTTGGACTTACAAGTGGTATCAAAGCCAAACTCTTTGGCAAGCTCGTTTCACATCGCGAGTGAAGAGAAACGATCGTCAGCTACAAACGAAGCTCATCTTTCTGGCACCTCCACCACCAAGTCACCTCGGTTTGATTCCAAAAAAATTATATTTTGGAAAGAAAGAATGAAATGCTATTTACAAGGTTGCGGGTTTGATATTTGGAACACCGTCATCAATGGAGAATCTATTCCGACGAAGAATACACCACACACCTATAAAGGCTTCGAAGAGCTCAATGATGAAGAGAAGAGAATCATCTCCTTAAATGGTAAAGCTCTTAATATTTTACTTTGTTCACTTACCACTTTGGAATTTGATCATGTTGTAGGTATTCAATCGACACATGAAGTATGGCAAAAATAAGAAGTCATCTATGAAGTATATGCAAATGAAAGGAGCAACTCAAAAGCATCTACTTCACAAATGGATACAACATCAAATCCAACAACGTGGGATAAGCCTTCTACAACCTCCCATGATGAACAAGTTGAACAATGCCTCATGGGCATCGAAGAAGAAAACGAGGTAAGTTCTAAACCCTCTACTTCTTATGACCATGAATTGCAAAATGAATATAGTGATTTGCAAAATGATTATGATGAGCTACAAGATGAATTCCAAAACTTACTTGTTAAATACAAAATTTGAAAAAGGAATTCATTGTTTTGAAAAATGATAAAGATAGTTTATTTACTTCCTATGAATCACTATCATGTGCTCACACCACCACTCTTGACAAGGTTAGAAACCTTGAGAAAGAAAATAGTACTCTTGTTGAGGATATAAATTGCTTGAAAAATGATTTATCTAAATCCAACTTGAGTACCGATAGAATGACCAATATTATTGATTGTTGTGATAATTCAAATTAGAACTTGATCATAAGCCTTAAGGGTGTCAATCACATGAAAAAGAATCAAGTCTCTAAAGCACGTTGGTCATTATGCTCCTAGAATTATTACATGCTTTTATTGCGGTAAAAAGGGTCATACGGTAAATACTTGTCGGGCTAGAAATAGCTCTAATTATTGTTGGAGACCTAAAAGTCTCAAGACTAATCCCAAAGGACCCAAACACATGAGGTACCACAAAACAATGTCATATTAGGTACCGTGAAATAATGATCGAAGAAAATTTATACCGCCAAGAATACATCAAATGACCGTTTCATTTGATCAAAGAAGGAGAAACTATTTTCGACAAAACCAATTTCCAAGAAGAGGATATAATCAAAAATAGGAAGAACACAATCCTTGGAAATGGCAAAGACATCATCAACAAGATGATTTTCAAAGAAGAAGAGACTTTCAACAATGGGAAGGCAACAAACCTTGGAAATGGAGTAATCAAAGAAGTCATCATCAACAAAGTGACTTCTCAAGGGAAGATATCATCAACAATGGGAACGGCACAACCCATGGAAATGGCGTAATTGGTAACCCGTATCTCCCCATTTAAAATATGCATTTTATTTTGTTATGCATGTTTTTATTTGTGTCTTTATTGCAACATGAGTTTTCAAGTATTGATTTTTTTTAAGGTCTTCAATATATATGTTTGTTTTTAAAATTCTTTTGGAAAAAGGAGACCTTATATGATGTTTTTAAAACTCTTGTGCATTTTTGTAGACTAAAGTGTATTATCATCTCTTATGGATTTTTATGGCATGAGCTTACTTGTGATATCTCTTAGCCTACACTTTTATCATTATGATTTGTGCTAGATTTGTTTTAAGAATTGTGTAGGATTTACATATTTTCACAAATGGCCATTTTGTCAAGAAAGACATAAATTATCGAGGTACGTTTACTTGTGTTACTTTTGCTCTTATAGACTCGATATATGTATTGCCATATGCCTATGTGCTTGTTTTTTTATAGTATCTCATACAAGTGCCATTAAGAGGATTTTTAGATTTTTTGAAAGGCACTATTCGATATTTGATTGCACATATTTGCTTTGTCAACTTTTGTTCAAATACTTCTTTTAAATGAGGTCTCAATTATATGCTATCGGATTTTCAAATTTCAAAGAGACCTTTTATAGCTTTCTTAAGCTTATTTGAGCTTGCATGATTTATTAGACTCTTGATGATATTCTAAATGCATAGTATGTGTTCCTTGCTTCATGGTCTATATATGTAGTGTCTACTTCTACTATGCTCTTATGCAAGATATTTTGTAATTGATGATTGAGGCATGTTTTTACACTTGGGCTATTTTTCTCTTGATTATATAAGAGATGCCGTTAATGAGTTTGTTGAGTTGTGTAGAAAATGAAATACTCCAAATATTTGGATGTAAATGTTCTATTATGAACACCTTAAATCATTTGGATGCCCAATAGTGATGAAGAAGACAAATTCCTAAATTGATGCTTCAAGATGAAGATTGGTTTTTAGAATTGCAAGAGGAGCTAAAAAGGAAATGATACTTGGAAGTTGATGCCATGTCTTTCATCACAAACGATTATAAATGCAAAAAGGGTATTCCTAACAAACTCGATGACCAAGGCAACATTGGTCGAACTAAGGCAAGGTTAGTAGCTCGAAGGTATTTTCAAGAAGAAGGTAATTGATTTTGATGTAACATTTGCACTCATAGCACATTTAGTAGATATTTACATTTTACTTGCCCATTCTTGTTTTAAGAAAATTTCAAGCTTTACAAAATGGATGTTTAATCCAATCTTCTCAATGGTTTTATTCTAGAAGAAGTCTATGTAAAACAACCTCCGGGGTTTAAAAATTTTTTTAGGCCAAATGTTTTTTTTTTAAAAAAAAGGCCTTGTACGGTTGATAGACTTAGCTATTTTTGCTAAATGATTCTACAAGAGGTAACGTTGATACTACTCTCTTTGTTTTTGAAAAAGGGCAAGATTGTTTACTTGTGCATATTTATGAGAATATTTTTGGTACTACTAATGAATATTTGTGCAAGATATTTTTCCAAGTTGATGCAAGGTGTACTTGAAATGAGCATGATGGGGGAGCTCAATTTCTTGCTTGGACTTCAAATCATTCAATGCCAAGTAGATGGTTACATTTCAAAAGAACTCTTGAAGGAGTTAGGCATTGAAGAAGGAAGAATCATCTCAACCTCTATGGCTACCAATGAAGAGATTGACAAAAGTTGAGAAAGGCATGTCGGTTGACAAACAAATTCGATGTATGTTTTCTTGTATTATTTCTATAGACTCGATATTGCATATGCCTTATGTATATATGCTCGACTTCAAAAATTATCCCAACGAATCTCATTAAAGTGTCGTTAAAAGAAATTTTCAAATATTTATAAGGCACTTCTTCTTATGACTTATTCATCCAAAGCTTTTAAAACGTTCTTATTTTTTTTGGGATAACAAGTCCGGTGAAAATTATTCAAAATATAGTTCGTCATCATCGAACTAAATATATTGAGATTCGATGTTTTTTTTAAAAGGGATTGAGTTTTTAACAAAAACTTGAGATGTGTTTAATTCCGTCTCAAGGATAACTCGCGGACTTTTTAATCGCCCACCGCCGAGTATTTTACCTCATTTCGAGCTTGATCATGACATAATGTATATTGAATGAGGTCTACGTTTGCATTTTACACGTTTTTAAAACCTAGGGGCGAAAAATCGGATTTTTGGATCAAACTTCGAATTTTGAGACAGAACTCAAACAGTGGGCTGACTGGGGCAAGGCCGACCGGTCACCCATGTCGTCGATCGGTCGCCCTTGCCCATGACCGGTCGCCCTAAAGGATTTTTTGGTTAAAGGATTTTTTGGTTCTTTTTCGTCCCCTTTGCAAATTTCACACACAATTCACGTCAAATGAGTTTTGATGCATGAATTATATATTTTGGGGACTACCTAGCTCGGTTATCATCATTGATGCTCATCTTTACCGATTAAATGGTAAGAAATTCACTCTCTTTAGCTCAATTGGGTTGAACCCTTGAGTTTGTGGCTTATATGTATTTTTCTTGATGCAATTCATACATATTTGTGATGAGCTTATTGATTATTGATGAATGATATTTATAAGATTGCATTTGGTGATGAAAAACTTGGCTTGATTTCATTTACAAGGGCTATATATATATATATATTTCAACTTTTGACGTCCGCCAAGTGTTCGATAAAATGTCTCAATGAAAAATTCATCACCTACATGATTCTCTCGATTTCAAAAGTCTCATATATTTATAGAGATCATGTTTTTGCAAATCAAATGATTTTTCATAAGCTTCTACAAGTCGTATGATCGACTTTTCTCTTACATTTGGCCTATAAGCTTCATTGTTCAAATAGCTCGATACATCGGTTTAGTTGCGCACTTTGATATGAATATATGATGTATTTATCGTGCTAACATTCTTTTTGATGATTCCAAAGGGGGAGAAACAGGTTATGAGCTCTTTAGCTCAAAGAAGCTAAGATAAGCTCAAACGAAAAGAAGCTATAAGCTTTGGCTTCCTAAAGCCATAAGTTGTGTATGACTCTTGGTCCATTGGTTGTAGTATGGACTTATATATGTTTCTAATGATGTCTCTTTGACAGGGGGGGCTTTTAAGTTATTGATACTTAAGCTCAATATCGAAAAGCTAATATTTTAGCTTATGTTTAAATTGCTTCTATATAACTCTTGTTGTGCATGTTGATAAGGGGAGCATTTGCTAAATGTATTTGAATATCTCTACTCCCATCCTTGTGTTTTTATTGCATGGAATGTTGTCGTTCACAACGGATAGTTCTCTTTAACCGGTAAAATTATTTTGTTTTCAAAATCGACCTCGTTAAAATTGTTTTGGTTTGTAATCATCAAAAAGGGGGAGATTGTTTGATAAATGGTTTTATCATGATTTTGATGATTTTGATTTTACACCAAAACAATGGTTTTAAAGGTTGTCCAAATACTCCTAAATGATTTAAAATGGTTTTAATATTTTCCGGAGTATTTCTTCAAGTTTTATTTTCGACAAAATTGGACAACACTTTTAATGACTTGTTGTTAATGTTTTTTTACACCAAAACAATGTTTCCAAATGTTGTCCTAATACTCCCGATCGGTCTAAAATGTTTTCACTATTTTTCGGAGTATTTCTTAAAGTTTATTTTCGATATAAAATTGGACAACACTTTTGTTTTGAGGTCAACCGGTCGCCGTATAGGGCAACCCGTACCTGAAAGTTGAGGAAAACAGAAAACTTCAGGTTTGCAGAAAATGGTCAGGGCAACCGGTCGCCCTATAGGGCAACCGGTGCCGTCGAACGGTCGACCTATAGGGCGACCGGTACCTGAGAGCAAAAATTGAAACAGAACTCCTGCCCTTCGTTTTTTTAGTTTGTGCAACCGGTTGGAGTCAACGTCGACCGGTCGAGGTAGACGTCGACCGGTCGCCCTGTGTAAATGTGTATTCTCTTTTTCAAACGTCTATTTGTGTGCGACGGTCGCCTATGGTTTGACAAAAAAATTCTAACCGTTGTGCAAATGATGACTTTTCCTAAATTGTGGGATTGATTTCTAACAGCTCTTTTCTTCAATTGTCTTGCAATTTTTACAGAATTCATGTCCCCAAGAGGAGCCTATCATGTACAAGACATCTTCTATAAATAGAGGAAGAATTGAAGCAACACTATAAGAGAGAAAACTACAACACAACAAGATACACTCAAGAATACACTTGTTCTTACATTGTCTTATTTCTTGTTGTAATTTGCCTAGCTATTCAATTTCACATTCTTGAGGTCTAGGCTTTTCTTGATTACACTTGGACTCTATTGTAGTATCAATTATCGAGTTGTAATCTTGAATTTGGGTAATCATTCAACACAAGATATCCTTGTGAGTGTTCTTATGGTAAGAACACACTTGGGTGATCTAGGTGTTAGGTGTAAGAAGATTGTGGTAATCTTCTTGTTGAGGTGTTGAAGAATTTGGTATTCTTCAAGGTTGAAGATTGTGGTAATCTTCACAAGGTGCCGTTGGAGATTGTGGTAATCTTCAAGTGAGATTGTGGTAATCTCAAAGGTGGTGTTGAAGAAGAGTGTGGTGCTCTTCAAGTTGTTGTTGTAAGTTGGTGTTGTATTAATTTGTGGTAAATTAATAAAATCTTTTTCTTTTTGAAATCCATCCCGGATATCTTTGGGGTGGTAGAGGATTAGGCCCTAGGTGGGTTGAACCTCTATAAATCGACGTGTGTTGTTTACATTCCACACCTTTATTATTGTCTTTGATCATTCGGTTCGAAAAAGAGGGCGAAATCGAAAAGATGGAGATAATATATTCACCCCCCCTCTAGATTATCGTAGCCGCTTGGACTTACAGGTGGATTTAGCACATTGTGCACACTTAAAGTTGTGATTAAATCCTCAAGTCATCATATGGGCCAAGTGGGAGAAATGTTGGATTTAATGCCATTAAAGGGCCCATATTAATGTATGTGGGTTTTAACTTTAATGCTCCTCTTTGATGGCTAAGATGAGATAAAATGTGTTGAAACCGGGACTTAGTAAATGTCCCTCTTCCTATACCTTAAATGAGAAAAGTGATAACTCCTCTCTTTAATATGAAAAGAAATAAACGTATTAGAGATTAATATAAAATGGAGAGTTGTGGAGTCTTCTCAACCATCAAGAAGAGTGAAAAGAAAAGCAAGGAGGAAGAGAATAATTTATATACTAAGTGTTCATTTGTACAAGAAGTTTCAAGAAAAATTAACATGGATCAAGGTAAGTTCTAGACCATGCTATATAGCTAATTTATTTTCTCCACTTGTGAAAATCACGAGTTCCTAAGATGTTTGGGCATTATAGAGAATTGATGAATTTCATGAAAACTGAAAATATGAAATTCTATAAAAGTTTACATGTGGTATCAGAGCCCTGTTTGGGATTCATAATTTTCCGATTAAAGTCATTATTATTCTTGATGAATATTTTCCGCTGAAATTGAATCTAAAAGTATAAATTGTTAATTAAACTGTTAATTAAAACTGTTAATTGTTATTTTCCGATGAATATCAAGGCGTGTCATTTTTTTTTAAACTGTTAATTAAAACTAAATGACACTCACTACCGTGTGCCATGTATTATGCTGTTTATTCGATCTGGCATAAAAGTTTGGAACAGTGAACTTACAAAATGTAGCAGATATGTATGTTGCAGTCCTATGAGTCTATGAAATGTTGCATTAAATGATTTGTTAAAAGATAACAGAATGTGGAAGTAAAGGAAATTTGGACTATTCTGATTAAAGTTTTTAATGTATTAAGCATTTTCTTTAATTTATTTATTGTTTACACATTAGATTACTTACTGGCATGCTAATCTGACGTGTAAAATTGTATAAGGCACATGACAACTATATGTGTGAATTACATGAAATGACATACTTGATCACCTGCATATTAAATACAACTACTGATGTCAAAGGCAAGTATGTATTAAGCATCTCTAATTATCTTTGTTAAAGAGAAGATAAATGGTTTGCTGTTTCGAAATGACAAAACTTAATGATTATCATTTTTTTAATTATTTGTCATATGAGTATATGTGTATAATTGGACAGTATATATATTTATAAGGTCTGATGATGTGATATTATAATAACTTGTTTATGAAAATTCAAGTATTAAAGTGAATACTTCACATTTATGTGATAGCTAGTTAGTCACCAAAGTAACCTAGTTGAACGAGAAAATAGACTCTTATAATTAAGTGTTATTCAATTGTTCATAAATATAGATGCTATTAAAAATTGAAATAATTGGCCTTTTGAACAATTGCAATATGAATTATATTGCTAGGAGGTCACCCAAAGGTGGACCATTGCATTTAATTTGTAATATTAAAGAGATTAATCTTCTTATTTTAGTTAAATATTGTGTATATCCAAAGATAGCATACTTATTTAACTATTATATGCATGATTATCCGTTAAAGAATATTTTGGCATCAATTATGTTATTTATGTATTTAAGTATTGCCCAAAGGTGAACTTAAATACATTCTTAAAGTCTGCGTACAAAGTTTTCTGAATCAACTAAATTTAACTCAAAACACTAATAGGTGAGGATATATAAATATTTGCAGCTTCTTTGAACCTCTTAGCATCGGGAAATACGGTTCAACGGGCTAAATTATGTCGACAAGTGAACAAATCTTTACTTTGAGATTTGGACTTTGCTATAATAACGGAAAGGCCCACATCCTAATAGAGACTAGCTGAGTTTGAAAGTCTCTATTTGAGGCTTGGGAGCGATGAGGATTTGAACCATGAGGATGACCATGGTGAAAACATTAATCCTTCGATGCTTAAAAGACCGACAATGCATGGGAATTCATGATGAAAATAAAAGAATATTCCCAGTTAGACTTGGCTGATAAATCTATTGTGGGCAGCCTTATGAGTGAGCTGACTACGAAGAAATTTGATTGGTCCAAACCAATTCACGATCATATAACAGAAATGTCCAACCTAGCAGCAAAGCTTAAGACCATGGGGATGGATGTGAGTGAATCATTCCTTGTACAATTTATCATGAACTCATTCCCTGCTGAATTTGGTCAGTTCCAGGTGAACTACAACACCATTAAGGTTAAATGGAACTTCAAAGAAATTAAGGCCATGTTAGTGCAAGAGGAAGGGAGATTAAAAAAAATAAAGGATCACTCCATTCACTTCACAGTCTATGATGGTGCAAGTAGCAGCAAGGCTAAACCAGGTAAGAAGGACAAGAAAAAGGATAAGGCCCCAATGAAGGTTGGCGAGGGTCAAATCCGAGAAAAGGTTAAGTGTTACTTCGTAATAATCCAGGACACTTGAAGAAAGATTGTCCTAAACGGAAGGCATGGTTTGAGAAGAAAGGTATACATTATATTTCTGCATGTTTTGAATCAAACCTTATAGAAGTGCCTAATAATACCTGGTGGTTAGATTATGGTGCCACTACTCATGTGTCTCATATTATACAGGGATTCCGTGATCCAACCCATAAACGAAACTGAACAATATTTGTTTATAGGGAACAGGATGAAGGCACGGATAGAAGAAATTGGGACTTACAGGCTGATCATGGACACTGGATGTCACATAGATCTTGAACGATGTCTTTATATTCCTGATTGTGCTAGAAATCTTGTTTTGAAAGAGGAATCGTATATGATAGGTTTTCATTTTAAAATTGGTAATGGTACATTTTTGTTGTTTAAAAATAAATACTTTTATGGTTCTGGTATTTTGTTTGACTCACTTTACCGTTTTAATCTTGATAGTAAATTTGTTGAATCCATGTATCATGTTGAAGGTAGTGTAGGCATTAAACGTAGTGCACCAAATGAAAGTTCTGCTTTCTTGTGGCATCAAAGATTGGGTTATATTTCCAAAGAAAGGTTATTGAGGTTGGTGAAAAATGAAATCATTCCTCAATTGGATTTTAGTGACTGGGATGTGTGCGTGGATTGCATTAAAGGAAAGTATACCGAAAACACACTTAAGAAATCTGCCACAAGAAGCACTCAACTTCTTGAGCTAATACACACTGATATCTGTGGTCCATTGGACGTCCCTAACTGGGGAGGTGAAAAGTACTTTATCACTTTTATAGATGATTACTCACGTTACGGTTATATTTATCTATTGCATGAAAAGTCTCAATCGGTGAATATCCTCGGGGTGTTCATCAATGAGGTGGAAAGGCAGTTAGATAAGAAAGTAAAAGTAGTGAGATCAGACCGAGGTGGTGAGTATTATGGAAAATTCAATGAAAGTGGACAATGTCCAGGTCCATTTGCAAAGTTCCTCGAAAGTTGCGGTATTTGTGCACAGTATACAATGCCCGGTACACCTCAGCAAAATGGTGTAGCTGAGAGATGAAATCGTACATTGATGGATATGGTTAGGAGTATGTTAAGTAATTGTTCCTTACCCCTGTCATTGTGGATGCATGCGTTAAAGACTGCTGCATACCTTCTCAATCGGGTTCCCATAAAGCGTTTCTAAGATTCCTTATGAATTATGGACAGGTAGGAAACCCAATTTGAGACATCTTCATGTTTGGGGTTGCCCATCGGAAGTAAAAGTGTATAATCCACATGAAAAGAAGCTTGATGCTAGGACAGTCAGTGGTTATTTCATTGGCTATCCTGAAAAGTCTAAGGGGTACAGGTTCTATTGTCCTAATCATAGTACGAGAATAGTTGAGTCAGGCAATGCTCGATTAATTGAGAATGGCTTAATCAGTGGGAGTGAAGAACCACAAAAAGTTGATATTCAGGAAATTCGGGTAGAAACTCCTTCACTCAATATTTCTTCTAAAGTTGTTGTCCCTGTTGTTGTATCACCAATATTACACAACATACATGAACAACAAATCAATGTTCAAAACCCACTGAATGAAAATATGATAGATGAACCGGTCACAGTTGATCAAGAGATTAATGAACCACAAGAGAAAATAGCTTTAAGACGGTCTATAAGGCAGAAAAGACCTGATGTTTCTGATGACTATGTGGTGTATACTCTTGAGCATGAATGTGACTTAAGTATAGATGAGGACCCGATCTCATTCGGACAAGCAATGAATAGTAACAATTCTGAAAAGTGGTACGATGCCATGAAAGAAGAGCTTAAATCAATGTATGACAATAGAGTCTGGGACTTAGTTGAGTTGCCTGAAAGTTCCAAATGAGTTGGTTGTAAATGGGTTTTTAAGACCAAACATGACTCGTATGGTAACATTGAAAGGTAGAAGGCCAGACTTGTTGCTAAAGGTTATACACAGAAAAATGGCATTGACTATAAAGAGACCTTCTCTCCAGTGTCGAAGAATGATTCTTTAAGAATTGTTATGGCCCTGGTGGCTCATTGTGATTTAGAGCTTCACCAAATGGATGTTAAAACTGCTTTTCTGAATGGTGATTTGGAAGAAGAAGTGTATATGGATCAACCGGAAGGGTTTATAACCACAGGAAAGGAAAATTTAGTATGTAGATTAAAGAAGTCAATATATGGACTAAAACAGGCTTCCCGACAATGGTATCTTAAGTTCAATGATACCATTACATCATATGGTTTTACAGAGAACACCGTTGATCGGTGTATCTACATGAAAGTCAGTGGGAGCACGTTTATAATATTAGTCCTATATGTTGATGACATTTTACTTGCTGCTAATGATATTGGATTGTTATGTGATGTAAAGAAGTTTCTTTCTAAGAATTTTGAAATGAAAGATTTAGGTGAGGCGTCCTATGTGATAGGAATAGAAATATTTCGTGACAGATCACAAGGAATATTGGGATTATCTCAGAAATCCTATATCAATAAAATCTTAGAGAGATTTAGAATGGAAAAATATTATGCGGGGATAGTTCCAATACAGAAAGGGGACAAGTTCAGTCAAATGCAATGTCCCAAGAATGATTTGGAACGTAAAGAAATGAATTCAATTCCTTATGCTTCAGTGGTTGGGAGTTTGATGTATGCTCAAACTTGTACTCGGTCGGATATCAGTTTCGCTGTAGGAATGCTAGGTCGATATCAAAGTAATCCCGATATGGACCACTGGAAGGCTGCAAAGAAAGTTCTTCGGTATTTACAAGGCACCAAAAAACATATGCTCACATACAAGATGTCTAATCATCTCGAGGTAATAGGATATTCTGATTCAGATTATGCCGGGTGTGTTGACACGAGAAAGTCTACATTCGGTTATTTGTTCCTTTTAGCTGGAGGGGCGATATCATGGAGGAGTGGAAAATAGTCTGTCATTGCTGCATCCACTATGGAAGCTGAATTTGTGGCATGTTTTGAGGCCACTGTTCATGGATTGTGGTTGTGGAACTTTATCTCGGGACTTGGGGTTGTTGACAGTATAGCCAGGCCGCAGAGAATTTATTGTGATAATTCTGCAGTTGTCTTCTTCTCTAAGTACTCTAAGGGTGCTAAACACATGGAGTTAAAGTACTTGGTTGTTAAAGAAGAAGTACAGAAACATAGAGTGTCTATTGAGCATATTAGCAATGATCTAATGGTAGCGGATCCATTAACTAAGGGGTTACCACCTAAAACATTTTCTGGTCATGTTTAAAGGATGGGTATTATAGACAAGTCCTTGTTAGCGTAACGGTAGTGTATGTGTATATATACATAACAATTATTTGCTCATTATGTTATGACACTCTGAGCTCATTTATAGTTGTGTTTCTACTTGTATACATGTATTGTTTTGATGTAATAACATGATAAGTCTTTCTTCAAGACTGTATGGTTGAGGCTAATGATTCACCTCATTAAGGATAATATTAAGTTGGATTGATCTTGTGATACATGGAAGGAATCATGTCGAATAAATAATGTGTGGCCGCCATGATCCAATCAATTTTATCTTAATTAAAGATAAGCCTACTTGACATTATGGTGGATTTAGCACATTGTGCACACTTAAAGTTGTGATTAAATCCTCAAGTCATCATATGGGCCAAGTGGGAGAAATGTTGGATTTAATGCCATTGAATGGCCCATATTAATGTATGTGGGTTTTAACTTTAATGCTCCTCTTTGATGGCTAAGATGAGATAAAATGTGTTGAAACCGGGACTTAGTAAATGTCCCTCTTCCTCTACCTTAAATGAGAAAAGTGATAACTCCTCTCTTTAATATGAAAAGAAATAAACGTATTAGAGATTAATATAAAATGGAGAGTTGTGGAGTCTTCTCAACCATCAAGAAGAGTGAAAAGAAAGGCAAGGAGGAAGAGAATAATTTATATACTAAGTGTTCATTTGTACAAGAAGTTTCAAGAAAATTAACATAGATCAAGGTAAGTTCACTAGACCATGCTAATTTATTTTCTCCAATTGTGAAAATCATGAGTTCCTAAGATGTTTGGGCATTATAGAGAATTGATGAATTTCATGAAAACTAAAAATATGAAATTCTATAAAAGTTTACAAAAGTATGAAGAAGAATTACACTTTTTCATTTTTTGTTTCAAGTTTCCTCTAATTGCCTATTACATGAAATCAATTACTAGTTTTTTATTTAAATTCTAATTACTAGATTATATTTTTAAATAGGCTAAATTGCAAAATCTGCCCTCTAACTTTTGTATGGTGACAAAAGAGGACAATAATTTGTTTAAGTGGCAATTTATGCCCTGGACAATCTTGTCCTTATGGCCAAATAACAATTTTGGTCCTTTTTCTTTCCAAAGGTAGCAAATATAGTCCTATAACTTTTGAGAATTAGCAATTTCAATCCTTTCATACTATGGCTATTTTTCAATAAATCCCAATTTTATGGATTATGAAAATTTATATTTTCTGATACCTATTTTGTTCGTGGCATTGTTACACCTACTTAGATCCAGTCTCTATTCGAGGTTTTAAGTGGATCATGTCCAGGTTTCCAACGTTATAAACTCAATAGGACATAAATTCTGAAATACTTCATAATTCTAAATAAATTCGATTTCAGACTAAGGTTTTGATAAAACAGATATAGTCCATCACGACCATATCAGGCCCAACATGCTTCCGTAAAATTAATAAATCCCTTAAAATTCATACCTTCTTTGACCGAAACAGCACCGGGTTAAGTGGCTCGCAACACCACCAGTCAGAAAATTACGGCCCCCAGATCTTTTGACAAACACCCCAAATTCATACCGTCTTCTGGACTTCTCTAAGATCTTCGGAGAACTTAGATTTGTCTGGAAGTATCTCGTTCCACTCAGGTACTCCATCAGGAATCATTGTTCTGATGGGAATTTTCATGAACCGTTTCTTGAAGGTTCATCAAGTGAACATATAAGTGCAGTTAAGCATCCGAATCGCTATAATATTCTCGCTTTCGCATTTTGCATTGCCTTAACGTTTCCCGTCGGCTCCTGCTGTTCCTTTTCTTCATATTGGTATTCCCATATGAAACCTGTCAAGGTGTTCTTGTGCGTACATCGTCAATATTTGACGATATGTCCTGTAAGGGGTACATCTCGGACATCGGTCCGGATCCATAATCTCGGAGTAATTTCTCCTCACCAATTGTTAATTACATAAATATAACAAAAGTTCTTAATAAACCTGAGCTCTGATACCATTTTAAGCAAGACACTTAGTCAAATTAGCAATATGTATGAATAAGGGTATAGTTGGTATTATGGAAATATTCAATTATCCCATTAGACCAATTTTGCAACAATTCAAAACTTATAGGACCTAATTTGCTTAAGTAAAAACTTATAGGACCAATCTTGCAAAACTTTATAAATTTACAGGGCATATTTTGCAAACTTAATAATTACTGTCCTAAAAAGCCACTCACCTAAAGTTACATGGCATCTTTTGCAATTAGGTCTTTTAAATATTCTCATTACACAGACAGCAGGTACTACAGTACAATATACCACCTGACACTGTGGTAGACTGTTGGTGCTATATTGGTACGACCTTAGTGGTAATAATCACGACCTTTTCCCTTTCCCTTTTCATTAATTTGATTTCCAATAATAAACTAATTCATTTCCCTTCGTACCATAATAATTAAATTAGTACTGATTGTTTGAATGAGATTTTGTTATGGGCAGCCGTGTTTTTTTTTTTTTCTGGAATTCTGCGAACCACCACAAAATTCTGCGTATTTAATCTTATACTGCTTTATGCATATTAGCTGGCCGGTTCAATGAATTGATGAGTTTTATGGTTATCGCTTATTATTAGTATTTAATTGATACAAAAATTTGTGTGAAACGGTCTCATTGATATAATAAATAAGACGGATCGTATATTTAAATAAATTTTAACTCAAATCCATACCCATAAAAAAAATCTGGCAAAAACTCATATAAGACCGTCTTACGGGTCTAAATTCGTAAGACGGATCCTATTGACCCGCGGATCCTGTTGACCAGGTCCGCGGGTCAAAGCCCCCTGCTGCCCTTTTATTTTTTGTTTTTTGGTTTTTCCTGTTTTTCTTAGAAAAGTATCAATTTTTTTAGATAAATTATCATATTTTTTAATATAGCCACAGATTATGATTACCTTACAATGAAGGATAAATAAATATATCAGAGTTAAAGTAACACCTTTATAAGTAAAAATATATATTTTTTGAGACAAAATATCATGTTTTAAGAGTAAAAGTATCTGTTTTTTGGAATAAAATATCACGTTTTTTAATATAGTCACATATTATGAATTCAATGAAAAAAAGATGAATAATAAATATGATAGAGTTAAAGTAATACTTTTATAAGTAAAAGTATTTATTTTTTAGATAAAGTAACATATTTTTAATATAATCACAAATTATGAATATATTACAATAAAAATATATGAGAGTTAAAGTAACTCCTTTTATACGTTAAAATATCTATTTTTTGAGATAAAGTATCATGTTTTTAATATAGTCACAAATTAGGAATGAAGGAAATAAGAAAAAATAAAAAATAAATATGATATAGTTAAAGTAACACTTTTATAAGTAAAAGTATCCGTTTTTGGAGATAAAGTATCATTTTCTTTAATACAGTCACATATTAGGAATTCAGTACATCTAAGAAGGAAAAATATATTTGACAAGAGTTAAAGTAACACTTTTATGATATAAAGTATTAGTTTTTTGAGATAAAGTATCATGTTCTTTTCACAGTGAAGAAGGAAAATAAATATGACGAGTTTTGGGAATTTGTAATAACTTATGAATGAGTTATATTCATGGTTATACTAAAATTGCATAACATGTACCAATGGTCTAGTGGTGAAATAGTACCTTGCCATGATTGATGATACAAACCCAGATTCGATTACTGGCCTCTACATTCAGAGGCGTTTTTTATTTTTAATTTACCAGTGTATGGATATGTGACGCACCCCTATTACTACTACTGGAAAATATATAAATAGTATAACTCGGCTACAAACTCGATTTAAAACGTGTAAATTTTTTTTATCCCTGCGGCATTTAAAAACAAACCCGTAAAATCATTTTTGTTATAAGATAAGGACAAGCTATGTCCAAAAACAAAAAGAGGTAACTAACCATGATATTAAACACAATAGACATCCACGTGATCAAACATACAACCCACATCACCCAGCTATTTACATATACATATTTACATTAGTGTTTTCAAAAGAGGGTACAACCCTAAAGCGAAATATAATACAGGACCAAAAAGAAAGGTGACTCATAAACTTAGCCTAACAGGTCGTCATCCATGTACACTATCCTCAATAACCTGTAGGAGCTCCAGCAGCCTGACCAGTAAGCTCATGAAATCCAACATCACCAAACTCGCCTACAATGCATGAATTACGTGAGCTAATGCCCAGTAAGTGAAAATCATGCATGCTTACTACAAATTCAATGCATTCCAAAATGTTTTACCAGAAATGCGCAAAATGAGTTTGAAACATTTTATTCGGAATCATTTCCTTTTATTGGGCCATTGACCCATATGCTATGCACCAGAAATAACTCAACATAATATTAATGATCAAGTTGTCCAGTCCGTATGTCTCACATTCCCGAAGTAATGTCTCACATGACACTAAACATCAATAATCAATCACCCCCGTCCGAATGTCTCACATACCCGGCGTGATGTCTCACATGACAACTGGGCTTTAATAATCAATGAGCCTCGTCCAATGTCTCACATACCCTAAGTGATGTCTCACATGGCACGAGCTCAATAATAATCATATTGACACCGCTTTAGGGCCATCTCCCGGGACCACGAGGTCCACCCCTGTCTTCCCCAATGATCCCCCAGAGTCTTCCCCGACGTGTCAATAAGGATACGATCAAGTGGTCCGCCCCTCGTGACCATCGAGGCACACCCCACAACCCCTATGATCCTCCGAGGAGTAGCACCCATCGCACCCTAAAATATATCATAAAAGCATGCCTCACATGCCTCGGTGCACTAGCAGTGGCCAACCAAAACCTTTTCTTTTCATAGAAAGTTACCATGTCGTGCATGCCTCATCTCAACAATGCTCATATGTTTGTATGCACGTGCAAATGCCAATGAATGACATGCTCAATGAAACAATAGTCATCACACTCCAATATCCACCAAGCAACATATGAACACCAAGGTTTCCATAATGCATTCATCCAGATACAAGAATTGCATTAGTATCAATAAAACAGGAAATACTATGTTCAAGCATTGTAGTTGCAGATGGATTTTCACTTACCGTATCCTGTCGTGCCTTACTGATTCGTTAAACCGTAACTCCTCAATATTAGATGTGAACAATTTGTAATGATACAAGATATTGATTTCTAAAATTTAACTGACAAGTTTCCTACATCTATCCTTATAAATAGGCTCGAATTTCCAATTTAATTGCGTAGTAATCAAACTTAAATCTCATGATAAAAACATTTTAATCAAACCTCCTAATGTGTACCTTAATTTCTTATTTAAAAATATAATAACAATTCAAAATCAATTCACAACTAAAGACCTGAAACTATTCCAATTTTATCATTTAATTAATGCGGTAAGTGGGTACATCCCGCTTTTCAAATGGGAAAATTGTAATTAATTGTTAAATTAATCTTTGGTCGTCACTATCAGACAAGATATGAAGTGAAGATAAATTTTACACACTAATCAGCAAGTTTCTTCAATATGCTAACCATTATCTCTCTTTTTATTCCTCTTTCACATTTAGATTTCGAACCTATACAACTTAATTATTTTCTTTACTGGTAATATTAATTAGGATATACGCATGTTTTATTTAGAACATATGGTCTTTATATAGTTGCATAGATAAAAATATAAATATATTAGAATTCTAATAAATTTCATCACCAATATATAGTATGTAAATAAGGTACCGTGTATTTCTCACATCCAGAATCCCCGAATCATAATTTACCTTTAAATTAATTAACCCAACATCATATTTTAACTAAATAAAAGAAGAGCATAATCTTGGAGATGATTCTTACCAGTATGTATATATCTCTTCCTGTTGCTATCCAAGCTGAGTCCCACTTTATTTCTAATCACCCGTGTATGCGCATATATGAGATACATGAGTTTCTAGATGATTTATATTACTCCTTATCCCTTCTTTTCGGTTAAGGCGGTGGCAGAGTGCTTGTATATCTACTATACATATAATTATTAATTTATATGGGTATGATATTAGCTTATATGTATATTTAGATTAAGTTTGCACCTTAACTTAATGGATCTGCTTGTTTCGTGTGTAATATATATATATACATATATATATATATATATTGAAGATACTGTTACATTAAGCTGTTAGATGTACAGTTAAGTTAGTTAGGAGTTTGTTGAGAAGTTAGTTGGTTAGTTGAGGTTTCTAGAAGCAGCAACTTGGTGTATATATACTGTAGCTCTGTGACCTTCAAATGATATGCAAACATTATATTTCAGTTTTATATTTTCCCCTTTACAATCATCTTTCAACATGGTATCCTGAGTCATCTTGGTCTCACTCCTTTTTTCGCTGCTCTCTCTCTCTCCGGTCATCTTCTCCGGTGATTGCTCCGATGGCTCCTGCGTCGATGGCTGTCTCTCCTCTGGTTCTTCCTACCTTTGCGCCTATCTCGATTCGTCTAGATCGCTCCAACTATTTTTTCTGGCGTACGCGAATTCTGTCAAATGTCAGAGCTCATGCTTTTGATGGTGTTCTTCTTGGTTCCGCTCCTTCTCAACCTTCTCCGAGTTCTTCCGATGGTGCTACGATTCTCCGATGGACATTCAATCTCAAAATTGGCACAGACGTGATCGCTTTTCTTTTTCGATTGGCTACTCTCTACGATTTCTGAGTCGATGTTAGGTCATGTCTCCAGGTGCACTTCTTCTGCTGAGCTATGGTCTGTTTTGGAATCTCTCTTTCATACTCAGTCCAAGGCTCGTGTTATGCATCTCCGAAATTTACTACTCAACACGAAGAAAGGTGATTTAACTATTGAAGAATATTTCCTAAAAATGCGTAGTATTGTTGACAATCTTCATGATCTTTGGAAAAATTATATCGATGAGGATCCGATTCATACATATTGGGTTGGATGTGGTAGTGAGTATGAGGTCATTATTGTTAATCTTAGTTCTCGATCCGGTGATATTTCTTTACAAGATGCTCAATATGCGCTACAGACTCATGAGATGCGTATTCAGCAGTCATCTCAAAGTGTTACTCCTTTTATTGATGTTCCATTTCAATCTCCTTCTGCAAATGTAATGTTCAATGGATTGCCTAAGAGAGCTCCTGAAGGTTTTCCTCATCGAGGCGGTTTTTCTAGAGGACGAGGTAGAGGTCGGTTTGGTAGAAATCGCGTGGTTTGTCAAATCTGTGGTAAAGCAAATCACATAGCCTCGAAGTGTTTCAAAAGATTTGATTCCACGTTCCAAGGCTTAAATTTCAACTCTACACAGGCTCATCTTGCTGCTTTTCCTGCTCCACATTTTTCTGGTTCCACTTCTCATGGTGCTCTGCCTCAGTTTATGTCTCCTATGTCTCCTTCTTGCTCAAGTATATCTTCAGGTGCTTCTTATGGTATGGATGGATCTCATGGAGGCTCTCCTTCTATTCTGGGAAGTCCTCCTTCTCCCTACCAGAATTATTCCCCTGCTGCACCTTTGAATGATGGCAACTGGTTTGTTGATAGTGGAGCCTCAACACATGTGACTTCGGATTTTGGCAACCTCAGCCTTCATTCACCCTACACTGGCTCTGAGAAGTTAACTGTTGGTAATGGTTCATCCCTTCCTATTTCCTCTATTGGTTCCTCTTTCATTCCATCTCCCACAATTCATAAGCCTTTTCTATTACACAATATCCTCTATGTTCCTAAAATCACAAAAAAAATTGCTGAGCATTTCTCAATTTACCAATGACAATAATGTGTATGTTGAATTTCACAAATCTTCTTGTTTTGTCAAGGACAAAAACACACATCAAATCCTGCTGAGAGGAACTCTTAAAGGAGGTCTTTATCACATGGATCTCAACCAACTTCTTCCTCAGAAACTGAAGTCTTCTTCATCCTTCAGTAATTCTCCATGCTCTTTTGTTTCCAACACTGAGTCTTCTAGTGATCAGTTCTTGTGGCACAAAAGGGTAAGACATGCATGTCCTGCTGTTGTTTCTGCTGTACTAAAAATTCTGAATAAGCCATTCTCTGTAAGACATAATTCCTTTTGTGATGATTGTAATATTGGCAAATTACATAGTTTTTCATTTCCATCAACTGTCTCTCATGCTCTAGCTCCTTTTGATTTAATTTTTTCTGATGTATGGGGGCCTGCTTCCACACCATCTACTCATGGCTTCAGATATTATATTCATTTTAGATGCTTTCACTAGATACACATGGATCTATCCTATGCACAGCAAAAGTGATGCCATTTCATGTTTAAAACATTTTCTTCTTCTTGCTGAGAGACAATTTCATACTAAAATAAAAGCCTTTCAATCTGACTTTGGGGGTGAATATAGACCTATTGCCACTTTTCTTCACTCCTTAGGTGTTCAAATACGTCACCCTTGTCCATATACACACCAACAAAATGGTCTCCCTGAGAGAAAACATCAACACATCACTGATATGGGCCTCACACTCCTTGCTGGTGCACATCTTCCTTATAAGTATTGGTGGGATGCTTTTGAATGTGCAGTTTTTCTCATTAACAGGTTACCTACTCCTGTTCTACAAAATCTATCTCCTTTTCAGTATATTTTCAAATATACTCCTGATTATTCTTTCCTTAAAGCTTTTGGTTGTTCTTGTTTTCCTTTTCTAAGGCCTTATGCTCATTCCAAACTTCAATTTAGATCATCTAAATGTGTTTTCCTTGGCTATAGTCCTCTACACAAAGGTTACAAATGTCTACATCCATCTGGCCGCATCTATATATGTAGAACTGTCAATTTTAATGAACTTGAGTTTCCCTATCCCTCGTTGTTTCCCTCAGTCTCTCAGTCTCCATATCCCAGGTCTGTCTCTGCCACACCTATTCCCCCTCAGTTCTTAGCACAACAATCCATTTATGTTCCCTCTTCTGCTCCAAGTCTTTCTATCATCCCTTCTCCTGTTCCAGCACCTCATTCTCCACCTCTCACTCCTTTGCCCATTCCCTCCCCATCTCCTGCTCCTATTCATCCCATGATCACTAGAGCTAGAGCAGGTATCCATAAACCTAAAATCTCCACTGCTCTCACATCTGTTTCTGAACCAAAATCAATTAGTGAGGCTCTCTCTGATCCCCAGTGGAAAAGTGCTATGCAAGCTGAGTTCAATGCCTTAATCTCTAATCACACTTGGGACTTAGTTCCTCCTTCTCCTCATATGCAGATTGTTGATCATAAATGGGTTTTCAGAGTTAAATATCACTCAGATGGTACAGTTGATAGGTTAAAGGCTCGTTTAGTTGCTAAAGGTTTTCAACAATTGCCTGGTATTGATTATTTTGAAACATTTAGCCCAGTTGTCAAACCTATCACCATCAGGCTTATGTTTTCATTAGCTGCTGCCAGGGGTTGGAAAATTGAACAGGTGGATATAAACAATGCGTTTCTTAATGGAGATATTAATGAAACAGTGTATATGTCTCAGCCTGTTGGTTTTGTTGATTCTTTGAGGCCCCAGCATGTTTGCAAGTTAACTAAGGCTCTCTATGGGTTGAAACAAGCTCCAAAGGCTTGGAATGACAAGCTAAAAGCCTTTCTCATGTCCATCGGATTCAAAAGTTCTATGTCAGATCCTTCCTTATTTTTTCTAAAGACTGGGCCTCATTTTGTTTTGGTTCTTGTTTATGTTGATGATATACTTCTCAAAGAGGATGATCATAGTTCTGTGCTTTCCATTATTCAGCAGTTGAACAAAACTTTTGCACTGAAACATTTGGGGGAAGTTCATTATTTTCTGGGAATTGAAACTCACAAGTTGCCTGCTGGTATTTTGCTTAACGAAACTAAGTATGCCACTGATATCCTGAAGAAAACTAATATGCTGGATTCCAAGCCCTGTGACAGCCCTTACAATGCAACTCAGAAGCTCTCTCTTGCTGATAGTGATCCTTTTCCTCTGCCTACTCTCTACAGGAGCACTAATGGTGCCCTTCAATATCTCACTTTGACCCGGCCTGATCTATCCTTCATCGTGAACAAGTTAAGTCAGTTTTTGCATGCTCCTACTATCCAACATTGGGGTGCCTGCAAAAGGGTTCTTCGTTACATTAAAGGGTCCCTTTCTCAAGGCCTTCTGTTTCAGCCTTTTACCAAGATGCAACTTCATGGTTTCGCGGATGCCGATTGGGCTAGCTCTCTTGATGATCGTCGTTCCACTGGAGGTTTTTGTGTCTACCTTGGTCCAAATCTCATCACTTGGAGTTCCAAGAAGCAAGATGTGGTTGCCCGCAGCAGTACGGAATCCGAGTACCGTGCCTTAGCCACTGCTACTACGGATCTTGTTTGGATTAAGTCTCTTTTCTCTGAGCTTGGTCTGTCTCTTGTTGATCCCTCTATTCTCTGGTGTGACAATGTCAGTGCTATCTCCTTGGCCTCTAACCCGGTGTTTCATGCTCGTACTAAGCATATCGAAGTAGATGTTCACTATATTCGTGAGAACGTCCACAACAAGGAAGTTGAAGTTCGGTTTGTCCCGTCAGAAGATCAAATTGCTGATATCCTAACTAAACCTTTGTCTGTAAACCGTTTTAAATTTCTTTGTCGCAAGTTTTCTCTTAGTACTCCCCAGGGCTTGGTTTGAAGGGGGTGTATTGAAGATACTGTTACATTAAGCTGTTAGATGTAAAGTTAAGTTAGTTAGGAGTTTGTTGAGAAGTTAGTTGGTTAGTTGAGGTTTCTAGAAGCAGCAACTTGGTGTATATATACTGTAGCTCTGTGACCTTCAAATGATATGCAAACATTATATTTCAGTTTTATATTTTCTCTTTTACAATCATCTTTCAACAATATATATGTATATATATATATATATATATGATGTACATGTAAAAGTCAAACTTTATCACTTTCATGTTTCTAGAGATTTCATAGATATGTTATAATATATATGCATATAGTATTCTACTTTATCATATTATACTTCGTAATTACCATTTCAATTATATTTTTATGTACATAGTTAATGTATTCTATATATGCATTATACATATACATATTTATAAAAATAATATATGTCTTGTAGATAAAGCTAGCCATATTTCCTTTTAATTTATGTAGAAAAACGACTTTAGTCTAGTGATACAACAACTAGTAATGTACGAGAATTCTAGAATCATAAGATTAATCATGTCATATTAAATGAAATACATTAGGCCAATTCCAATATCAATGTAGGTAGCACATAATAGAATATAATGCACAAACTATATTGGCCTAGTGAGTAGTGAGAGGCTCGGGTATTACAGGATATCTGGATATGGATCCAAAAATTGCACAACAAGTACCAGTTGTCTAATGGTGGAATTTAATTCCCAGCCTTTGCATAGATCCGAGTTTGATTCTCGGTTGCTGCATGCATTTTTAATTTTTTTTAATTTACCAGGTTATGGATCCGGATCCGAATAGGATCCGTCTTACGGATTATGATCCGTAAGACAGTCCTATGGGAGACCATCTCAAAAAATCCTTATGTGTTTAGGATTCATCTCATGAACTTAGATCCATGAGACGGTCTCACATAAGACCTCCTCTTTAATTTATATGGCATAAAGGGAACACTTGATACACGAATATAAATCTAATACGAATGATATATATATAAAAAACACTAACTTAATATATATATATATATATATATATATATATATATATATATATATATATATAGGGGAGGATCCAGTGAGACCACCCTTCTAGGTGAGACAATATGGACCAATCTCAACCATCCCCCTGCATACATCAAAGGCTAGGATTAATATCGGATAATAATAGATTAACCAATTAATTAAATACCAGTAAGGGTAAAATTGTCAAACAAAAATGTCCGGGGACTGTCCAATATGGAATCAGTTATGGAAGTAAGAGAATCACGCCCATTAATGTGTGGTGACCGTGTGTGTGCTCTGCGATGATTGTACTGCATATTTAATATTATTATATTGCATATTTAACATATATGTACTGCATATTAAAATTGTCAAACAAAAAAAAACATGTGGGGAGAGAGAGAGAGAAGAGAATCGAGAGAGAGAGAGAGAGAGAGAATCACACTCATTATTATATCGCATATTTAACATATATTTACTGCATATTTAACACTATTATACTGCATATTTAACAAATATGTACTGCATATTAAAATTGTGCAACAAAAACATGTGGGACCGTGTATAGATAGAGAATCATGTTCATTAACATGCGGGGACCGTGAATTAAGGAATCGATTATATATATATATATATATATATATATATATATATATAAATATATATAAAATAGAAAAGAGAGAGAATCACACTCATTATTCTACTTTGCATATTTAACATATATTTACTGCATATTTAATATATATGTATTGTCTCATCTAATGAGAGTGGTCTCATTTGAACAAAATTATATATATATATATATAGGGATGTGATCTCATGTGGCAACCTCTTACCATGTGGCAGTGTGGACATATCCCATCCATCCATCTTATTCAATCAATAGTTCATATTAGGCCCAAAAAATGCTATTTTTCAATTATTTTATGTGTAAAAAGGGCAAATCGATAACTATCAAAATGGTGAAAAATAATACCATATTTAGTTACCTAAAATCAAGGGATATATTCAATATCACCTTTCCATAATAGACACGCCTAATTATGAGCAAAAAAAAAAAAAAACGGATTCACCCTCTTCTTCACTCTTCATTGACGCAATACAATAGGAAAAAAAATTGCATCAAAATCACAAAAATAATCCTATCCACCAAAATTAATCAAGCGATGCTTAAAATTCCAATTATTGCAAATTAGGTGTATGCATGTGCAACTTAATGACTTATGTGATGAATTCTTGTATGATATAGGTATGCATGTTCATGCACTTAAAAAATTCATGTGTTTAATTGCCTTGTAATCTGGAAATTTCATGTATAATTGGATAAATTACAATTATTGGACCTTAAATGCAAAAATGGCAAATTGGTGGACTTAATTGCAGGAAGATAAAACATAAGGGACCCCTCTATAATTTCTCGATTTTTGGACTGTACGTATGTTTAAAAATAAAATTTTGACATAATATTAAAGTTTTAAAGGCTTTTAGATAATAAAAATCAACTCTTGAAAGCCCAAATACTAGATTGTAAAATTTTGAAAGTTTAAGGGCTAAGATGCAAATTTCGAAACTATACCAGCTCCACTTTCAAAATTTAGAAAATTTTAAACTTTAAGGACTGGAAAACACATATTTTAAATGTATTCCAAAAATCAAAATATTTTGAGTTAAGAAATGCAATTTTTGTAAAATTGGGGGACTAATATATAAAATACCAAGGTTGCAGAAATCGCTAGGCGCTAGTGGGGCAGCATCGGGGCAACTAGAAACACTATGTTTTTCTTTTTTTTCATTTTTTTCATTTTGGTCGATTTTTGCCGATTTATTCTGACTAGACCGCCTAGGCCGATTTTTTCCCGATTTTTGCCAATTTGTTTGGCCGCCTAGCCCGCCTAAGAGGGCACCTAGGCCGATTTTTACAACACTGTAAAATACTAAACTTAAAGACCAAAATGAAATTTTCAGAACTTATACAGTCCGTGTACCTGGAAATGTACCTTTAACTATGATTTTATAATATTTTGAACCTATAGTTCAAATCTCATAACAATTGGACTCCTAATAAACCTTAAGGGCAAAAACTTAAAAATTGGACTAGAATTGAATTTTTAAAAGTAAGGGACCTAAACTAACACTTTTTCAAAACTGCTTTTGTCCCAATAAACCACTGACCTTAGTGATATTTTAAAATTATAATCACATTAAAATCTCTTCTGGTTTGTGAGATTCGATTATTTTAAACTCGAGGCCCGAAATGACAATTTTGACGGGCCAAAAAGGGAATTTACCAAAAACCCAAACCCAAACTTTTGAAAATCTGAATCACTCAACAATTTTGAGAATTTAGGAACTGACCTTATAATTTTCCGAGGTCGAGACAAAAACTTATTCAATTTTAAACTCGATAAAGACTAGTTTTTCCAAAACGGGGTTAGTTATATAATTTTCTTTTAACAAGGACCTCAAATTAATTATTTTCCCTTATTATAGCCCTGGTACTACTGACTTATATATAATTATTTATAAATTTAGTTTCTTAAAAATTCCCGTGACTTAGCGGATCCCCTTGACTGGATAATATGCGTTTCGCGGGACAACTTCCTCGCCTTGTGACCTTGAACTTACAATGGGACTTACATCTCACCTAATTACCAAACCATCGAAGATTAGTTATCTTCCCGATAATTAACTACAACCAATCATTACTCCATCAATGCCGATAAATGCCACCTGCAAAAATTTCCCATAATTACACTTGAACCGCTTCCTTGAATTTATATACTCGAATGCCTTGTTGACATATTATACCCGTGATTATCTACATGCTTGAGTCAACTTAGTGTGTCGAGCTCACAGTCGGAGTGGACCAGTCGGGGATAGAACCGGACAGCTCGGCTGCTATTCCACTCTCCGGCCCCATCGTCCTAATCCCACAACTGCGGACGGAGTGTCCAAGGAAAGTGGGTCATACTACTTGAGGTATAATCGCGATTATGACAATCCGGGCCTTGCAAGCCTTGCAAATACTTGTTGGATTTGTCGTACCTATGGAGCGATAAGGTGACAGACCTTAAGCCATCTTGCTTGGGGAGTGACAAGGTAGAACGAAGGAATCGTTGTCTGATCCACACGAGTCTGGAGTTACTCGGATCGGAATACTTGCTTGGGTTGGCGCTACATTTCCGTACGCAACCATAATTGAATCTTTAGGTTGGCGTTACACTTCCGTACGCAACCACTACTTGACTTGTTTGAATTCACACATAGTGCTTGTATGTACATGATCTCTTTTCATCAAAACTGTATAAATATATTATTTTAAATATCATATTGCATGCGGACTGTGTGTGATACACGCATCATAACTCACACATTTTTCACATAACGGTTTTCTTGCATATATATATATATATATCCACACTCTCACACGATCACCCATCCACTGAGAGTTTTCGTCTCACCCCCTCTGGTTTTGAAATGGCCAAATGGTGAAGGTCCATATGATGACAATGTGGACGGGAAGACCAGACCACGGAGTGATCCATTCCCGTGTTATTCGAGTGTCCTGGATTTCTAGTTAACTGCTTTGTTGGACTGTTTTTCTTAAGTTGTAATTTTAAGGGCATAGGACCCTTGGACTTGTTAAGTTAGAATTTGGGTTGTAATTTGGTTTACTTGACATTTTGGACTGTAATATTATTCCGCTACAACATTACTCTGTTTTATTTTGGGATTACTCTTGATGATCGACTAGACTTATTTGGCTTAATTCATGTTTAAGTTATTGATCACGTCATGGTCCCGTTGGGGCGTGACATAAACGATGCGGCTTTGACATACGAATAAACACCTCAAGGAAATTTAAGAACAAGGAGATCCGGCTGTAATACATTGTTTGTAACAGAGAAGGTTACAAACATACATCGTCACATACAAAACAACGAATCAGAGTTTCAAACCATTGTGGGAGCAACGCCAACTGCATATTAGAATACACAATGAAGGGTGCATACACTATAAAGAATTTCGAAGAGCGCCACACGCATTCTTTCAATTCGGAATCGTACATATATTTTCTTATGATGAAATGGAATTTAAATTTTGGACACAAATAATTCATTATCAATTGTTCAAAGGCCAACATAGGCAGTTTGAAGACACACCACATATTCAGACAAATGGTTGGGGGATTTTCACAAGCTGGTGCATTACCAATTGATTTCAAGAATTTCAAAAGAGATTTGAAGGCATACATACGAGGTGCAGATGCACAGTTAATAATCGCCAGATTCTTGAAAAAAAAAAGACGTGTCCAGGAATGACCTTTAGTTATGACATGGACGAACAAGACCAACTAACGAGACTTTTCTGGGCAGACCCTATTTCGGTGCGAAATTATGCAATGTTCGGGGATGTTATTTCATTTGATGCCACTTACAACACAAACAGGTTAGTTGGGGAGTAGAAATGTGGCATATATAGATCACTACATGTGTACATATATAAATAAGGTTATAATAGTCTGATTGTGGTGTAAATACATAAATGCGATTGTGCACAAATAAAGTTATAATAGTGCATGATATAATGTTTATTAGTTGTAGCTTATTTAGGTATTGATATATTATACTCTAAAATTAAGGATTGCAGTGAACAAATATAACAACATTAGTGTATAATCATAAAATACATGGTATACATTTACTATACATTGATGTCTGCCAATCTTTCGTGTACTCAGGTACAAAATAGTTTTTGCACCATTCACGGGGATTGACAACCATCGTCGCTGTGTAACGTTTGCTTGTGGATTGCTATTGAAGGAAGATGAGGAATCCTATGTATGGTTATTCAGAAAATTTATGGAAACCATGCGCAAAGAGCCGTACTACATTGTGACCGATCAGGATCCGGTGATGAAGAACAGATTTCAAGTACTTTTCAAGACTGCAAGACACTACTTATGCATGTGGCACATAATGGAAAAGGTTATCACCAAAGTAGGACATACATTGTTCAAGAATGATGAATTCTTACGTCGTCTAAACTCGGCAGTTTGGGATGAAAAAAATGAATGGCGCTGAGTTCGAAAAATTATGACAGTCAGTGATGACAGATTTTGATCCAGAAAAACATCCGTGGTTTACTAAAATGTTTGAAATCAGAGAGAGTTGGATCCCTGCTTATATTCGAGATGTTCCCATGGGGGGTTTGATGCAGACTACATCGCGGTCTGAAAGCATGAACATTTGGTTTGGTGGTTTTACAAATCCACAAGTAAATTTGGTATAGTTCTTCATGCAATTTGATAGCGCAATAGAGTCGCAACGACATGCGGTACACAAACTAAATAACGATAGTGACACCCTTATTCCAGAGTGCAAGACACCATTGGATATTGAAAAACATGCATCAACATTGTACACGCATGCTATTTGTAAAAAAATAAGCCTAGAGATCGCAACCGCGTATTACAAATGTTCAGTGCACATGGTAACCAGTTCAGGTAGCAGCTGTTCCTACTCAATAAAGGACAAATATGATGCTATTTTCAATGTACTGTACTGTAAGGAAGAAAAAAGTGCGGTGTGTAACTGCAAAATGTTCGAAATGCACGGTATTTTGTGTTAGAGCATATTCGTTGTATTCAAGAAACTCAATGAAATTCCCAAGAAATATGTGCCTAATCGATGGATGAGACTAGCATCCATACATTCATCAACAACAAGCGGGCAACTATACGAATTCAACGGTGGTCAAGAAGCAGCAACAACACTAAATGAATTATGGTCAACCTTCCACAACTGCATACAACTTGCAAGCGGTAGAGTGGAAAATTTGGCTGACTTAGCACGCTTAATATCTGAACACAAAGACAAGTTAGCCCACGAACAAGAAAAATGATATGACGGTGGTAATGATGCACTATTTGAAACTTACTGCAGCTCTAGTTCTCAAATGGACATCTTAGTATTGCCACCACAACAAGCTCATAATAAGGGCAACGGAAGCCAGATTAAAAGCAGGATACAGAGCTAAAAAGAAAAAGGCAATCCGTGCAAGCACCAAACTAAAGAGAAATTGTAGAACATGCGGCAAAATTGCATCACACAATAGCCGTACATGTCCCGAACAACCTACAGAATGAGAAAACCCTTTTTCATGCATTTTGAATGTTGTGCTTTCCAAAAACTCATATCAAATATTTGTCTTATGTTAATTGTCTGTCATTTATTGTCTATTTGAATGCCATTTCTATTCTAAATGTGCATTATTTTTATGTCTATATGACTAAAGTAATAAAAAACTTGCCTTAAACCATAAAAGCTTTGAGAGTATAATTGCTATATATGTGCCTATTACTGTTAATTATACACGTCATTAGTAATTATGCGCCAACTTGTCTTGTCTTCAGTTTTTTGGTATTTTAATACCATTCTCAAATTCAAAACTATATGTCTGCCAAAATACTACTAAATGTTTACCAACTCAACGTTAATTGTACGTTTTAATATAAATTGAGTTTTAAATTTTTAAAGGATTGCATTGAAATCCAAAAACTAAAAATAATTATAGTACTACAGTACACAAATTGCTTATAAATTATGCACTGACACGATTCGTTAACACCTATAAAATAATAGCAAAAGCTCCATTATAAACATGTATATACCAAAAAATTAATAAACATGTACCACAATGCTATTAATTGTGTACTGTTTATTCACTAACCATAAAGCATAAAAAAAGACACATCTTAAACATAGAAAATATATTTGCATAAGATCATTCTGTAATAAGTCACCAAAATGTTGTTAATTTTACAGTGAAAAACTATAGTCTAGTCTAATATAGTAATAAAAACGTACTTAAACACCCCATCTAACAAAACAAACCAACTATCCATATCAAAACTACTTGCCAATGACAAATTTTTTAGCCAACCCAAGAACCCTGCCTTTCCCTTGGTTCAGGTCATGCATCAGAAATGCATGGCAATATAACGTCCTCAGTCATGCAAATTCCGCAGCATTGGCCTTGTCAAATCCACAATCCATTTCTTCAATGCTCTCCCAATGTAGGTCTCCATATGACGCATGTCATAGACCCCACAATCGATTTTGTTTTGTGCATCCCTCCACGACATGGCAAATCTTGTTGGGGAACATTTTTCAACATTACGCACTGCCTGATAACAACCACATGCTTGCAAATATCGAGAGTGTAGGTCCCAAGGGGTGTGAGAGTAAGGTTTAGAAGGGGGGGTTTAATAAACCTTACCAACTTTTCAATTTAGTCCTTTTTAAAAGTTCAAAGTTAATACTTCACAGCTGAGTCCTTGATGGACAACTAAGTTAGTTAACCAGCAGAGTTAGCCACTCAACAGACTCGACTGAGCTGTTGATAGAATAACTCAGTTGTTTTGACTAAAACTTAACTTGACTATGATATGTTTTCAGCAGAAGACTTAACACCCTTGAATTTGGTTTAAGTTTGTTTTAATACTTGGTTTTAGCACTTTGTTGATTATCAATTGGATAGCAAATTTATCAAATGAGATATTAAAGTAATGTGCGAAAATTAAAGTGTTGAAATGTAAATGACACAATAAATTTTTATAGAGGTTCCAAGATGGGGTAATTCTTCTACTCCTCTCTTCTCCAACTCCTGGAGGAATCCACTAAGTATTGTTCAGTATACAAAGTGGTAATCAGTCCAGATGCAAGTCTTGATCACACAAATGACTTGATCCTTTGGGACTCGATCGGAGATGCCTTGGTCACACAAACTGGCTTCTCGTGCGACTCGAACTTCTTCACAGCGTTTGCCTTGCTACTACAGCCCACTTGCTCAAGGTTCTTGGATTTGATCACGAAGCCCTCCCAAAAACTTGAAACTGGTTCGACCTTGAACCTTTCTACAATCCTCCTTGGAATGTAGACCCCTTGATTCTTCAAATGTTTCCTCTTCAACTGATTGAAGTCGTCTTTCCTTCACAGGTAAGTGTTGGATTGATTTCCTTCGTAATGTAGGCTTGAGGATTGAACTTGAATGATTTGAGAATATTTCAGGTTACAGTTTGAATAATAGCTTGAAAGTTCCAGGTAATAAGGGTAACCTTTTCTCAAATAAAATCCTCAGCCTTTTATAGTGTTCTTTTGAAAATTTGCCCGTTGAAGAGATGGGCTAATTTCCAAAAGACACTTGTGGTCATTGGCTTGTCTTGTTGCGATCCTTGAAATTGACATTTCCTCGTATGAATGATTCTTGACTTTTCGAGTTCGACACACAGTGCGAGCTTCCCATTGGTTTATTCCTTTTGCACGCTTCTCGGACTAAGCACATCAAGAAAGGCGATGGAGGTATTACTTGTTTAAGTAATTCTCTTGACTCGCGGCAACGGATCTCTTTCGATTGCCTCGACTTGACCGCATTTCCTTGACTTCCCCAGGTGACTTGAGCGCCTTCCAATCATTGGATGACTCATCCGTCACTTCAACTTGAGACTTGACTATCTTGAATTAACTTGACCGACACTTCACTCACCGCATCTCACCGCACCTTCATCGAATTCCTATCTTCTCTTCTTTGCCACACTCAAATTGTCTCACAAATGAGTTTTCCTTTTAGTCTCCGTTGACTTCTTGTATGTTCGAGGCATAGCTGAGTTAACTCACTTCGACCCGAAATATCTATTACAATGCAATTTACAACAAAAATGGGGTGCCAACTTTCTATTCTAAGTTTTACATGGCATTCATCAAAATCTAAAAATTAATTTCCCAACAATTTCCCCCTTTTTGATGATGCCAAAACTTAAAACATTCATACAATAATTAAACAAAAAAGATACGTGCATGACAATGTAGAATCACGCAAATGTATGCATAGAATCAATCTTTTATTGATCATAACATTGTTGTTCTTTACACAGCTGTTTAAAGAGTGTATCAGAGCTTAAGCAGAACTTAATGTAACCATGTTATTCTATATGTACGCAAGTATAGAAATTATACAATTTTATTTAATGTACAAAAGACTTGCATAAAGATGTATTTACATAGTAAAATACATGAAGGGGTGGACAGCAACACTTCATCTCATTCGCTGCCTCCTTCTTTCCTCTTCTTCAGCTTTGTCATCTTCTGACCTTTTTCTTTTCTTTTCTTCTTCAGTCACCTTCTTTTTCTCATAAACCTTTCTGGCAGCTTCATCTCTCCTTTTTATTTCTTGTCTTTCCTCCCACAGCTGAGTTTGTCATCTATTTTCTTCTTCAATCCTCTTCACATACTCAAAGATTGTTCTTAGCCACTTGCAAGTTGGCTACTTCGTCGAATCCACCTAATAGATCCCTCCTTTCTTGCCGGATCTATATACTCAATGTTTTTGGGCGGAGGTCTAGGTCCAAACCTCTTCCTCCTCCATCGCTTCTTCCTCTCGCCTCAGGCGTGTATTGTCTTGGGGCCTTCTTTTTCCCAAATGAGTGACTAGCAGAGTGATCGCGAGTCTCGTCTGTCTGTCGCCTTCTTTCACATAGCTTGAGGCCTTTTTCCCAATACAAATCCCGGCTTGAGCCATGGACATATTTGCGAAGTAACCCTGGATGTGAGCGTCTTGAATTCATCAACAGATATTGGATCGGTTCGACATCCGAAATGGCATATGTGTCTCGATCTGTTGGAATGTCTCCATGTTGTTTGAAATATCCATAACTCGGGCATCCATCTTTCCTTCCACCTCCTTCATCCCCGCTTCAACTATCTTTCTCTTTTCACCCATGGGTACTTGTAGGATGTTGGAGCCAGAGTCAGTCACAGGGAGTTTCTTTGATGATATCACCGTGACAAGACCTTGTTGGGGGTTTTAGCAATCATCAAGGTCATATCTTTCGAACCTTCCCCCTCAACAGATTTTCCTTTCTTCTCTCTTCTCTTCTCTTCCTCACTGTCTTTCCCTTCACAACGTCCTCCTTTTCACTTTAGATCCTTTCAACGCCTTTAGGTATTCCTCTTCCCCCTTTTTGGCATCATCAAAGGAGAGAGGAACCCCTGGAAACAAGCTAGCAAGTATGAAGTCCAAGCGGCTGATGGCTGAATTATGCTTCAAATCTGCTGTGGAGTATGCTGCACGGAATTCGGAGCGGATGGCGTTGGATTCAGCTATCACTGACTTCATTTCAGCCATGAGGAGGCTGAACTTCCTATCCATGTTCTCTTCTACCCGCAGAAGCTCTTTCTTATGAAATTCACGCAACAACAGCATCTACGTGTTGTGAGACTCATGCATTCGATCAATGTTCTCTTGCATTCTTGTCTTTATTTCAAAGATTCTCACCCCAGCCGTTAGCAATTTATTGAACAATGTCCTAAAATATCGAGCTTGTTCTCGCGCATTGTTTGCTATTATTGCCACCATTCCCGGATCCTCGACAATTATTCCTCACGGATCGACAAAGAAGATTTGCGTCTCGGTTATCGACCTCATAACCAGGTGAGGCCTGGTGCCTCTCCATCTTCTCTATCTCTGCAAATATGGCCTTGAAAACTTCTCGAACCTCACCGTCATACTGTCTCAATCATGCCAACCAAATCGTCAAAAGTCAAAGTCTGGGGACGATGGTGTCTGTTGGAATAACGGGATCAGTTTATGGAAACGTTCTTGATCTCGAGCTGATTCTTCAGGAAGTTCAGGTACTTCCAAAGAGAAGGGAAACAATTCTTCAAATGGATCATCATGGGCAACGGGAATCTGCTCAATGACAACTTGTGCTCGTGAAGTTCTCGGTGGAGTCGATCCTACTGCAGCTTGGGGAGCCTGCACAATTGACTCTGTTTGGTGGTCATTGTGGAGTTGACCAGTGGGCCGAGCCTCATTGTCTTAACAGCTTAAATCGGTCTCACCGATTTTTCCATATGAGTTGACGGTCTTTGGCAATATCGGAAGCGTCATCGGGCGATGATGAGATTTGCATGGGTGGCTCATCATCAGAATTAAAGGTTTAGCGAGTAGCCTTAAGGTCAGGCTTACTCGTGCTTGGGAGAACATCCTCAGCTGAGTCTTTTGGATGGGCAATTGGGGATGACTCAACTTCGTCTTCACCTTCAGATCCCAGAAAGGTTACATCAGGATTTTCTTGGGAATTGTGAAGAGCACTTATCTCCTTTTCGGATGGATCAATGATAGTGGGAGGGATGTTACGTGTTCTGATCTCTTTACCCCGGGAAGTGTCAACCTCCCGTTGGCCTTCATTACCTCCTGCAGTCTCAATCTGCGGGGGGCCTTGGGCCGTCCCCGGCGATGTCACTGTCTTGGGGTCTTCCGAGGTGGCATCCACCGGAGTATCAACCCCATAGATTGCACTTTCATTGCCCAGTGTTAACTCCCGGGCGCTCCTTCCTATGCCTCAACCGCATCGCATCGCGCGTCATTGCCTTTGTAGAGCGGTTTGCACTTCAGCACTTCAGATAGTCTTAATTGTCGAGCCTCGTCGACAACTTGCTTTGTATACATTTGTTGTTCCTTCTCCACTTCGCCTCCAAGATTCGTTGTGGAGTCACCGCCATCCTCCGACCTTGCTGCGGGGAGGGAGTTTCCACCTCACCGGGCACACCACCGAGTGACTTGGAATGGGGTCACTCGTCTCCGGACTCCCGTTCCCTTTGAGTATTCAGTAGTTGGCCGTTGGGCGGGTGGTAAAACACCTTCATTAGGGGTTGGCTCGATTGGGGTCCCCACAATCCCGCCATCGCTAGTTCCCTTAACACCTTCTTTCTCGAGTGAGCGGGGAAGTGGTGGCGAGAACAATCTGTGGCAATATCTTTGCACCACTCCCATCGGATCAATCTCCAACGATGTGTGAATACTCCCCTGGCCTTCCAATAACCGTTGCTCATGTAGGACCCTAGATTCTCGCATGGCTTGCTGCATCTCCAAGTCTTCAGAGCGGCTGAGAAGCAGGTTCGATCCTCATAACTCCCGGAGAGAGAATGTAAAGATGAGGATATGTATGGTCATGGTTCCAGTGAAGGGACAATTACATGCGGCCTTTTCACGAGCTTGACTTCCTCGCGATCTCTGCTTCTCCTTGTCTTTGAAGATCTGCAAGATATCAGTGCAGTTTTCTTCATCCAGTGCTTGGACCACATTGGTCAATCCAAGAAAGTTCAACAGTTTGTATTCTTCTTCAATAAATTCTGGTCTGTGGAATTGTTCCCTGGATCGACTCAGCTTCTACTTCCTCCATTCTCGCAGACAATTTTGGATGTCTGGATATGGTGGGGATAGGATCATCACATCGTCATCATCTTTATCATTTTCTCCCTGCTGTCGCTCGTGCTCAGGGATTGAAGGTAGCAAACTTTGGTGCTCCACTCCTCGAGGCGTGCATTGCGGGAGGGGATACAACCCAAAGGAGAGTTTGCTTTCTCAGTTACTTCTTGTGTCTCAGCTGTTCTGACTACCGTTGTGTCTTCAATTTGCCTCTGCTGATCGGCTTCAGCAGACTTGGCTATTTCATCTATAGTTTCTAGAGACTCTACTTCTCCAGCAGTCTCCGGTATCTATTTCAGCTGAGTGGCTGACTCAGCTGGTTTCTCAAGCTCGGAGCGCTTGAAGATTCTTCTTCTTCTTTTGGTTTTACCATAGGAATATCGGGTTCCACTTCCTCTAGTTCGTCGAAGGGAAATGCCTTAATAGTTGTCTTAGAGGCAGTTGTCTTCCTTGTTGTGACAGTCCTCTTCTTTTTAATCACTGGAGAAGGGATTAACGGTTCCTTCTCCACTGCGGCTGCAGGGGCAGGAGACATGGCTGCGGGGGCAGGTGACTCGGCTGCAGGGGCAGGGGCATCTTTTGTTTTCTTTTTCTTTCTTTGCGGGGCAAAGAATCTTTTTGCACTTGCGCAGGGCGGCCTTCTTCTTCTTCGGGGAGGAGGAGACAATGTTTCTTTAGGGTCAACTGATTCCCCCTCACTCGTACGCTCTCTCTTGGCATATGCTCGCTTCGTGCTCCGGGAAAGGTTAGACCGGAACATTTTCTTGTTGACATGGAACGCCTTTCCATGTCGAAGAGGACTCCTTTCACTTGCATCATCCACCAATCACCAGGCCGTACCCTAGGGATCCTCCAAATGAACCATCCTTCTTGAAGGATTTATTCCCAATATTCTAGCAGAGTCTGCTGTATACAAACTCAGCCCAGTTCACCTTCTTTTCTTCTATGATCGCAGCCATCACAATCAGCTTAGTTTTGGACAGCTGATTAAAGCTTCCAAATTTGATATCAATGCACTTGGCAACAATATCCAGCAGCTTGTGGTAGTCTTCCTTCAGCAGCTTCTTCTTAGCTGTGTAGACAACCTTCGCAGCATAGTCAGGTTTGGCTACTTCATTCCAAGCAGCAGCCAGGTTAACATCAGCTTCATAAATCTCCGACACTCCTTCCGCCGGCAACGAACAGTGTTCTGCCAGGTCCTTGGCAGTGATGGTGAAATCTTTTCCGTGAACAGAGGACTTGATGCCCTCATCGTGAACTTCAGCGTTCATGTAGAACTGTGCAACCTCTTCCACGTAGGTCAACAGAAACTCCATCGTCAAAAACGGTTTCAGTCTAAACTTTTCCAGCTTCTCTGCTATCTTCTTCACGAGGGTGTCGTCAGACCCCTATTTGATCATGCCTCGAAATCCACAGTAGACCCAGTGTGGATTTGCTTTCCCAACTTGACAAAATCATGAGTAGATGCCATTTCTCGATGTTTTACCGAACGAAACTTTGAAAATGAACTTGAGGATTTGTAGGGTTTTGAGAGAGAATTTCTTTCTTTGATTTTGAGAGAGATGAACAGTTTTGGTAAAGTGAGAGAAAGTTGGGCGAAACGGTATATGTATGGGTTATGAAAGGACGTGCGGGTGGTTTTGAAATTTGATCAAGATCAACGGCTTAGATTTTGCACTCGATTAACATTTAATTTCTCGCATTTAATGCGGCAAAGATTTATATCCAATCATAAGCTTGGTATGCAACTTTTGATCGTCATAATTATAATTATGCCGACGTCAATCTTAAAAACATTCCCGCTTAGTAAAACGATTGCGTTTTTTGTCACTTTGCTCATAAATGACTCAGCTTATTCCTTAGCTGATTTAACTCTTCTCTCTTTGCACATAGGTACTCAGCTGTCAGTTAACTTGACGCAGGTGAATCTCCGATATGGCTGATTCACTTAGCTGATTCAAGAGTTCAGCCCTTTTTCATCTTTTCATGTTCCATCTCTTTTCTTTGACTCTTTTGAGTGTCAACTCAGCTCAATTAACCCTAATTCATGCTTGAGTTCTTCAAATCTTGATTCACATAATGGTTTTGTGAATATATCAGCTAACTGCTTATCAGTTGAGATATATTCCAAGGTGATGTCCTTCCTTTCTACATGATCTCTTATGAAGTGATATCTGACATCAATGTGCTTTGTTCTTGAGTGCAACACATGATTTTGAGTGATTGTAATTGCACTTGTGTTATCACACATAATTGGAATTTCTTTTTCTTCAACTTCATAGTCTCTCATTCTTTGTCTCATCCATAAGACTTGGGCACAACAAATTTGCCCAGACTATGTATTCTCGTCACTGTGGAGGTAGCTATTGAATTTTGCTTCTTGCTAAACCAGAAATTAGCCTATTTCAAGCATTTGACATGTACCTCGAGGTACTCTTCCCATCAACTCTACATCCAAAGATAGTCGAGTCCGAGTAACCAATTAGCTTGAATCCACCTTCCTTAGGATACCATAAGCCAAGTTCTTGGCTTCCTTTCAAATATCTCAAGATTCTTTTTTTCAGTCATGTGGCTTTCTTTTGGAGCAGATTGAAATCTTGCACATACACCTACATCAAAGGTGATGTCCGCCCGCTTCTTTGTGAGATAGAGCAATGATCCAATAAGTGCTCAGTATCTTGTTTGATCCACAAAGCTTACCATCCGCATCCATATCTATTTTGGTGATGTATTCATTGGTATTTCACGAAGACTTCTCTTCCATGCCAAATTTCTTTATTAAATCTCCGGTATATTTTGTCCGACTTATGAACGTTCCATCCTTCAACTTTTTTTTACTTGGAGTCCAAGGAAGAATGTCGGCTCTCCCATCATGCTCATTTCAAATTTGCTTTGCATAAGATTTGAGAATTTATCACACACTCTTTGTTTGTGGATCCAAAGATGATGTCATCCACATATATTTGAACAAGCGGATACTCTTCCCATCTTGGATTCTCAAGAGTGTTCTATCCACTTTGCCTTTTGTAAATCCGTTCTCAATCGGGAATTGTGATAATGTATCATACCATGCTCTTGGTGCTGTTTCAATCCATATAAAGCTTTCTTGAGTTTGTATACTTTATCTCCAAGAGTCTTCTGCTCAAATCCTGGAGGTTGTTCAACATATACTTCTTCCTCTAATAACCCATTAAGGAATGCACTCTTTACATCCATTTGATATACAATGAACTTCTTGTGAGCAAAGATAGGCAAGAAACATCCTTATGGCTTCCAATCTTGCCACAGAGCAAAAGTTTCATCAAAATCTATTCCTTCTTCTTGGCAATACCCTTTGGCTAACAATCTTGCGTTGTTTCTTACCACGAACCTTCCTCATTCATCTTGTTTCGAACACCCATTTAGTACCAATAACATTTTGATGGGTAGGTCTTTGAACCAATTCCCACACTTTGTTTCTTTCAAATTGATTCACTCTTCTTGCATGGCTTGAATCCAATGTGTGCCATCTAATGCTTGTGACACATCTTTTGGATCTATTTGTGAGATGAAACAAGTGAACATAGCTTCTTGTTGGGTTACGATCTGGTTTTACACCTTGTCTTACATCTCCAATGATTAGTTACGGTGGATGGTCTCTCAACCATCTTACATCGGGTTGGAGTAAGTTAGCCGGATTGATCGTCTTGCGGTTGTGTTATTTTGATCGGCTCTCTCATCATCACTTGGCTGCATATTTCTCGATTGTCTTTGAGACTCGGCTATCTCATCTTCTTCGGGTTTATAATTCCGGCTTGACTTCAACATAGGGACTCTTCGCATGGTTGGGTGATTGAAACTTATCACCGACTCTTCAATGTCTTCTCCATTTATATTGGGTTCATCAAACACTACATGAATGGATTCCTCTGTAACCATTGTCCTCTTGTTGAGCACTATGTAGGCTTTGCTTTCAGCTGAGTATCCTAAGAAGATACCTTCATCAGCTTTAGCATCAAAAGCCTTTAAATTATCTTTGTCATTGTTGTGGATGAAGCATTTGCATACAAATATTCTAGGGTATCCAACATTTGGCTTTCTCCCTGTCCAAATCTCATAGGGAATCTTTGTCAGCTGTCTGTTTATCATGCATCTATTTTGAGTATAGCATGATGTGTTTATTGCTTGACCCAAAATCTTTTAGCGTACCTGCCGTCTAACATGGTCCTTGCCGCTTTTTAAGAGTCCTATTCCTTCTTTTCTCGCAACTCCATTTTTTGTGGAGTCCTTGTTCTTGATAATTCATGACCAATACCATTTTCAACACAATCTCGAGTTATTATACCATTGACAAACTCGGTTCCTCATTAGATCTTATTTTGATAATGGTTTGACTCTTCTCATTTTGGATTCTCTTCATCACCGTGGTGGTAGTTTCTCAGAGTTTCTTTTTCTTACACATGAATATTGTCCATGTGTATCTTGAGTAGTCATCTACTACCACCAAGGTGTATTTCTTCCCACTTATACTAGGCTGGTTCAACTGGACCAAATAGATCCATATGTAGCGGTGCAATATTCTTGTTGAAGATGGACATGTCTTTTCTTTGAATGATGATTTGATCTGTTTTCCCATCCGCATGCATCACATACACTTTCCTTCTTGTATACTGAGTTTGGAAGTCCTTCCACAAGATTGCTCCTTACAAGCTTGTTAATTGTTTTGAAGTTTAGGTGACTCGGCTTCTTGTGCCACAACCAACTTGATTCTCATTTGTGCTCTTTGCTGCAGAGACAAGTGCTTGGTGTTGTAGTTGACCAATCTACCACAAACATGTTCTTTTGTCTGCATCCTTGCAACACTACTTCATTATATTCAGTGTTCTTGATTTGGCACACTCCCATATTGAATCCAACATTATAGCCCTTGTCACAGAGTTGACTTATGCGCACTATTTCATTAGATTCAGTGTTCTTGATTTGGCACACTCCCATATTGAATCCAACATTATAGCCCTTGTCATAGAGTTGACTTATTCTTAGTAAGTTGAAATTGAGGCCTTCAACATATGCAACATCTGTAATTTCTAATCCATTTTTCTTGATGGATCCAATGCCTTTTATTTCTCCTGGAGCTTCATTTCCTCCAAATATGACTTTTGCACCTCTAACCTCCTTGAATTTTGACAGATTTTCTTGTTTCTGTCATGTGTGCGGAATGCCCACTATCCATGTACCAGGTTCCTTAGCACTTAGCTGCTCCCTGAACCTGCAATCAAGGAAATTAGGTTTTAGGTACCCATATTTGTCTGGGTCTTGAGGGGTTAGTATTGTAAGATGATCCAACCTACCTATAGCCAAATGATTTGACTCTAAGAGGTTGCCATCTATCAGTGCCATAATCATAATTAACTTTGGCAAATTGCTTTGGGGTTCTAGGTTCATACACCTGTCTCTTTTGTATGTATGCCTGTGCATATGTTTTAGCAATTGCCTTCCTTGGGTAGTTGTGATATCTCTGAGTGTAGTGCCTAGGTGCATATGTGTCTTGATGAAAGCTCTTATACCTTTGGAATGGCCTTTCTTGAGTTCTAGACCTTTGCCACTTAGCTTATATTCCATAGGTCTTTGCTGATAGTTCACATTATTCCAATCAGCTTGGCTTGGGTATTTTCTACCATTCCCATCATATGTGTTTCTTTTATAAAATTTCTGGGGCTTTTGGTAGCTCTGTTTCTTCTTTACAGAGTATTTCCTATTTGGAGTTTCTTTGAGGAACTCACTGGATTTCTTCTCACTGTTGTCCTCTCAAAGACACTTCACTTCCGTTTTCCTTTTCCTTTATAACCAAGGCCAGTTTTCTTGTGATTGTGCTTTGGAATAAATGTGCGTGCACTATTTGGAGTTTTGGATTTTTGAGATGCTTCATTACTTGAAGATCCTTTTTTCCAAAATCACTTTTGGAGCTTAACATAGCACAGAGGAATTAAATCCTAAGCCTGTCTTATCTCCACATTCTCTTTGACTCATAATAAGATCATCCAAGGATTTAGATGCCTTAGTATATGAGGCAATCATATTTTTGAGGTCATTCTCCCTCTTTTCTATAGCAGCTATCTCTGCTGTTAACTTAGCATTTTCAGCCTTTAGACTTTTACTCTCATCAGCTATGTGACTTACAGTACTCAGCTCCTTAGTCAGCTGTGAGTTTTGGCTTTTGAGTAGGCTGTTTTCCTTATTTAGTAGTGTGTGAGGACTTAATGTGTTCAAAGTCTTTCATCATTTTGCCTAATGAATCATAAAGATTAGTGGGTGATGAAGTGTGTGTGTCACAATCACTATCACTAGAATCTGAGTGTGATGAGTTGGAGTGTACCTCATCTTCTTGGTTAGGTTGGTCTTGTTCTTTGGCCATTAGACAGATCAAGGCTTCTTCTTCAGAGTCACTTGAGTATCAGCTTCACTACTCTCCGAGTCTGCTGTGTCTTTTGACTTGACTGTCTCAGCAGTCTCCGCAGCCAATATTGCCTTTTTCTTCTCTTGTCTTCTTTCTCTGAAGACTTTTCTTTCCTCTTCATTCATGTATTTGTTGACTACAGGATATGGGCAATCAATGGCATAGTGACCTGGTTGCCTGCAGTTCTAGCATAGATTCTCAACCTTTCGATCAGTTCTTTCCATTCTTGGATTGTCAGCTCTTTGATACTCAGCCTTTTGATGCTTTGCTCTCTTGGTTGGCCTATCTTCCCTTGACTTGGAGGGAGCTGAGTGTCTTCTGGAGGATTCACCTTTACCTCTTTTGTAATTCTTGTTGAAGAATTTGTTAAACCTTTTAACCATCAGGGCAATCTCATCTTGGTTAATGACTTCCTTGACCTCAGCTCTTTTACCATCCTTAACTATTAGAGCAGCTGTTTTGGGCATAGCTATCTCCTCTTGGTCTTTTCTTCTCAGCTCAAATTCGTAGGCTTTGAGATCTGAGAATAACTCATGGTTGGATGTCTTTGATAGGTCCATGGAGTGTCTCAGGGCCATAACTTTCATTTCCCACTCAGCTGGGAGACTTCTTAGAATTTTCATACATATTTCCTTCTGTGTATATTCTTTTCCAAGTGCAGATAGTTCATTAGTAATTTCTGTGAACCAAGCATCCAGTTGATCCAAGGTTTCTCCTGCAAGCATCTTAAAATTTTCAAATTTTTGTACAACAACAGATAGTTTATTTTCCTTGATTTGCTCTGAGCCTTCACAAATCAAGGTTAGCTTGTCCCAGATTTCTTTTGCCATTTTGCATGATTTGACTTTGTTGAACATGGCTTTGTCCAGGGTTTTGTAAAGAATGTCCTTGGCCACGTTGTCCAAGTTATATCTTTTCCTGTCATCATTTGTCCATTCAGCTCTTGGTTTTTCAACCATAGCTGGTTTGGGAGCAGCATCCTCTTCTCCTTCTGCTGCAGCTCTCCTTGCAGCTGTGTTCACTTTTAAGATCTGGAGTGGCCCATCTTCTATCACTATACACATTTCATCGTGTAATGCTGATAGATGAGCCTGCATACGAATTTTCTCAATTGTGAACATAGGGATGCGTGTCAAATTTGCTTCCATGATAATAACTTTGCTGAATAAAAGAGTTTTGAAAGATCAAGTGCTAAAGCAAGCTTTGAAAAATTTGGAGATCTAGTTCAGTAACCAGTGCGGAAGGCTCAATGAACCAACTGCTATGATACCACTTGTAGGTCCCAAGGGGTGTGAGAGTAAGGTTTAGAAGGGGGGGTTGAATAATCCTTACCAACTTTTCAATTTAGTCCTTTTTAAAAGTTCAGAGTTAATACTTCACAGCTGAGTCCTTGATGGACAGCTAAGTTAGTTAACCAACAGAGTTAGCCACTCAACATACTCGACTGAGCTGTTGATAGAATAACTCAGCTGTTTTGACTAAAACTTAACTTGACTCTGATATGTTTTCAGCGGAAGACTTAACACCCTTGAATTTGGTTTAAGTTTGTTTTAATACTTGGTTTTAGAACTTTGTTGATATCAATTGGATAGCAAATTTATCACCAGATATTAAAGTAATGTGCATAAATTAAAGTGCTGAAATGTAAATAACACAATAAATTTTTATAGAGGTTCGAAGATGGGGTAATTCTTCTACTCCTCTCTTTTCCAACTCCAGGATGAATCCACAAAGTATTGATCAGTATACAAAGTGGTAATCAGTCCAGATTCAAGTCTTGATCACACAGCTGACTTGATCCTTTGGGACTTAGTCCGGAGATGCCTTGGTCACACAACCGTGGCTTCTCGTGCGACTCGACTTCTTCACAGGGCGTTTGCCTTTGCTACTACAACCCACTTGCTCAAGGTTCTTGGATTTGATCACGAAGCCCTCTAAAACACTTGAAACTAGTTCGACCTTGAACCTTTCTACAATCCTCCTTGGAATGTAGACCCCTTGATTCTTCAAATGTTTCCTCTTCAACTGATTGAAGTTGTTTTTCCTTCACAGGTAAGTGTTGGATTGATTTCCTTCGTAATGTAGGCTTGAGGATTGAACTTGAATGATTTGAGAATATTTCAGGTTAAAGTTTGAATAATAGCTTGAAAGTTCCAGGTAACAAGGGTAACCTTTTCTCAAATAAAATCCTCAGCCTTTTATAGTGTTCTTTTGAAAATTTGCCCGTTGAAGAGATAAGTTAATTTCAAAAACACTTGTGGTCGTTGGCTTGTCTTGTTGCGATCCTTGGAATTGACATTTCCTCGTATGAATGATTCTTGACTTTTGAGTTCGACACGGTGCGAGCTTCCCATTGGTTTATTCCTTTTGCACGCTTCTGGGATTGAGCACTTCAAGAAAGGCGAGATGGAGGTTTTACTTGTTTAAGTAATTCTCTTGACTTACGTAACGGATCTCTTTCGATTGCCTCGACTTGACTTGCATTTCCTTGACTTCCCGAGGTGACTTGAGTCGACTTCCAATCATTGGATGACTCATCCACTTCAACTTGAGACTTGGCTATCTTGAGTTGACTTGACCGACACTTCACTCGCTTTATCTCACCGCACCTTGATCAAGTTCATGTCTTCTCTTCTTTGCCACACTCAGTTGTCTCACAAAGTCTTCCTTTTAGTTTCCAATTGACTTCTCTCATGTTCAGGCATAGCTGAGTTAACTCAGCTCCACCAGCCCTATCTATTACAATGTAATTTACAACAAAAATGGGGTGCCAACTTTCGATTCTAAGTTTTACATGGCATTCATTCTAAAAATTTTTCATGGCATTCATCAAAAACTAAAACAAAATTCCCAAGAAAAAAAAGATGTTAACATCAAACAAGTCAACCAAAAAAAGAAAATGATGCAGTAAATGCATTTGTGTTTCGCATAAAAACTAATTGTATACCAACAATTGCCTAATTGTATACCATCTTATGTTAAGTTTTCATCAATTCATATCCACATTTAAAATAAAAACCACTGAACTAACTGTATACCAACTATTTACTAATTTTATACCAACTTATAGCTAAGTTTTCATCAAATCACTTCCACGAATAAAATAAACAAAATTGGCCAAAAAATATAAGCTACAATTTACCAGTTTCTCCGGCATTCGTGCGTACTTGTCACAACTTGTACCACCATCTGAAGAGTTGTCCAAAATGTGACAATGCTTCTTCTTTATGTTGATGCAAATCACGAAAATGTGCCATCCCTTTATAATCGAGGAGAAGAACTAAAAAACAATCCACACATATACAATCATTAGATAGAACAGGAAAAAAACATATGCTTCTAAAAACTTATACCATTTCAATGGCCTAAAAATTGGCCACTGTTGGGTCCACAAATTCCAAATCAAATGCATCTGAATTAATGCCAAAACCCTTTCATCTGACAAATCATGTGCAGGTGACACAACAGAGTATAATTGCACATCAGAAAAAACAATTATAACTATCACTTTACCCATTGTCCCCCTGAATGAGAAAAACAAACACTTTGTAACATATAAAATGTGTTCCATGATATAAGTAAAATATGCACCAGACAATAAGTAAATATGCATCACATAGCTGTACACCCCCTGCTATTGATTGTGCACAATTTAGTCACTAAAAATATACAATAACACATCTAATATAACCACATTATATAATATATGTACCCCCATGCTATTGAATGTGCACCAGTTAATCACTAACAATATACTATGACACAACTAATATTACCACATGATATAAGTAAATGTACACCAAGATATAAGTAACTATCCTTATGACTAAATATATCACTATCTAATTAACATTATACCATTTAATAACTAGCCTTATGCATTCTTGTTGCTAACATTATGCCAAAATATATCTACGTTACTCCATTAAATAACTAACAATAACATAAACTCTGTAGCTACCCCTGACTCAAAAGCATATTATAAAATAAAACTCATCCGTGACCGAAAAACATACTAAAAAGTAAAAGATTAGAACCTGCACACCACCAGCATTGAATGCTGCAGTTGGCGCGGATGATCGTTACACGGTCCAGATGCCTGCATACCACCAACATTCGTTAAGGCTGGCAGCGGCTGATCATTTTGTGATCCAGAAGGTTCGGCCTCGTCAATTGTGCAATCAATGTAACCTTTTCCATAACCTCTGCGTTTCATTTCAGCAATATTCCTATCCTGAATGCTTTCGGTTGTTAACGACCACATACACGGAACCACCCTAGGGACATAACGAATAGACAGTACAACTCTATCCATATAGAACCCTTTTGATACAAACAAAAATGTTGTTATTATAGTTGATATTTGTTAAATTCAAAACAAATTGGCAAATACTTACAATTAAAAAAAAGTAACGGGCCGTTGAAACTCTTTTTACTTGTTTTCATCCATTTCTCTTAGCTCTCTATCAAAATCATCATAGTGTGATCGCACCAATTCATTTTCGGGATATTGCCAACGTTCTCCAAGCATTTCATAACAAGTGTGTTAATGTATCCGCCCTGCATATTCCGAATTATATGTCCATCTACAATAGCTATAAAAATCCTCTTGAACCATATACCCCCCTCAACATCCTCCAACATCTTTTCAGAAACCTCGGCTACTGTAATGGTGTATGATCCATATTCGTTGGCCTCAAATTGGGACTGCCAATCCTCGTATACTTGGCATGTTTCAGACTTTGTTTTTTTCTCGACTCTTTTCCACCTCTCGAAAACCCCAAAACTAGCTCCACATCCTTCTCGCCAACGCGAATAGACCTCTCATCCGATAGAATTAACTCACATATGAGAGAGTTGAAATTTTCTACCAACCAATAAATTAACCTTCCTGGTAATTCTTCAACATTTAACCCCAACATGCTCCCAAAGCCCATTTCCATTACGGCTCTAGTCTGAAAATTGTTGAGACGACCTAATGCGCCTGGTAGAACTGTTGGCATGGATCTTGTCCTCAGTTTGCGCATCGAAGATTTCAAAGCAGATTTGGCAGTCTTGGACCTCTTGTTAACATTACGCGCACCCTCATTTGGCCCTGGAGATACAGGTCTTTTCCTGTTTCCTCTTGCCATTGAAAATTATAAACCTGGTATTGAGAAACATGAACTATATTAAAGAAGGTTGAACTTAAGCACAATATATCCAAAACAATACACCAACTAAAATAATTGTGCACTGTATGAACTCTAATTGTATACGAAAATAATATTATTTAAACACCATTTGTCATTATGCATTGCATGGACATTATATACACATTACCAAACTTATCAATGCATCAAAACACATATTCATGCTGGTATAACAATACTGAATATGCACCAATACATATATCCATGACTCTTTTTTTTCTGGTGCATGGATTAAACAAAACACCATAATAGATTTTTTTTTTGAGAGAACACCATAATATATTTAACTATATAACAAAGGTAAGAAAACATATATCATTCCTAAGTAAAATGTACACTAAAATAACAAGGAATGACACACCAAAAAATACACAAAACAAAACTAATTTAGTGTTATATGAACTTCAATTGTAAACCAAAATAATATTATTTAAACACTAGTCATTATGGAATCCATGGACAATATATACATATATCCCTGTCTTTTTTTTCCTAATGCAGGGGTTGGACAAAAAATACCACAAAATATTTAACTACATACCAAAACTAATAAAACATATATCATTCTTAAGTAAAACATACACCGAATAAACAAGGAATTATTCCCCCCAAAAAAGAACTAAAACCCATTTTCCTAAAAAAATAAGAGAATCAACAAAATCTGCAAAACCAAACCACAAACACGCACATTACACTCGAAACTTCCACTCCATATCTCAACTTACACCATCCCATATCAATAACATAAATATTACACAATCTATTAAACTAAATATACGTCATCTTTACCTAATTTTATACAAAAAATATCTCTACCATATCTGTACTATTTCGTAAATACACAATCGTGTTTCACACAAATATAACTCCAGAAGGAAAAAAAAGAGATTCTGTAAAAATCGAAGATCAAAACCCTAGGTACTTCAAATAAAAAAATTGCATACTCTATTTACTGCAAATTACTCCAAAAACTCAGATAAGACATCAACATATTTTAACAGGAAAAGAAAAAAATTAAGGGATAAACCCTTTCTACCAAAATCTACAGCCAAAAAAAAATTAGAACTAGATTCTTACCTTTACCAATAATTTGAAGGGCGTTTTGGTTTTTGATGTCAAAAAACCCTGACAAGCTTCGAAATTGAAACAAAACTGATGGGTCTCGGCGGTCGACGGGTGGAATGAAGAAAAAATAGAAGAAAAGGGCGACTAATAGAATGAAGAAGAAATATAAGGAAAAAAAAGGAGTTTTGATTTTGTGTGAAAAGAATAATGCATAAAAACGGGTGTTTACCATAACTGCCATGTGATTTTGTTTATAAAATGACCTTAAATGGGCACCATCCCTAGGTGAGACAGTGTGGACTCATCATATCCATTAATTATTAAAAATGAATGGCTGTGAATAAATCATTTTTTTTGTTTTCCATTTTTTCCGCTATTTTAAGGGTAATATTGTAATTTTGTAATTCAAATCAATTATCCCAGCGGTTTTTCTGATATGTTTGACTTTTTGAGACCATTTTTATAGGGTGAGATTGTAACTGCCAGATTTAATGGCGTTATTTAAGGAAGCAGTTTTCTTTCCAATTTTGTTTTATTTTACAGTATAGTTAGGGTTCTTCTGCTGCTTAATTAGCTATTAAATAATGTATATTTAGTTATTTTTGTTGCACTGTTTTACGACAATAAGACATAGTTAGTATAATGTACTGTGTATTTAGTTGTTCCACACTGCATAAATAGTTTCTATATAATGCATAGTTAGTTATGAAAATGGGATGTTACTTTGAATATTATGAAAATGTGATGTTACGTAATGTAATGCATATTTAGTTATTCAACACTGCATAGATAATTTCTATATAATGGATAGTTAGTTGATTTTGCTGCATAGTTTATGAGGCATTACATAGTTGGGTATATGCACTGTATTTTTAGTTTTTCACACTGTATAAATACATTCTAGATAATGTATAGTTGATGTTTGGTGCATGGTTTCAAATATACAATATCTTATAGTAATTTATGCAGTGTTTCTTCATAGTTGATGGTTGCTGCATGGTTTCAAATACACAATATCTTATAGTTGATGTTTGTTGCATGGTTAAATATAAACCAGATCGAGTTCTTCATGGCTATTTCTTCATTTGGGATAGAAATCTTCATCTTCGTCACATTTTTTTTATTTAAAATATGCACAATTCGTTAATGGCGTTTAGGAAGATAAATTTCTTGTGTTGCGTTAATGGAGGAACTATGAAGCCCCGATTTTTATTCGATCATGTACTTGTTTCGTATCATCTTTGTATTATTTTGACTATTTTACCGCGTCACTTTGACGTGTAGATATTAATGATAAATATATTTTGCATTTAATTCTTTTAAATTCTATTTATGATCATAATCATTTATTAATTTTAATTCGCATTTATGATTACTTGGTTGATCATCATTATTATTATTGGTGTATTTATTAGTCACCTTAGAATTTTAAGAGACTATTTATTTTAGGAATTTATAATTTATAGAATTAAGAATTCGATTTAGATTAAGGGATCATGAGATTTATAAGTAATAAAGGAAATCACTAATTATTTTGGAGATTGATATTTATTCATCTATGATCATCAATTTTGGGGAAAAAATGGAATTACCAAAATACCCTTAGAGGGACGACATTAGTGTATATTTTTGGTGTAGAAATATCTCCCAACTCTTGTACATGTACACCTTGTGTATTCATCTTGTGTATTTTTACACCATTAATTCAAACCTACATCTTAAATTAATCCCACCATTTCAATCATCTAATTGGTCAAACAAGACCAAATTAAAAATTCCCCCCTAAACTTAGCATTTTGGCTAATTGTCCCTAGTAAAGTTGCCTAAAACTAATTTATGCCTTAATTCCCCAATATTATTCACCTCACAAATCATTTAATTAAAACAATTTTTTTTTTCTTTCCTCAAGTGGACGGCCAAAGAGGTCTAATTGGACAAGAAATTGTTCAAGTTCATTCATCACTTCATTCACCAACACAAAAATTTTCTAAGTCTTGTATTTCCTCTTCTCTCTCTCTAAAAAATCCTCCTACATCTCTCTACACATTTCTTCTTCTTCTTCACTAACACTTAACCAAAACTTCAAGAATTCATCTCCCATTTTCTTCAAAAATTCGAACCATATACACTACACAAGGTAAGAAATTTTCTTCTTCAATCTATTCTTATACCTTCTAGCTCACTTCTTTCACCTTCTAATTTAAGTTTGATTTTTGATTTTGAGGTATACCTAGAAGACCTTTGAAGAAGTTAAGAGACTAGTCATCTTGAAGAAAAATTGTGAAGAAGTTGGACTATAAGGTAAGAAATGGAATTTTTGTTGGAAAATTTAGTTTTGATAAAGTGGGTGTTGACCCGACTTTGACCAATTTTTTGGTGGCTTAATCTAATTCTAGAGGAATTAAACTATATATTATTAATCTACGTTCCGAGTAGATGTTTGTAGTATTTTTTATTTCTCAAAACCGATTTTCGGTGAGTGAGAAATTAATACACGAAGGTAGCCACATAAATGGGCATTATGTAAAGATTATGTAAAGGGAGATGAAAGGCTTATACCTTATCCCACATGGAATACAAATCATAGTTTATCCTAGTTTATTTACTAGAAGGTGTTATTTGTTGTATAAACTATAACACAAGTGGATGATCACAAGTGGGCCACACGCGTGGCGTGCTGCATGCCCCCCGACGTGCTGGGCCTGGGCCTGGGACTAGGCTTGGGCTTGGGTCGGGGTGGCCCGGCCCTATTGGGCCTGGGTCCAGGTCCACTAAAGTTTTGCCACTCGAAAATGGGCTTGGCCCAGATTCGAGTGACTGTTGGACTGTTGGAGCCCAATGAATCGGGACATTGTAGGTGTCCGATTAGTGTGATCTTCGGAGTTAGTAACTCCAACGAGTGGTCATCGAAAAGAGCCCACTACTACTTGTGCATTATAGAGTAGTGGGGTGTAACATCCGGGATGTTACAATTGGATCAATGCCCACTACTTTTTGTTATCTCCTGCAGGTGTGTTTGTCTATAAATTCATTTGAGTGCATTGCAGTTGGAACATAGCAAATATTCATACACAAAGCCATATTTCTGCATTCTGCACAAAAAGGTCCAAAAACTACTTTCAACACTTTTTCGTTCGAAGTTGCTTCGTGTTAGTGGTGTTACTACCGTAAGACGGCCGTTTTATCTTTGGAGGCAATACGTCAAACCGTAAGTACTAGCCGGGACATAATTATCTTGCGGATAGAGATAGTATCTCGACTCGGCTTACAGTTCAGTTCTTGTTTCTGTTTTTAATAGAATAGTTCATTTCCAGTTTGTAATTGAGCCATTGTGAAGGCTTTCCCATTGTAACCAATACATTAAAATCAACAATCGCAAGACAATTATTCGAACTTCACGATGGCAAGCACAAGCAGAACCCCGATCATCCCTCCTGCTCAAGCTGAGAAACCCAAAATATTCATTGGTTTCGACTTCAAGAGGTGGCAGCAAAAAATATTGTTCTACATGACTACCCTAAGTCTGGCGAAGTATCGACCGAGGACGCTCCCCGTTGTTCTTGCCGAATGAAACGAATCTTTGAAAAACGCGTTGCGTTTGATGCATGGGGCCAGGGTGATTTCTGTGCGTAACTATGTCCTAAACGGACTTAGTGATGCACTTTACGAAGTGTGTATTGTCTTTGTGAAATCCTCCAAAGAATTGTGGGAGTCTTTGGAGAAGAAGTACAAAATCGAGGATGCCGGCACAAAGAAATTTGTTGTCGGTAAGTTCTTGGATTTTGTGATGGTTGATTCTAAAACCGTGATGGAACAAGTTCGAAGTTCCAGTGATCCTACATGAAATCTCTGCCGGGAATGGCTTTGCCGGAAGCATTCCAAGTGGCCGCCTTGATTGAGAAATTGCCCCCAAGTTGGAGGGATTTCAAGAATTATCTCAAACATAAGCGAAAGGAGATGGGACTAGAGGATCGATTGTCAAACTCGAATTGAGGAAGACAATAGGAGGATTGACTCTAAGTCCAAGCTTGTCTTGTCCAACTTGATGGAGCACGAGTCAAAACCAACTTGATGGAGCAAGAAACCGTGGTGAAAATTCCAGGGGAGCTTGCTACAAGCGTGGCAAACCTAACCATATGGCAAAGGACGCCACAACCAAAGAAAAATAAAACCAAACCGCGATCCAATGCCAATGTGGTTGAACAAAGGGAGCTGACAAGTTGACATGTCGGCGGTGGTGTTTGAAGCTAATTTGGTGGATAACCCGAAAGAATGGTTTGTGGATATCGGTGCCACTTGCCATGTTTGTTCTAATAAGGATGCATTCTCTTCTTACATCCCATCGACCGGAAGGAAGCTCCATATGGGGAATCACGCCTCTTCGATATTCTTTGGCGTTGAACGGTGGTGCTAAAGCTTACTTCGGAAAGGAGTTGAAGTCAAGGATGTCTTTGCATGTCCCAGGACATCCGCAAAAATCTGGTTTCGGGTTATTTGTTGGTCAACCATGGGTTTAGACTAGTTTTTAGTCTAAAAATTTGTACTTAGCAAATTTGGACAGTTCTTTGGTAGGGGTTATCTAGACAAAGGACTGTTCAAAATTAATGTAATATTTGTACGCCGTTTTGGCGAGAATATGAATAAGAATGAATCTTCTTCTTTATATTCTTTGAGTGCTCTAATTTATGGCATATTAGATTAGGACATGTAAATCAATGCTATAAAAAGATTGGTAAATTTAGAATTAATTAATTTACTCAAGTAAACTCACAAAGAAAATGTGAAGTTTGTGTTGAAGCTAAAATGGCTAAATTACCGTTTCATTCGGTTGAAAGGAGCACTTCACCTTTAGAGTTGATACACACCGATGTGTGTGATCTAAAATTTGTGCAAACTAAAGGTGGTAAAAATATTTCATCACATTTATTGATGATTGCACAAGATTTTGCTACTTATACTTGTTAAGAAGCAAAGATGAAGCATTAGAGGCTTTTAAGAATTATAAAAATGAAGTTGAAAATCAACTTGGCAAAAAACGGATTAAAATAATTCGGAGTGATAGAGGTGGTGAATATGTTGCACCATTTGAAGAACTATGTACCCGATCGGGCATAATTCATCAAACAACAGCACCATATTCACCACAGTCTAACGGTGTTGCTGAACGCAAAAACCGGACTCTAAAAGAGATGATGAATGCCATGTTGATAAGTTCCGGATTACCCTAGAATATGTGGGGGGGAGCTGTTTTAACAGCCAACCACATATTGAATAAAATACCAAATTGCAGTTGCTTCTGTGTTAGTGGTGCTACTACACAGAAGACGAAGCCATTTTATCTTTGGAGGCAATACGTCAAACCGTGAGTACTAGTCGGGACATAATTATCTTGCGGATAGAGATAGTATCTCGACTCGGCTTACAGTTCAGTTCTTGTTTCTGTTTGTAATAGAATAGTTCATTTCCAGTTTGTAATTGAGCCATTGTGAAGGCTTTCCCATTGTAACCAATACATTAAAATCAACAATTTTTAGTACATTTTCTTCTTCTCTTTCTATTTTCCAAATTTTGACACTCCATTTTCATTTTTGGAGTTTTAGGGGCTGACCTTGGTGGTTGACATTAAGGGTGACCAAAACCTTATACTTGGAAGCCATTCCTAGTCACATTTTACTCACTACACAAGGTAAGTGTAGTATTTCCAATTTTCTCACCATCTTCTTCTTTTCCCTAAATTTTTAACCACATTCTTATAACTCCAATATATTTTTTTTGATATTCCTTGACTTTGGGGCTGACCTAAGTCACTCCTTCATCGAGAGAGATTTATCCCATTTTCACCAACAAACCGATCTTTAAGGTGGGTGGAAAAATCCTTTCAACTTATAGGTGTTTTAAATTGAAAATATGCATGTAGTATTTTATTATTGAGCACTTGAGGTATATATTCTGTATTGCATGCTATTTTCTTGTATCAAGTTGGAAAAATTCTCAAGTGTTGCTCAAAAATGCGATTTATCGAAAAATAGGGCATACATGCACACTTTATTGTTATACTTGATGAAATTTTGTATGAGAAGGATATGTATGTGTATGAATCTTGAAATCTATGTTTTGAATGATTTATAACCTGGAAAAGTCGAGCATAATTGATTAAATTTCAACTTTTGGACTTAAAATGCAAAAATGAAAAGTTGGTGGACTTAATTGCAAGAAAATAAAACTTCAGGGACCCCTCTGTAATTTTCGATTTTTGGCACTATACTTAGGTTCAAAAATTATGTTTTGACATTTTAATAAAGTTTTAAGAGTTTTTAGATAAATAAAATCAACCCTTAAAAGCCCAAGGACTAGATTGTAAAATTTTAGAAGTTTAAGGGCTATTTTGCAATTTTCGAAACAATACCAGACCCTAATTTGAAAATTTGAAATTTTAACTCTTAAGGGACTGGAAATAACATATTTTAAGTGCATTCCAAAAATCCAAGTGTTTAGAGCTTGGAAAGTAATTTTATAAAAATTGAGGGGCCAAATTGTAAAAGATTAAACTTGAGGACCAAAATATAATTTCCAGGACTTATGCAGTCCATGCACCTGGAAATACTAATTTAACTATAACATAATTATATATTAGACCCAAGGTTCAAATTTCATAACAATTGGACCCCTAAAAGCCTTAAAGGCAATTATTTCAAAATGGGACAAAAATGAGATTTTCAAAAGTTAAGGGACCTATACTTACTTCTTTTTAGAACTGCTTTTGTCCCAATATCCCACTAACCTTAGTGACATTTTACAACTGGAATCACATATAAATCCCTTCCGGTTTGTGAGTTCCAATTATTTTAAACTTAGAGCCCGAAATGGCAATTTTAACAAATTTGGGGCCAATGTGAGAATTTTATAAAAACTCGACCTCAAAACTTTAAAAACTTAAATCTCTGAACAATTTAGAGAAATTAGGAACTGTCCTCATAATTTTTCAAGGTCGGAACATTTATTTATTCAATTTTTAACCCCAAAAGAATTGGTTTTTACAAAACGGGGCTAATTGTAAATTTCCTTTTTACAAGGACCTAACTCGAATTATTTTATTTTAAAGAAACAGCCCTGGACCCTCTGACTTTACTTATTAATTAAAATATTTTATTTTCTCTAAAATCTCTTGATTTATCGGATCGTCTTGACCGATTAATACGCGATCGTGGGGCGACTTCCTCGTCTTGTGATTTCGAATCTATAACGGACTTATGTTCCACCTAATCTTTCAAGATATCGAAGATTGCTTATCCTCCCGATAATCATCTTCATCCAAATAACTCCACCAACACCATAATTACCTTACGCAAATTTTCAAAAAACTTTTCATAAATCGCTTCCCAAATCAATATACTGATCATTGCTGGTTGACTACCTAAACGTGTATTTAATTTCTTGCTGAGTCAACTTGGTGTGTCGAGCTCACGATCGGAATGGATACGTCGGGGGATGGAACCGGGCAGCTCGGCTGCTATTCCACTCTTCCGACCTCATCGCCCTAATCCCGCAACGAGGGACGGAGTTTGTCCAAGGGAAGCGGGTCGTAGTACTTAAGGTATAATCATGATTATGACAAATCCGAGCCTTGCTATCTCCACCGTGGATTTTGTCTTTGCCTACGGAGGGATAAGGTGACAGTCTTGACCATCTTGCTCGGGGAGTTACAAGGAAGAACGAAGGAATCGCTATCGATCCACACGATTAAGAGTTAATCGGACCCGCTTTGGTTGGCGCTACAAATCCGCATTTAAAACCGCTTACTTGTATTTCATAGGTTGGCGCTACAAATCCGTGCGCAACCGCTTACTTGTCTTGCATAGGATTGGCGTTACAAATCCGTGCGCAATCCTCCCCGCCTGCTTGAACCATAGTGCTTGCGTGACCACGAATCAATTTTCTTAAATCGTATAAGTATATTACTTAATATATTTTTCACGACGCTTGTGGATGTGTGTGAATTCATGCATCATCTCTCACGCGTTTTCATACAACTAAATTTCTCGCATTAACTATATATATCGCCACACTTGCACACGATCACCCCATCCACCGAGATTTACCTCACCCCCTCCCGTTTTCTAACCTTAGAAGATGACTTTGTCGAAGAAGTTTAACCCGCCTGGATTGAACTCTCGAGCTCCGCCCGTTGAACTCATTTCCTATCGTTATCTATGTTCTTTGAACTATTTTCTTTTATTTTTCTGATGTTGGACTCTTTTATTTCCTTTGAAATTCTGGACTGTAATTGAAGGGCGTAGGACCCATTTGACACTTAAGTTGTGATATGATGTGTACTTTATTCCTAGTTCTGGAGTGTAAGCTATTAAGTTGTTGGGATGTAATTGTAATCTTGTTGTACTTGTAGTTTTTCCGCTGCTTTAGACCTTGTTTCACTTGGGATTGTTGCATCATTTTCTAGAATGTTGGGTTTATTTCTGTTTAAGTGATTGATCGTCGTCGCATCGCGTTTGGGGCGTGACAGGAACTGAGAGAGAGAGAGATAGATAGAGAGAGAGGGTTGGGAGAGATGAACACGTGAGTTTGAGATTTGTATGAGAGAGAAAGAGATTTGATTCTAATCTCCTTCCATTTTTGTAACTACCTTATTATGTTATTTTACCATATTACCCTTATGTTGATTAAATTAATGTTTTAATATAATTTTTATCTATTAAATAACACCCATTGATTAATAGTGGGGGATGGTTGAGATTAGTACATTGTGTCTCACCTAGAGCCATTGTCTCACATTATCCTCCCTATATATATATATATATATATATATATATATATATATATATATATATATATATATATAAGATTGGATCAAATGAGACGATAAGACCATAAGGACTATGTAGACAAATTAAATTCGCACCAATCGAATGGTGACACATGTGAAATTTTATAATTTATATTTATATTTGGGAATTTAATTAAATTCAATTCCTAATTTAAATAGTTAATTAATTGATTTTTTAATATATATTTTGTTGGCCAATTAAGGATTGCCAAATGTCAAATTCTTAAAAATCAAGATTTATCTTGATTTATTATTATTTCTTTTGATAATTATCACAATTTGTGATTAAAGAAATAATTTTAAATCTTGGAGAACAAATCAAATTATAGTCTTCACCATATGAGATATCCAAGAACCCCTCTCCTACAAGTATAAATAGGGGTCATTCTCAAGGAATTAAATCACAATTCGAAGAGAAGAAATCCAAGCAAGAAGGCGGTGGAGGAAATTCTCTCAAGGCAAGAAGAGCATATTCAAGGAGATCCACGGTGTTCAAGGTGAAAATCAAGGCGTACATCGCGGAGTCCACTCAAATCACGACGTTTGATTCGGGAATAAACTTTCAAGCCCTCGAGTTCACGTTATTGAAGTCGGAACCATCTTGGAGGAAGATCAAAAGTTTAATTTCACCAAGAAGTTCATATATTCAAATCAAATATCATCAAATATATCATGTTTGATTTGAAATCAAACTTTCAAGCCATCGAATTAACGATATTGAAGTTCAAGTTTAAGTTTGGAGAAGATTAAACTGAAGAATTCGACTCCAAATTCTCAAATTCCAGATATTTTGTTCTTGAAGAAAAGAATCAGAAGAGAAATAGAGATTGTAACCCATATTTTTCATTTGATTCGAAATAAATTCAATTTGTACTATTTTTCTTGTTTGTTAATTTGCAGACAATAAAAATTTGTGTTACAAATTTTTGGCACGCCCAGTGGGACCATCTTTACCTCTCATCTCTTCTCTTCAAACCAAGTTCATATATCAACGAAGATGGCCAACCATTCCAAGTCCACAAATGTTAACCATTCAATACCGAACTACGAAGCCACTGCTCCAATATACAAACATAAGGGGGCAAGGAAAGATGGTGAGTCGTCGAACTATGAAGTTAGTCCTCTAGCAGACGAATGGGCATGGAAACAAGGTGGCAAATATGGAGCTCCAAATAAAGAATCGTTGGGCCCGCTCGACGTGCACGCACATTCTACAAGCTCAAGATTTGAAACTGTAGCGGCCATGGTGGTCCAAGCTACTTCACTCGAAGAGCAACTTGCAAATTTGACGAAGGGCATTGAAGGACTTACAAAACATCACTACAAGAAATAAGAGATAACATGACGAAAAATATCGTCATATAAACTTGTTTTTTCGTCACTAAATGTATTAGATGACGATAATTGGGCGTCATAAAGATCGTCATTGTAGCCCCGTCATAAAAGGTATACATGACGATTTTTGCAATTCGTCACTACAAAATTAACCTTTGGTCACGCTTATAACGATGTCACGATTTTTATCATTTATTGTGACGCCTACATCGTGACATCAACGATAAATTTTTTGTCATCTATATTATTTCTTTGTCACAAAAAAGTATCTTTTTAATGACGAAAACATGTTTTGTCGTCATACATTAATTTTTAGTGACGACCATGATCACATTTTGAAATTCATCAAATTCTAATGACGAATTTTGGTGACGGGATTGTGTTTATATTTTGTTATATATTACCAAGGTTGCAGAAATCGCTAGGCACTAGTCGGGCGGCAGGCGGGGGCCTAGGCCGCCTAGACGGGTGCCTAGAAACACTAAGTTTTTCTTTTTATTTCATTTTTTTGAATTTTGGCCGCTTTTTGCCGATTTTTGGCCGATTTATTCCGACTAGACCAGCTAGGCCGATTCTTCCCCGATTTTTGCCGATTTGTTTGGCCGGCGCCTAGGCCGATTTTTGCCCAGACCGGTTTTTTTTGCCGATTTTGGGGAAATCGGATCGGCCTAGGGGCGCCTAGCGCCTAGGTGCCCGCCTAGGCCGATTTTTACAACACTGTATATTACACAACTTGTCATGAAATAGTAACGTTACGAAATATTGCGTGTCAATTAATGTTTATTTATAATGACAAAATAATGTGTCACCAATAATTACGATTCAACGATGAGATATGTGTTGTCACTAAAAGAATATGTAACGTGATGATTTTGTTCATCATGGAAACAATCGCAAATATGACAAAAATTATCAGCATCGCTAATTGCGCCGAAATAATGATGAAATCGTCCGTCATAAAAATAAATATGTGGTGACAAAATGTAGTCACATAATAAATTTATACAGTGACAAGTTTTTAAGATATTTGTAACGATACAAGTCATCATTATAGTGTATTTTTAATGACAAATTGTATACCGTCAAAGAATAATTTTTTTGGTGACGACTATGTTTATTGTAATAAATGAGTGTTTAAGTTACGAAATAATTCATTGTCACCAATTGATAGCTTTCTTACATGACAACATAATTGTCATGAAAATAGATATCATAGGCAATGTAATTGGCACATTTTGTTTTTGTTTTTGTACATATATAATGATTTAAATATTAATTTGTAAAATATTTATCAATGCATTATTAATACTACAAAGTGCAAGTTCAGATGCAATTAAGCATGAAAAATAAAAATAAAAATAAAATCAATCATGTTTGATTAAGTAGAATACGATTATTCATCAATATAGGAGAAATGATAAGAAATCTATATTTCAAATGGACAACAAACTATTTGAACAATGCCAGGAAAAAAAAATATTAAATATCCAAACCAAAAGAAAAGAGTACTTAGATTATTTATATCGGCTTAGAGATTATTCCCACTCGCAGCCATGAATGTCATAAGCTTTTCAATACATGCACCTTGCTTACTGATCTGGTCTTTCAAATCACCCCCAGGACAACGCGCCGCTGACGTTTCTAAACTACCAGCATCTGATCTCCCCAAGCTCTTCCAGGAGAACTTCAACGAACTGAAAAGAGCACTTGCGGGTGCAGACCACTCTTGGACAGCTCATACACTTAAGCTATGTTTTGCACTGGAAACTGCAAACAAATTGGTCGACTCTACTGATTCTCAAGTTGCCTCGTTGTCAGAAAAGGTCAAGAAGCTTGAACAAATTGTTAATCGAAGAGATTCTGCCATAATAGTAGCCAAAACCATCCAAGGTTCTCTTAAATTTTAAGAAGCCATTACGGTTGATGATGCCATGAAAGTTGTAACATATGCAAAATGCATGATGTGAAAGTAATTCAATTAGGATTTTGCTCTCTGTAATACATCTACCTAGTTGCCTATTAATGGTTCATCTCACAATTATTAATTGTCTCTGGATTTTTTTGAAAGAATTGTGATAGGCTATCTAATTAAGATCGTAATTGAGTTTAAAAAATTAGATATGCATTTATATATGCATTTCTATGTTCAAGTGGCAGAAGATCTCATTAAATCCATAACTACGAATAGGAACAGTATGACATATATGCATTTCTATATATCAGTAAATCCATAAGTTCCAATCTATACACAAACCAATAAACAACTATAAATTGCATAGAACATCACATAACTCAAATCACATAAACCACTTCCGAGTGACATCCAAAGAAGAAGATGAATCATAAAAATGAAAAAAGTTAAAAGGACCTGAAGCAACTTTTTAGCATAATCAGAAACTCTCCCCTCCAGATTAGGAGAACATCTCATTAACACAAATGAAAAGGCACAAATCTTGGTTTTGAAGTAGATGATATGGCTTGTTGGAGCACCACAAAAAAAGCCAATCCAAGCTCTAACAATTACCTAGAAATAGATGATTAATACAAGCCAACCATTCTCTATTGAAAAAACGACATCTTAGAATTGGAAACTCAATGAGCCCCCCCGTACTAGAGTCTTGCAAGGCAAACCACCCATCAACCAACACATCTCAAAAGTTATTAGCAGTTGAAAATTCAGTCCACCCACCAACCAATATACGAAAACAGAATTTAATCTCTCATGCATACAAACAACATTTCTGGCTAACAGATTCTTGCGCGCACAATCTTTATCATAATTGTAAAAGGCATACATCAGTTTTCATTGAAAACAATCTGCATACAGATATCTCTTATACACATACGTGCACAGATCGTATTTTCAGATTAATTAATTTGAATATCTAAGACAACACATAACACAACATTACCAAAACAAGTAACTTACATTGTAAACAAAACCATGTTGCAATATAAGTCAAAACACATTATATGATTGAGTTCAATGAAGCAAAAATGAATCATTGAGACATTATCAGAACTATGAAAAGAGATTACAGATAACAGAAGAAACAGACGAGCGATATGTATTTGATGTGCTCTAATCCTAACCCTTTAAAAACGCGAATGATTGTAAAAGGGAAAAGATTGAGAGATATAAGATAACATCAAATCCTCAAACCTTAATAGATAAGAACCTACCTTAATTCATTTGAAATATTTAGCGCGAAATAACATATTAGGCCGCCAAAAACAAATTTAGCTGTAAAATCGTTTGTTTTACATATTTACATATTTAGGTAACTATTTATTTATTATTATTAAATGTTAATATATAGCAAAAATTAAGGAGATGCATAATTATCACTAACCATAAATATCTTTTTTAATATGAAACCATGAATAAGAATGCAAGAAATTAGGAGTTTTTTTAAAAAAATTCGCACCAATCGAATAGTGATGCATGTGAAATTTTGTATTAAATATCAATTTTATAATTTCTATTTATATTTGGGGATTTAATTAAATTCAAATCCTAATTTAAATAGTTAATTAATTGATATTTTAATATATATTTTGTTGGCCAATTAAAGATTGCCAAATGTCAAATTCTTAAAAATCAAGATTTGTCTTGATTGATTATTATTTGTTTTGATAATTATCACAATTTGTGATTAAAGAAATAATATTAAATCTTGGAGGACCAATCCAATTAGAGTCTTCACCATATGAGATATCCAAGAACCCCTCTCCTACAAGTATAAATAGGGGTCATTCTCAAGGAATTAAATCACAATTGGAAGAGAAGAAATCCAAGCAAGAAGGCGGTGGAGGAAATTCTCTCAAGGCAAGAAGATCATATTCAAGGAGATCCACGGTGTTCAAGGAGAAAATCAAGGCGTACATCACGGAGTCCACTCAAATCACGATGTTTGTTTGGGAATAAGCTTTCAAGCTCTCGAGTTAACGTCATTGAAGTCAGAACCATCTTGGAGGAAGATCAAAAGGACAATTTCACCAAGAAGTTCATATGTTAAAATCAAATATCATAAGATATATCACGTTTGATTCGAAATCAAGCTTTCAAGCCATCGAATTAACGATATTGAAGTTCAAGTTTAAGTTTGGAGAAGATTAAACTGAAGAATTCGACTCCAAATTCTCAAATTCCAGATATTTTGTTCTTGAAGAAAAGAATCAGAGGAGAAATAGAGATTGTAACCCATATTTTTCATTTGATTCGAAATAAATTCAATTTGTACTATTTTTCTTGACAGACAATAAAAATTTGTGTTATAGATTAATTTTAGACTTTGGTTGAAAATATTGGATGGATGGGATCTTTCCACCTTTCTTGGTAAATAGTTTATAACTGCATTTCATTAAGAATAATATAATAATTTTTCGTTCCAGCATTTTTTTTTGTGGGGTGTGATTATAACTGCCTTATTTAATGCCTTATTTGTTGGCACAATTTTAAGGGCAGTTTTTTTTGTTTGTTAATTTGTTTCCGGAATCCAACATATTTGGTGTTTTTTACTGCTTAGATTACTCTAGGGATGTCAACGGGGCGGGGCGGGGAGGGGAGCAATCCCCATCCCCGTCCCCGCGGTCGCGGGGAATCCCCGTCCCCGTCCCCGCGAGACAAACGGGGAAAAACTCCCCCATCCCGTCCGTCCCCGGGATTCCCGCCGTTTTATTATTTTTTTTTGTAAAAACTGATTTTTTTAGAAAAAAAAAAAAAGATTTTTTAATATTTAAAAATATATATAAATTATATAAAAAACTGAAAAAACACTTATTCTACAGAAAAAATTAAAAAAATAAAGTTTTTTTGATTTTATATATTTAATGTAGATATATTTATAATATATTATATATTTTTAAAATATTATATTATATACTTAATATTCGGTTCCCCGCATGAAACGAGATCCCCGCGCGGGAATATGATCCCCGCCCCGCCGCCTCCCCCGCCAACGGGGAGAAAAAAATCCCGTCCCGTCCCCACGGGAAATTTCGGGGATTCCCGCCTGGTCGCGGCGGTTCCCATGGGAACGGGGAATCCGCCCCACTGCCATCTCTAGATTACTCTTAGATAATGCACAATTAATTATAAAATACGGCATGAGTGGGATATGATTACATGTTTATAGATATGTATTTATATGTATATATTTGAAAAAAATGACAGTTTTAAGGTTTAATTACAAAAATTGCCCATGAGGTTAAGGATGCCAATTAGATAACCAAGCTAAGTTTTAAAATTACAAAAGTACACTTGAGGATTGATTTTGTTGGACATTTTACTCCAATCGTTAGTTGACCTAACAAAATTTGTTGACCTGGAAACCTAAAAATATCCATACGATACTCTTCATGATTATGTGGATATAAAATTGCCATTTGGTTACTCACAACATAATACGAAAAAAATTCCAATAAAAAATACTCTGCCAACCATTATAACTTACAAAAACATCATTCAGTTTCAACATAAACTAAACACTTCCATTAATATATTATCTATTAGCAACTATAATAAGCATATATACAATCAATGAACAAGAAAAAAATGAAACTTGAATAAATAAAAAACACAAGAATAACTGAAAATTGTTAAGAGTTTTTTCACAATGTACATAACATCAAAAATCCTAATCCTAATCTTAAAAATTAGGGGTGTCAATTTTGGACTCGACACGCAAACCCGACACGAACCTAACACGAAATTAATGGGTATGGGTGGATGCTTCATGGGTCTGGTCGAAATTGGGTCGAACCTGAATAACCTGCCAATTAAACAGGTTGGGTTCGGGTCAACCTACTGTTGGGAAATTTATTTGGTAGATTTTGATGAATGGCATGTAAACCTTAAACTAGAAAGTTGGCTCCCCATTTTCCTTGTAATTTGTATTATAATAAATAGGGCTGGAAAAGCTGAGTCAAGTCAGCTATGCCGAGAAATACAAGAAGTCAACTGAAGACTGAAGTGAAGACTCCGCTGCAAACAACTGAGTATGGCAAGGAAGAAAAGTCAAGAACTCGACTGAAGGTGTATCAGCTGTGAAATAGTTGTATGAAGAGTCAATCAAGTCAACTCAAGAAGCCAAGTCTCAAGTTGAAGTGACAGATGAGTCATCCAAAGATTGGAAGCTAACTTAAGTCACCTGGGGAATAAAAGACTGCATTCAAGTCAAGACAACTGAACTAGATCCGTTAATGAAAGGTAAGAATGTTACTCAGAATAGTAACCTGTTAAAGTTGTTAGAGATAAAGTGTTAGTTCCAGTTGTGTGCAAAAGGAAGAAACCAATGGGAAGCACTGCACTAAGTGTCAGATACGCTGCAATGCTGCAAGATATTAAATACGAGGAAATGTCAACATCAAGGACTGCAACAAGACAAGCCAACGAACACAAGTGACTTTTGAAAATCAGTCTATCTCTTCAACGGGCAGAATTTTGAAAGTTCACTATAAAAGGCTAAGGAATCTCATTGAGAAAAGATTACCTAAACCACGAATGAGCAAGCATTATTCAAACTGTAACCTACAAAATATTCTCAAGATATTCAAGCAAAATCCTCAAGCCTAAATCTCGAAGAAAATCAATCCAACACAAAGCTGTGAAGGAAAGGCAACTTCAAACTGTTGAAGAGGAAACTTTTGAAGAATCAAAAGGGGTCTACTTTCCAAGGAGGATTGTAGGAAGGTTCAAGGTCAAACCAGTCTCAAGTTATTGGAGGGCTTCGTGATCAAATCCAAGAAGCTTGAGAAAGTGAGCTGATGTAACAAGGCAGCTGCCCTGTAAAGAAGCTGAGTCGGACGAGAAGCCAGCTGTGTGACCAAAACATCTCTAGACTGATTCCAAGGAGCAAGTCAGCTGTGTGATCAAGACTTGTCTCTAGACTGATAACCACTTTGTGAACTGATCATTACTTAGTGGATTCCTCCAGGAGTTGGAAAAGAGAGGATTAGAAGAATTACCACATCTTCGAACCTCTAAAAAAATTAATTGTGTCATTTACATTTCAGCATTTTTATTTCTGCATACCCATTTATATCTGCTGATAAATTGATATCTAACTGATTAATAACTAAGTGCTAAAATCAAGTGTTAAAATAAATCAAAGGGTGTTAAGTCTTCCGCTGAAAAACTCAACACAACCAAGTTAAGTTTCAGGTTAAACAGTTGAGTTATTCTATTAACAGCTCTATCGAGTATGTTGAGTGGCTAACTCTGCTGAATAACCAACTTAGTTATCCCTCAAGGAATTAGCTGTTTGTGTTAACTCTGTAACATTTTAAAAGGACTAAAATCGAAAAGTTGGTAAGATTTATTCAACCCCCCTTCTAAACCTTACTTACACCCCTTGGGACCTACAAGTGGTATCAGAGCGGTTGGTTCATTGAGCCTTCTGCACTGGTTACTGAACTAGATCTCTATCTTTTCTAAAAGATTTTTAACACTTGTATTTTAAAAATCTTTCATTCTTAGCAAAAGTTATTATCATGGAAACAAATCTGACACGCATTCCTATGTTCTCTATTGAAGAGTTTGATGACTGGAAAATCCGTATGCAGGCTCATCTATCTGCTTTACATGATGAAATATGGCTAGTGATAGAGGATGGGCCACTGCAAATACTGAAAGTGAACACAACCGCAAGGAGAGCAGCTGCAGCTGAAGGAGAAGAAGTTGTGGCTAAGGCAAGACCAGCCATGGTTGAGAAACCAAGGACTGAGTGGACAAACGAGGACAGAAAAAGATACAACTTGGACAATGTGGCTAATGACATACTTTACAAAACTTTGGACAAATCAATGTTCAACAAAGTCAAATCTTGCCAAACTGCAAAACAAATCTGGGATAAATTAACTTTAATTTGTGAAGGATCTGAACAAATTAAAAAAATAAATTGTCTATTGATGTACAAAAATTTGAAAATTTTAAAATGCTTGCAGGTGAAACCTTGGATCAGTTGGATGCTAGATTCACTAAAATCACAAATGAGATATCGGCACTTGGGAAATAATATACACAAAAGGAAATGTGTATGAAGATTCTAAGAAGCCTCCCAGCTAAATGGGAAATGAAGGTCATGGCTCTAAGATATTCGATGGTCCTATCAAAAACATCCAATCATGAGCTATTCTTAGACCTCAAAGCCTATGAGTTTGAGCTGAGAAGAAAAGATCAAGAGGAGACAACTGTACCCAAAACAGCTGCACTAATAGTCAAGGATGGAAAGAGAGATGAAGTCAAGGAAGCCATAGACCAGGAGGAGATTGCCCTGATGGTTAAAAGATTCAACAAGTTCTTCAATAAGAACTATAAAAGAAACAAGGGTGAATCCTCCAGGAGACATTCAGCTCCCTCCAAGTCAAGGGAAGACAGAACCCAAGAGAGTGAGCATCAAAGGGTTGAGTATCATAGAGCTGACAACCCAAGGACGAAAAGAGCGATCAAAGAGATGAGAACTGTGTTGAACCGCTATGAAACCAGGACATTTTGCAATTGATTGTTCATATCCACCACTCAACAAGTACATGGATGAAGAAGAAAGAAAAGTCTTCAAAGAAAAAAGACATGAAAAAAAGAAAGCTATGTTGGCTGCTGAGACTGCTGAAACAACTAAGTCTAAAGAAACAGCAGACTCAGAGAGTAGTGAAGCTGACTACTCAAGTGATTCAGAAGAATAAATAATGATTTGTCTAATGGCTAAAGAACAAGATCAACCAGACCAAGAAGATGAGGTACACTCTAACTCATCTCATTCAGATTCTAGTGATAGTGATTGTGATACACACACTTCATCACCCACTGATCTTTATGATTCATTAGGCAAAATGATAAAAGACTTTGAGCACATTAAATCCTCACACACACTATTAAATGAGGAAAACAGCCAGCTCAAAAGCCAAAACTCACAACTAACAAAGGAGCTGAGTACTCTAAGTCACATAGCTGGTGAGAACAAGGAGTTGAAGGCTGCGAATGCTAAACTAATAGCAGAGATAGCTGCTATAGAAAAGAGGGAAAATGATCTCAAAAATGTGATTGCCTCATTTACAAAGGCATCTAAATCACTGGATGACCTTATTATGTGCCAAAAGAACGTGGAGATAAGACAGGCATAGGATTCAATTCCTTTGTGCACAGTCAAACTCTTAAAGTGATTTTTGGAAAAAAGATCTTCAAGTAATGAAGAATCTCAAAAATCCAAGACACCAAATATTGTACCAACATTCATTCCAAAGCACAATCACAAACAAATTGGCCTTGGATATAAAGGGAAAGGAAAACAGCCAGTTGAGTATGCTGAGAGGACAAATGAGAAGAAATCCAAAGAGTTCCTCAAAAACTCCAAATAGGAAGTACTCTGTGAAGAATAAACAGAGCTACCAAAACCCCAAAAAGTTTTATCAAAGAAACACATACGATGGGAATATTAGAAATTACCCGAGCTGCCGATTGGAACAATGTGAAAAATCAAAGCAAAGACCAATGGAATACAAGCCTAGATGGCAAAGACCTAAACCTCAGCAAAGGTCATTCCAAAGGCAAAAGAGCTATTATCAGCACATATATGCACTCAGGCACTACACTCAAAAATATCACAACTACCCAAAGAAGGCAATTGCTAAAACACACATACAAGCATACAAACAAAAGAGACAGCTGTATGAACCTAAAGCCCCCAGGAAATTTGCCAAACTGAATTATGATTATGGCATAGATAGATGGCAACCTCTTAGAGTCGAGTCATTTGGCTATAGGTTGGTGGATCATCTTACATCACTAACCCCTTAGGACCCAGGCAAGCATGGGTACCTAAAAACTAATTTCCTTGATTGCAGGTTCAAGGAATAGCTGAGTGCCAAGGAACCTGGTACATGGATAGTGGTTGTTCCAGACATATGACAGGCAACAAGAAAAATCTGTCAAGATTCAAGGAGATTAGAGGCGCAAAAGTCATATTTGGAGGAAATGAAGCTCCAGGGAAATAAGAGGCACGGATCCATCAAGAAAAATGGATTGGAAATCACAGATGTTGCTTATGTTGAGGGACTCAACTTTAACTTGCTCAGCATAAGTCAACTTTGTGATAAAGGCTACAATGTTGGATTCAATATGGGAGTGTTCCAGATTAAAGATACTGAATCAAATGAAATAGTGCTACAAGGATCAAGACAAAGAATATGTATGTGGTAGACTAGTCTACTGCCACCCCAAGCACTTGTCTTTTAGCAAAGAGCACAGCCGAGTCAAGTTGGTTGTGGCACAAGAAGTTGAGTCATCTGAACTTCAAGACAATCAACAAGCCTGCAAGGAGTCATCTTGTGGTGCATGCCAGATGGGAAAACAGATGAAATCTTCATTCAAGGAGAAGCCTAGTCCTTCTTCAACAAGGATATTACATCTATTGCATATGGACTTATTTGGTCCAGTTGAACCAGCCAACATAAGTGGGAAGAATTACACTTTAGTGGTGGTAGATGACTATTCAAGATATACATGGACAATCTTCATGTGCAAAAAGAAGGAAACTTTGCAGAAATTACCCCAGGTGATGAAAACAATTCAAATGAAAAGAACCAAACCATTATAAAGATAAGGTCAGATAGAGGAACTGAGTTTGTCAATGGGATACTAACTCAGTACTGTATTGAAAATGGTATTGCTCATGAGTTATCTGCAGCAAGAACTCCACAAAGAGAATGGAGTAGGCAAATAAGGAATGTAACTCTCAAGAAAGTTTAAGGACCATGTTAGGGTTTGGATTACCTAAAAATTGTGGGTCAAGCCATCAACACTGCATGTTATACTCAAAATAGATGCATGATAAATAGACAGCTTGACAAAGACTCCTATCAAATCTGGACAGGGAAAAAGCCAAATGTTGGGTACTTGAGAATATTTGGATGTAAATGCTTCATCCACAACAATGGTAAGGATAATCTAAAGGCTTTTCATGCTAAAGATGATGAATGTATCTTTTTGGGATACTACTCAAAAAAGCAAAGCCTATAGAGAGTCTTTGAACAAGAGGGCTATGGTCACGAGAAGAGTCTATTCATGTGGTTTTTGATGAACCTAATGTGAATGGAGAAGACATTGAAGAGTTAGGCGATAAGTTGAATCACCAACTATGCGAAAAAGTCTTTATGTTGAAGTCAAGCAAGAGTGTAATCAACCAAGATGAAAATGAGATAGTCAATCTCAAAGACAATGGAAAATCTGCAATTGAATGATGATGAAAGAGTCTCAAGACAACACACTACGAGACAATTTGAACCCATTGATTTGCTTCAACTTTGATGTGAGATGGTGAGAGGCCATCCACCGTGAGCTAGTCATTGGAGATGTGAGAGATGGTGTAAGAACCGATCCGAGCTCGGCAAAAGCAATGTTCACTTGTTTTATTTCCCAAATAGAGCCAAAAGATGTGTCTCAAGCATTGGATGACACACATTGGATTCAAGCCATGCAAGAAGAGCTAAATCAATTTGAAAGAAACAAAGTGTGGGAATTGGTGCAGAGACCAACCCATCATAATGTTATTGGTACAAAATGGGTTTTCAGAAACAAGATGAATGAGGAAGGATCTGTGGTAAGAAACAAAGCAATGTTGGTAGCCAAAGGATATTGCTAAGAAGAGGGAATAGATTTTGATGAAACCCTTGCTCCTGTTGCTAGATTAGAAGCAATAAGGATGTTTCTTGTCTATGCTGCTCACAAGAACTTCACTGTATATCAGATGGATATGAAAGTGCATTCTTAAATGGACTGTTGGAGGAAGAAGTCTATGTTGAACAACCTCCAGGATTTGAGCAGAAGACCATTGGAGATAAGGTGTACAAGCTTAAGAAAGCTTTATATGGATTGAAACAGGCACCAAGAGCATGGTATGATACATTATCTCAATTTCTAACTGATAATGGATTTACCAAAGGGAAAGTGGACATAACACTCTTCAGAATTCAAGATGGAGAGAGTATAATGCTTGTTCAAATATATGTGGATGATATCATTTTTGATCCACAAATAAAGAGCTGTGTGAAAAGTTCTCGAACCTCATGCCAGGCAAATTTGAAATGAGCATGATGGGAGAGATGACTTTCTTCCTAGGACTTCAAGTCAAGAAATTGAAGGATGGAACTTTCATAAGTCAAACAAAGTACTCCAGAGATTTAATGAAGAAATTTGGTATGGAAGAGAAGTCTTCTGTGAAAATACCAATGAACACATCAGTCAAGATGGACATGGATGCATATGGTAAGGTTGTAGATCAAACAAGATACAGAGCACTTATTGGATCACTACTTTATTTAATAGCCAGCAGGCCAGACATCACCTTTGCAGTAAGTGTATGTGCAAGATTTCAATCTACACCAAAGGAGAGCCATATGACTGCAACTAAGAGAATCCTAAGATATTTGAAGGGATGCCAGGAAGTTGGCTAATGGTATCCAAAGGAAGGTGGATTCAAGGTTATTGGTTACTCAGACTCAGACTATGCTGGATGTAGAGTTGACAGGAAGAGTACTTCAGGTACATGTCAAATGCTTGGAAACAGATTGGTTTCCTAATTTAGTAAGAAGCAAAACTCAATATCCACATCCACAGCTGAAGCAGAGTACATAGTTGCGGGCAGCTGTTGTGCCCAAATCTTATGGATGAGACAGCAGCTGAGAGATTATGAAATTGAAGAAAAAGAGATTCCAATTATGTGTGATAACACAAGTGCTATTGCAATCACTCAGAATCCCGTGTTGCATTCAAGAACAAAGCACATTGATGTCAGATATCATTTTATAGAAGATCGTGTTAAAAGAAAGACATCATTTTGGAGTATATCTTAGTTGATAAACAGTTAGCTGAAATATTCACCAAGCCCTTATGTGAATCAAGATTTGAAGAGCTTAAGCATGAGCTAGGGTTAATTGAGCTGGGTTAACACTCAGAAGACTCAATCGAAGAGATGGAAGATAGAAAGTGAGAAATGAACAAGTTTTCACATCGGCCAAGTGAAAAAAACCATATCGGAAAGTCACCGTATCGAGTTAGGCGACAATTTGAGTCGCTTAATGAAAAGAGAGAAGAAGAGTTAAGTAATTTGTGAAATAAGTTGAGTCATTTATGAGCTAAGTGACAAAAACGCAGTTGTTTTAAATGAGCGGGAATGTTTTTAAGGATGATGTCAACATAATAATGACGGGTATAGTCAAAAGCTACACAGTAAGCATATGATTGGATATAAATGCTGCCGCATTAAATGTGAGGAATTAAATGCGGTTTGACGTGCTAAATCTGAGCCGTTGATCTTGATTAAATTTCAAAAATCAAAAACATGTCCTTTCATAACCCTTATATACGGTTTTCAGTCTTCTCTCTCACTCTTTACTGAAAACTGTTCATCTTCAAAGCAAGTTCATTTCTCTCTCGCAAACTCTACGAGTTCTCAAGCAAGTTTATCAAGTTTTATTCGGTAAAACTCTTTGCAAATGGCACCAAAGTTCAATTTGTTAAGCTATCAAAAGCAAATCCACTCTGGATCAACCGTGGATTTTGAAGGGATGGTAAAGCAGGGTTCAGATGAAACCCTAGTAAAGAAGATAGTTGATATGCTAGAAACGTCCGGTCTCAGGCCTTTTCTTACTATGGAGTACTCACTCACAAACCGGAGTGTGCTGCGAAGGTAGTCTACACAGCTGAGAAGAAACTGTTGAAGGACGACTATCACAAGCTGATGGATGTCGTTGCAAAGTGTGTAGACATGAAGTTTGGCAGCTTCAATCACCGTCAAAGACCAAGTGATCGTCATGGCTGCGATCATGCAGGGTAAGAAAGTCAACTGGGCTAAGTTCGTGTACAACAAACTCTGCCAGAATATTGGGAACAAATCATACAAGGAAGACGGATCCTTTAGATTTAAATATGCTCTGATACACTTTGTAAACAGCTGTGTAAAGGACAAGAATGCTTTGATCAATAAAATGATTGAATCTTGGCATACATTCTTTGTTACTGCATTGTCAGTATGTATCTTTGCTGTTTACATGTTATTTAATGTGTTAAGTTTTGGCATCATCAAAAAGGGGGAAATTGTTGGGAAATTTATTTGGTAGAGTTTGATGAATGTCATGTAAAACTTAAACTAGAAAGTTGGCTTTGAGGTCTGAGAATAATTCATGGTTGGATGTCTTTGATAGGTCCATGGAATGTCTCAGTGCCATGACCTTCATTTCCCATTCAGCTGGAAGACTTTTTAGGATCTTCATACACATTTCCTTCTCGTGTATATTCCTTTCCAAGTCACCAGACGACTCATTTGTGATTTTCAGAAACCGAGCATCCAGTTGATCCAGGTTTTCTCCACGAGATCATTTTGAAGTTCTCAAATTTTTGTACGACCACCGATAATTTGTTTTCTTTGATTTGCTCACGAGCCTTCACAAATCAATGTCGACTTGTCCCATTTCTTTAGCCGTTTTGCATGATTTGACTTTATTGAACATGGCTTTGTCCAAGGTTTTGTAAAGGATGTCCTTGCTACATTGTCCAGGTTGTATCTTTTTCTGTCATCATTTGTCCACTCGATTCTTGGTTTTCAACCATGACAGTGCGGGAGCAACATCCTCTTCTCCTTCACCGCAGACTCTTCTTATTGTGTTCACCTTTAAGATTTGCGGTGGCCCATCTTCTATTACTATCCACATCTCATCATGTAATGCTTGATAGATGAGCTGCATACGAATTTTCCAATCATCAAATTCTTCAATTGTGAACATAGGGATGCGTGTCAAATTTGCTTCCATGATAATAATTTTTAATGATAAAAAGAGTTTTGAAAGTTTAAGTACTAAAGCGGACTTTGAAAAGTTTGGAGATCTAGTTCAAGAACCGGTGCGGAGGGTTCAATGAACCAACCGCTCCGATACCACTTGTAGGTCCCAAGGGGTGTAAGTGTAAGGTTTAGAAGGGGGGGTTGAATAAACCTTACCAAATTTTCGATTTAGTCCTTTTAAATATACGAGTTGATACTACACAAATTGTGTCCTTGATGGACAATCAATTTAGTCACTCAAGAGAGTTAATCTCTCAACGAGACTCAATCGAGCCGTTGATGGAATAACTCACCGTTGGCTCTAAATTAACTCGATTGTGGTTTTGTTTTCAGCGGAAGACTTAACACCCTTAAGTTTGATAAAGCAAGAATTTAGTGCTTGGTTTAGTACTTATAAATTATCAAATGGATAGCAAATTTATCGTGAGATATAAGCGATTAAAAATGCACGAGAATTAAAGTCTTTGAAATGTAAATGACACAATAAAATTTTTATAGAGGTTCGAAGATGGGGTAATTCTTCTACTCCTCTCTTCTCCAACTCCTGGAGGAATCCACTAGGTAATGATCAATATACAAAGTGGTAACAGATCCGATACAAGTCTTGATCACACAAACACTTGATCCTTTGGGACTCGATCTGAGACGCCTTGATCACTCACCGGCTTCTCGTGCGACTCGGCCTCTTCACAGGCAAACTGCCTTTGCTACTACACTCACTTGCTCAAGCTCTTTGGATTTGATCACGAAGCCCTCCAAAAGCTTAAGACTTGGTTCGACCTTGAACCTTCTTACAATCCTTCGTGGACTGTAGACCCCTTATTTTCAATATTTTCCTCTTCAACTGATTGAAGTTATCTTTCCTTCACAGGTGAGTGTTGGATTGATGTTCTTCGTAGTGTAGGCTTGAGGATTGAGAATGTTTGATTTTCTAATAATTGCTCGAACGTTTTTAGTTCAGGTCTGTGACTTGTGTCGCTTGTCACTTGTGTCTTGTATCTCCCTTATTCTCAAACAAACTCCTCAGCCTTTTATATTGATCTTTCAAAAATTTGCCCGTTGAAGAGATAGGCTTATTTTTGAAAGTCACTTGCGATCGTTGGCTTGTCTTGTTGCGATTCTTGGAATTGCCATTTCCTCGTATGAATTGTTCTTTCACCTTTTCGAGTTCGACACGGTGTAGTGCTTCCCATTGGTTCATTCCTTTTGCACGCTTCCTGGGGACCGAGCACTCCGAGAAAGGTGGTATGGAGATATTACTTGTTTAAGTAATTCTCTTGATTTACGTCAACGGATCTTTTCGATTATCTCGACTTGATGCATTTCTTTGCTTTCCCCAGGTGACTTAGAGTCGACTTCCAATCATGGATGACTCTTCTCCGTCACTTCAACTTGAGACTTGGCTTTTCTTGAGTTGACTTGACGATACTCCACTCACCGCATCTCACCGCTTCTTCGATAGAGTTCCCGTCTACTCTTCTTTGCCATACTCAATTTGTCTCGCAATGAGTCTTCCTTCTAGTCTTGATTATCTTCTTGCATGTTAGGGCGTAGGCGACTTAACTCGGCTTGGCCACTCTATTTATTACAATGCATTTTACAACAAGAATTGGGGAGCCAACTTTCTATTCTAAGTTTTACATGGCATTCATCAAAATCTAAACAATAAATTTCCTAACAATTTCCCCCTTTTTGATGATGCCAAAACTTAAACCATTCAAAATGCAAATAGCAAAGATACATACGAGATAGTGTATTGACATAGAATGTATTGACATAGAATATTCTCTATGAGCAAGGCAAGAGCTCGTGGCAAGTGAGATCGAGCTCAATCAATCTTTTTATTGATCATATCATTCTTGTACTTTTACACAATCACATTTACAAGGTGTATCGAGCACATATTTGTCTACACGAAAAAGTAAAGAATTTATAGCTTTATTACGAGAAGACTTACATTGTATGTATTTACATAATAAAATACACGAAGGGGTGGACAAAGAAACACTTCATCTCCTTCGTTGTCTCCTTCTTTCATCTTGTTCAAAGATCTTCTTCTCTTCTTCTCTTTTTCTCATCGTCACCGCCTTCTTTTTCTTTTCATATGCCTTCCCGGGCAGCTTCATCTCTTCTTATTCTTTCCTGTCTTTCCTCCCATAGCCGAGTTTGTCTCTTGTTTTCTTCTTCTATTCTTTTTGCATACTCGGCGTTGGTTTTAGCCACTTGCAAATTTGCTACTTGGTCAAGCCCAGCCCAAGAGATCCCTCCTTTCTTTCCGGATCTATGTATTCAATATTTTTGGGCGAGGCCTGGTCCAAAACCTCTTCCTCCACCACTACTTTTCCTCTACCTCTGGGCGTGTATTATATTGGGGTCTTCTTCTTTCCAAATGAGTGACCAGCGGAGTGACCAAAGAGTGATCACGGTGGTCTGTCACTGTCGCCTTCTTCACATAACGTGAGACCCTTTTCCCAATACAAGTCCCAAGCTTGAGCCATAGACATTTTTGCAAAGTATCCTTGGATGCGGCGTCTTAAATTCATCAATCGATCTTGGCTCTGTTCCGACATCCGAAATGGCATAAGTGTCTCTGTCTCTTGGAATGCCTCCATGTTCTTTCAAGATGTTCATAACCGGGCATCCATTCTTCCTTCCACTTCCTTCATCCCCGCTTCAATTGTTTTTCTCTTTTCGGCCATAGATATAGCAGAGTGTTGGAGTGGCAGTCCACAGGAGTTTGTTCTGCGATAATGTCACCGTGATGGACCTTGTTGGGGGGTTTGTCCAATCATCAAGGTCACATCCGTCGATCCTTCCCCCTCAACAAGCTTTCCTTTCTTTTGTCTCAACACTTCCTCGCCGTTGATTTTCCCTTCGCAAATGCTTTCCTTCCTTCTCAACTTCGGATCCCCTTGCGCCTTTAGGTATTCCTCTTCCCCTTTTTGGCATCATCAAAAGAGAGAGGACACCGAAATAGACTTGCAAGCGGGAAGTCGAGCCTGGCGATAGTTGAGTTTTGTCACGAGTCTCTTTGCAGAGTATGCGGCCAAAATTCGGATCGAGTAGCGTTGGACTCTGCTGAAATCACTTCATCTCAAATGGCGAGAAGGCTGAATTTTGTATTCATGGTTTCTTCCAAACGTTGTAGATCACTCTTGTTTTGCTCACGCAGCTGCTTAATCTCGGCAATGTGAGCTTCATGCATGTGCTCAATATGTTCTCTCGGCCGTTTTTGCATCGGCATTTTCGACTCTCCATACCACGGCTTGTTGAACAATGTCCTGAAGTATCTAACTTGTTCCACACGCATTGTTTCTTTGCCGTTGCCACCATTCCCCGATCCGGTGTGATGCCTCTTAAATCAGCCAGTGAGATTGGCATCTCATTGTCCGATCCGCATGTCCATAGAGGCACGATGCCTCTCCATCCGTTCAATCTCGGCCGAATAATGCCTTGAACACTTCGCGGACTTGATTGATTCTTCCGTTGCGGTGATGGCCATGCAACGTCAAAATCATAATCACCGAACAATGGTGCCGATGGAAAACGGGAGCTGATGTCTGTGATAGCGTCTTGCTCGTTCTCGACTCTTCATGGAGGTCGGGTACCTCCGGGAAAAAGGAAAAGATTCTATAAAGTATTCATCACCGCCCACCGGGATTTGTTCGATGATGAGCGGTGCGCGTGAAGTTCCTTTAGAATCGACCTGCTGCACTTGAGGAGCCTGCGCAGTGGACTCTGGTTCACCTGGGGTCTTTTGTGAATCGGACCAAGCTTGCCGAGCCTCACAGTCTCAACAGCCGTTGGCCTCACCGATTTCTCAAATTGAGTAGATCGTCCTCGGCCTTATCGAGCGTCATCGGACGATGATGAGATTTCCATTGTTGGCTCATCATCAAAATTAAAGGTTTGACGAGTAGTCTTGGGATCGACTTGCTCGTGCTTGGAACATCCGCACTGAGTCTTTTGGATTTGTCATGGGGGATGACTCGAGCCTTTCTTCTTCGCCTTCCGATCCCGGAAAGGTTACATCGAGATTATCCTGGGAATCATGAAGTGCGCTTATCTCCTTCTCGGATGGGTCGATGATAGCAGGAGGGATGTTCTCTACTTGACTTTCTTTACCCCGGAAGTCTCAACCTCCCGTGGGCCTTCATTACCTCCAGCGGTCTCTCTGCGCGAGCCTTGTCCTCCCTTTCGACGATGTCACTTTGTCTTAGGGTCTTTCTGCGGTGGCATCCATTGGAGTCTCAACTCCATGGATTGCACTTTCATCGCCAGTGTTAACTCCCGTACATTCCTTCCTTCCCGTGCCTCGATTGCATCGCGCGTCATTAGCCTTCGAGAGCGGTTGGCACCTCGGTGAGACAATCAATCAAGCATGCGAGCTTCGTTGATGGCAACTTGTTGTTCTTCTTGTGTTTGTATTTTCTCTACTTTGCCTCCTTGATTCGTTGTGGGAGTCATCTGCGGATCCTCCGACCTTGCTGCGGTGGAGGGAGTTTCCCCCTCGGTTGGCGCACCACCGAGTGACTTGAATGGGGTCACTCATCTCCAAGCTCCCTTGTTTCGATTGAATGGTCAGCCGTTGGGGCGGTGGTAAAACACCTTCAATAGGGGTTGGCTCATTGGGGTCCCCACTATCCCGGTTTCATCGCCATGTCCCTTATTGCCTTCTTCCGAGTGAGTCGGGAAGTGGTGGCAGCAACAATAGTGGCGATTTCTTTGAACCACTCCCATTGGATCAATTTCACCGTGTGTTCTAGAGGACTCTCCTGGTCCTCCATCGATCTTTGCTCGTGAAGGATTACGGATTCGTGCAATGCTTGCTGCATTTGCAACTCTTACGTGGCGGCATTCTCCTGGATCCTCATCACTATCGGAGAAGACATCAAGGAGAGGATGTGTGTGTTTTGTGGTGCGGAGATAGGGCGAGATCTTGGCCTTCTCACGTGCCTCGCCTTCCTCTCTGCTTTTCTTTCTCCTTGTCCTTGTAGATCTGCGGGGATGTCCGTGCGATTGTCTTCATCCATCTTTGGGAGCACGTGGTTAGTCGAGGAAGTTTAACAGTTCCTCTTCTTCTTCTATAAACTCGGGCCGTTGGAACTGTTCCCTTGATTTACTCAACTTCCATTTCCTCCACTCACGCAGACGATTTTGGATGTCCGGGTAAGGTGGAGATAGGATCATTACATCACTATCCGCTCTAGTAGTTTCTTCTTGTGTTTGGTGTGTGAACTACAATCGTGTCTTGAGGTTGCCTCTGTGATCGCGCTTGGCAGCAGACTTGGCTGTTTCATCAACTACATCCGGAGACTCTACTTCTCCAGCCGATCTCCCAGATATCTGCTCGGTGAGTGGTGACTCGGCCCGGTTTCTCAAGCTCGGAGTGCTTGATAATTCGTCTTCTTCTCCTTGTTTGTACGGAGGAATTTCTCGGTTCGAAAATAGTGTCATCCGAGTCTTGGGGCGGCGGGGGCGTCTTGGTGTCTTTTTCGAGGAGCGGGCCGTCGTGGCTTCTCGCTCCTCTTTTGACGATCGGAGAAGGTATTTGTGAGTCCTTCTCGACCGGCTAGCTGGGGGCAGGAGACACGGCTGCGGGCAGGACTGACTCTGCTGAGCGGGAGCATGTTTGACTTTCTTTCTTTGCGGGGCGGGGCAGGCGGCTTTCTTAGTAGCTGCAGAGGAAAGCAGCTTTCTTGGGTGGAGAGGAAACAGTGTATCTTGAGTCACCGATTCCCCTCACTTGTGTCATGGAATCTTGGCGTAGGCTCTCTTCAATAGTGCGCCAATCACCGAGGTTTCCTAGGGATCCTCCAAATGAACATCCTCTTGTTAACATGGAATGCTTTCCCATGTCCAAGAGGGACTCCTTTCACTCCATCCGTTGGTCGGCCAATCACTAGGCCATATCCAACAACTTGGATCCTCCAAATGTGCCATCTTCCTTGAAGGATTTGTTCCCCACGTTACGCTTAGCTATTTCTTTCCATCGAGACAAACTCGGCCTGTTTATTTTCTTTTTCTGCGATGATTGCGGCCATTCCTTCATCTTTGCCTTTGTGATTGGTCAAAACAGATGACTTGCCAAATTTGATGTCGATACATTTGGCAACTATGTCCAACATCTTGTGATAATCCTCCTTCCACATAATCTCTTGTTTTGTTTCTTTGTGTACACTATTTTATCAAAGATGGTCGGGCTTGGCTATTTCTTTCCAAGCATCGGCCAGTTTACATCAACCGTTAATCTCGATGCTCCTTCTGGCGGTAGTGAGCAATGTTCACCAAATCCTTGCGCAGATAGTCACCGCTCTTTCCGTGAACAGATGACTTTATTCCTTCATCGTGAATCTCAAAGCATTCATGTAGAATTGTCGACCTCCTCCACATAGGTCATCGGATATTCTAACGTTAGAAACTTGACTTGACCCGGTTGTTTCCAATTTTTCAAATGATTTTCTTCACTAGGGTGTCGTCGGACCCCTGTTTCACCATTCCGTCGAAATCCACAAGAGACCCGGTGTGGATTTGCTTTCCTAACTTGGTGAAATTATACGTTGGTGCCATTTTGCGAGATTTTATCAAAGAAAAACTCGAGATTGATTTGAAGATAGATAGGGTTTTGAGAGAATTTTTGCCTTTGCTTTTGAGAGAAAGAGATGAACAGTTTTGGTAGTGTGAGAGAGAAACGGACGAAAATGGTTTAAATATGGTTTATGAAAGGGCGTGCGGGTGGTTTTGAAATGTGATCGAAATCAACGGCTTAGATTTTGTACGCCTATTTAGCATTTAATGTCTTGTATTTAATGCGTGACAAAGATTTATATCCAATCATAAGCTTGGTGTGCGGCTTTATGTCCGTGTACACATCATCATTATCTTTGACGTATTCCTTAAAACATTCCCGCTTTGTCAAAAACGATTTGCGTTTTTGTCACTTTGCTCATAAGTGACTCAAACTTATCCCTTAGCCGATCTAACTCTACTTCTCACGTTCTCTTGGTGACTCAAATTATCACCGACTTTGTAGTCAGTTTTCTTTACGATCAACCTGATTTACTAAAAATGATTTTAGTGTTCACTCTTTTTTCACCACCTTTTCTGTTCCATTTCTTTTCTTTGAGTCTTCTCAATGTTAACTCAGCTCAATTAACCCCAACTCATGCTTGAGTTCTTCAAATCTTGATTCACATAATGGTTTTGTGAAGATGTCGGCCGATTGTTTATCGGTTGAGATATATTCCAAGATGATGTCCTTCATTTCAACATGATCTCTTATGAAGTGATATCCGACATCGATATGCTTTGTTCTTGAGTGCAACACATGATTTTGAGTAATGGCAATTGCACTTGTGTTATCACACATGATTGGAATTTCTTTTCCTCAACTTCATAGTCTCTCACCTTTGTCTCATCCATAGGACTTGGGCACAACAACCCCATAACTATGTATTCTGCTTTAGTAGAGGTGGCTATTGAATTTTGCTTCTTGCTAAACCAGAAATCACTGTTTCCTAGCATTTGACATGTGCCTGAAGTGCTCTTCCTGTCCACTCGTGCATCCAAAGATAGTCGGGAATCAATAGCCAATTAGCTTGAATCCACCTTCCTTTGGATACCATAGGCCTACTTCTTGGCTTCCTTTCAAGTATCTCAATATTCTCTTAGCCGTCTTTGTCATATGGCTCTCTTTTGGAGCAGATTGAAATCTTGCACATACACCTACGGCAAAGGTGATGTCCGGCCTCGCTTCTTTGTGAGATAGAGCAATGATCCAATAAGTGCTCTCAGTATCTTGTTTGATCTACAGGCTTGCCATCCGCATCCATGTCCATTTTGATGATGTATTCATTGGTATTTTTACGTAAGACTTCTCCTCCATACCAAACTTCTTCATTAAATCTCCGGTGTATTTTGTTTGACTTATGAAGGTTCCATCCTTCACCAATTTTTTCACTGGAGTCCAAGGAAGAATGTCGGCTCTCCCATCATGCTCATTTCAAATTTACTTTGCATGAGGTTTGAAAATTTTTCACACACTCTTTGTTTGTGGATCCAAAAATGATGTCATCCACATATATTTGAACAAGCGAGATACTTTTTTGTCTTGAATTAAAAGAAAAGTGTTCTATCTACTTTTCCTTTTGTGAATCCATTTTCGGTTAGGAATTGTGACAAAGTATCATACCATGCTCTGGGGTGCCTGTTTCAATCCATATAGAGCTTTCTTGAGCTTGTATACCTTATCTCCAAGAGTCTTCTGCTCAAATCCTGGAGGTTGTTCAACATACACTTCTTCTTCTAATAAACCATTTAGGAATGCACTTTTTACATCCATCGATATACAATGAAATTCTTGTGAGCTGCATAGGCAAGAAACATCCTTATAGCTTCCAATCTTGCTACAGGGCAAATGTTTCATCAAAATCTATCCCTTCTTCTTGGCAATATCCTTTGGCTACTAACCTTGCTTTGTTTCTTACCACGTAACCTTCCTCGTTCATCTTATTTCGAACACCCATTTGGTGCCAATAACATTTTGATGTATGGGTCTTTGCACTAATTCCCATACTTTATTTCTTTCAAACCGATTCACTCTTTTGCATAGCTTGAATCCAATGTGTGTCGTCCAATGCTTGTGACACTTCTTTGGGCTCTATTTGCGAGATGAAGCATGTGAACATTGCTTCTTGTTGAGTTACGGATCTTGTTTTGACACCTTCTTTTATATCTTCAATGACAAGTTACGGTGGATGGTCTCTCGGCCATCTTACATCGTAGGAGTAAGTTAGCCGGATTGATCGACTTGCGGTTGTGTTCTTTGTGTCGACTCTCTCGTAATCACTTAGCAAATTTTCCAAATTGTTTTTGAGATTCACTATCTCATCTTCTTCAATTGATAATTCCGACTTTTCTTCACTTCATCATAGGGACTCTTCTCGTATGGTTGGATGATTGACTTTATCACCGACTCTTCAATGTCTTCTCCATTTACATTTGGCTCATCGAATACCACATGAATGGATTCTTTTGCAACCATAGTCCTTTTATTGAGTACTCTATAGGCTTTGCTTTCAAATGAGTATCCTAAGAAGATACCTTCATCGACTTTAGCATCAAAAGCTTTTAGATTGTCTCTCCCCATTGTTGTGGATGAAGCATTTACATCCAAATATTCTGAAATATGCAACATTTGGTTTTCTTCCGGACCAGGATCTCATAGGGAGTCTTTGTCACCGTTGTCTGTTTATCATACATCTGTTTTGAGTGTAGCAAGTTGTGTTGATTGCTTGACCCAAAATCTTTTTGGTAACCCCGCTTGACTAACATTGTCCTTGCTTTGCTTCTTTGAGGGTTCTTGTTCTTCTTTCTCGCAACTCCATTCTCTTTGTGGAGTTCTTGCTGATAGTTCATGACCAATACCATTCTCAATACAATCTTGAGTTATTATTCCATTGACAAACTCGGTTCCTCTATCCGATCTTATTTTGATAATGGTTTGACTCTTCTCGTTTTGAATCCTCTTCATCACCGTGGTAGTTTTTGTAGAGTTTCTTTCTTCTTACACATGAATATTGTCCATGTATATCTTGAGTAGTCATCTACTACCACCAAGGTATATTTCTTCCCACTTATCTTTGGTTGGTTCCACTTGGGCCAAATAGATCCATATGTAGCAGATGCAATATTCTTGTTGAGGATGGGCATGTCTTTTCTTTGAATGAAGATTTGATTTGTTTACCCTTCCGACATGCATCACATATACTTTCCTTCTTGTATCTTGAGTCCGGAAGTCCTTCCACAAGATTACTTCTTGCAAGCTTGTTAATCGTTTTGAAATTTAGGTGACTCGACTTTTTGTGCCACGACCAACTTGATTCAATTTGTGCTCTTTGCTAGTAGACAGTCTTTGGGTGTTGCGATTGACCAATCCACGACATACATATTCTTCTCACTACATCCTTGCAAAGACAACTTCATTTGATTCAATATCCTTGATTTGACATATACCCATGTTGAATCCAACATTGTAACCCTTGTCACGAGTTGATCGATGATGCTCGATAAGTTGAAGTTGAGTCCTTCAACATATGCAACATCTCTGTGATTTCTAATCCATTCCTCTTGATGGATCCAATGCCTCTTATTTCACCAGGAGCTTCATTTCCTCCAAATATGACTTTTGCTCCTTTAACTTCCTTGAATTTTGACAGATTTTTCTTGTTTCTGTCATGTGTCCGCGGAATGACCACTATCCATGTACCAGTTCCTTGGCACTCACTCCTTGAACCTCGCAATCAAGGAAATTAAGTTTTAGGTACCCATACTTGTCTGGGGTCCCGAGGGGTTAGAATTGTAAGATGATCCAACCAACTTATAGCCAAATGATTTGACTCTAAGGGGTTGCCATCTATCGATGCCATAATCATAATTAATCTTGACAAATTGCTTGGGGATTTTAGGTTCATACAAAATGTCTCTTTTGTCTGTATGCCTGCATATGTGTTTTAGCAATTGCCTTTCTTGAGTAATTGTGGTGTTTTTGAGTGTTGTGCCTAAGTGCATATGTGTGCTGATGAAAGCTCTTATACTTTTGCAATGGCCTTTGTTGAGTTCTAGGCCTTTGCCATTTGGGCTTATATTCCATAAGTCTATGCTGATGGTTTACATTATTCCAATCAGCTTGGCTTGGATATTTTCTACCATTCCCATCATATCTTTCCTTCACAGGTGAGTGTTGGATTGATGTTCTTCGTAGTGTAGGCTTGAGGATTGAGAATGTTTGATTTTCTAATAATTGCTCGAACGTTTTTAGTTGGTCTGTGACTTGTGTCGCTTGTCACTTGTGTCTTGTATCTCCCTTATTCTCAAACAAACTCCTCAGCCTTTTATATTGATCTTTCAAAAATTTGCCCGTTGAAGAGATAGGCTTATTTTTGAAAGTCACTTGCGTCGTTGGCTTGTCTTGTTGCGATTCTTGGAATTGCCATTTCCTCGTATGAATTGTTCTTTCACCTTTTCGAGTTCTAACACGGTGTAGTGCTTCCCATTGTTCATTCCTTTTGCACGCTTCGGGGTGAGCACTCCGAAAGGTGGTATGGAGATATTACTTGTTTAAGTAATTCTCTTGATTTACGTACAACGGATCTTTTCTGATTATCTCGACTTGTTGCATTTCTTTGCTTTCCCCAGGTGACTTAGAGTCGACTTCCAATCATGGATGACTCTTCTCCACTTCAACTTGAGACTTGGCTTTTCTTGAGTTGACTTGATACTCCACTCACCGCATCTCACCGCTTCTTGATAGAGTTCCCGTCTACTCTTCTTTGCCATACTCAATTTGTCTCGCAATGAGTCTTCCTTCTAGTCTTGATTATCTTCTTGCATGTTAGGGCGTAGGCGACTTAACTCGGCTTGGCCGCTTATTTATTACAATGCATTTTACAACAAGAATTGGGGTGCCAACTTTCTATTCTAAGTTTTACATGGCATTCATCAAAATCTAAACAATAAATTTCCTAACAATTTGTATTGTAATAGATAGAATTTGGAAAAGATGAGTCAAGTCGGCTATGCCGAAAATACAAGAAGTCAATCAAGATCAAGTGAAGACACCGCCGCAAGACAACCGAGTATGGCAAGGAAGAAAAGTCAAGAACTCGATCAAGGTGTATCAGTGTGAAATAGATGTATGAAGAGTCGGTCAAATCAACTCAAGTCAAGTCTCAAGTTGAAGTGACAGATGAGTCATCCAAAGATTGGAAGCTAACTCAAGTCACCTAGGGAATAAAAGATCGCATCAAGTCAAGACAACCGAACGAGATCCGTTGATGAAAGTCAAGAATGTTACTCGAGAATAGTAACTTTGTTAAAGTTGTCGAGAGATAAAGTGTTAGTTCCGATTGTGTGCAAAAAGAACAAACCAATGGGAAGACTTGCACTGAGTGTCGATATCTGCAATGCAATGTTGCAAGACATTAAATACGAGGAAATGTCAACATCAAGGACTACAACAAGACAAGCCAACGAACACAAGTGACTTTTGAAAATCACCTATCTCTTCAACGGCGATTTTTGAAAGTTCACTATAAAAGGCCGAGGAATCTCATTGAGAAAAGGTTACCTAAACCACGAACGAGCAAGCATTATTCAAACTTTAACCCGCAAAATATTCTCAAGATATTCAAGCAAAATCCTCAAGCCTAAATCTCAAGAAAATCAATCCAACACAAAGTCATGTGAAGGAAAGACAACTTCAAACCGTTGAAGATGAAACTTTTGAAGAATCAAAAGGGGTCTACTTTCCAAGGAGGATTATAGGAAGGTTCAAGGTCGAACCAGTCTCAAGTTATTGGAGGGCTTCGTGATCAAATCCAAGAAGCTTGAGAAAGTGAGCTAAAGTAGCAAAGACAGTTGCCTTGTGAAGAAGGCCGAGTCGGACGAGAAGCCACTGTGTGTGACCAAGGCATCTCTAGATCGAGTCCAGGAGCAAGTCGGTTGTATGATCAAGACTTGTCTCTGCACCGATCACCACTTTGTAAACGATCATTACTTAGTGGATTCCTCCGGAGTTGGAGAAAAGAGGATTAGAAGAATTACCCCATCTTCTAACCTCTATAAAAATTATTTGTGTCATTTACATTTCAAACTTTTATTTCTCGCATACTCATTTATATCTCACGATAAATTGCTATTTAACTCGATTAATAACTAAGTGCTAAAATCAAGTGTTAAAACAGGTTTAAAACAAATCAAAGGGTGTTAAGTCTTCTCTAAAAACTCAACACAACCAAGTTAAGTTTCGGGTTAAACAGTTGAGTTATTCTATCAACAAATTCTATTGAGTCCGCTGAGTGGCTAACTCTATTTGAATAACCAACTTAGTCATCCCTCAAGGACTTAGCTATTTGTGTTAACTCGTAATATTTTAAAAGGACTAAAATCGAAAAGTTGGTAAGGTTTATTCAACCCCCCTTTCTAAACTTTACTTACACCCCTTGGGACCTACACCTACTATGACTCATTTAACCCGTCTAATTTCTTTGTAAATTTTTAATAAATTAAGTATATAATTAATTATAAGAAAAAACAAAAAATAAGACATGTTCTTAAAACTTAATTTCTAAAACCTCCTTAATTATGTAAGTTGTTATTTTGTATGTTGCCCTCAAAATATGATAAGTATGTTACATTATTTATGTAATTATGTTATTTATTTTTGAATGTTGTGAATTGTGATATTTTTTATCGATTGAATGGTGTGTTGTGGTGATTGATTTTTAAAAAAAATTAAATTTATTTAGTTAAAATTATTAAATATAAATAATAATAATTTTATTATTCAAGTTAAACGGATCAGGTTCGATTACCTGTGAAATAAATAGGTTGGTTAAGGTTCAAGGTTCTGACACGAATAATTAAATAGATTGGGTCTGGGTTGGCTGATTCTAAACCGCGAAGCCACGAACCCGGACTTGCGAACCCGAAACCAACCCAAATTGACACCCCTATTAAAAATACCCTCTTCTAATTAAAAGAAAAAAAAAAATCCACCCCTAATTTTCCATGAACTACACAAAAGGTTCCGAATTGTATTGGAATATTTTCTTTTTTTGAGAATGTATTGGAATAATTTTGTCCACTTCATTTTTTCCTTTTTTTATTTTAGAATTCATTAGGGCCAACATCGACTTTACACAAACTTTGTTAATTTTACCGCAATCCCCAAACTTCGGGATACTTTTTGCAATTTTAATACTAAGTCGATTTATTTTTTTGGTAATTACTCCAAATCTTAGAGGTACTTTTTGAAATTAACCCTTAAAATACTATTATACCACCAATATCAATAGATAAAATTTAATTGCCTTTACTTTAACTTAGTCCAAGTTCGTTTTTATATACCGTTATATAAATTTTCATAAATAGTTAAATTTAATTAAATTAGATTTATGCAAATAAATATTAATAAACATATATTTATATACATTATAAGGAAAAAATTAAAGTTATACATGAGAAATTTGAGGTAACTATGCTTTGTCGATTCAACGAAATTTAAAAATATGTTTAGTTGGCTTCCCCCATAAGCCATTACCTTTTCATTCCCTCTTCAAATCAACAACCAAACATTAATGTTATCCTTCCCAATGTATTTTTCTACTAATACACATATTTTTCTACACATTACATCAACCCCCTCACCCTCTTCCCCGCAACCCGCAATCATGTACCCCTAAAAACTTCCTCAAATCCAATCACTCCAACTCAATCATGAAAACAACAACAAAAATTATTAGAACAACATTAAAAATATTATAAAACAACACCGAAACAATAGAAACAATGTAAAAAATAATATATGAATAAAAAACAACGCATAAAAAATAGGTTAAAGTTATTTTGAAACATTGAAACAACATAGAAACAACATAGAAACAATAAAGAAACAAATTTAAACATCCTCGAAACAACTTATATAACATATAAAACAATGCAGGAAAAAAAACGAAAAAAAAATAAAAAAAAATCACAAAATAGCAAGGAGCGTAAAAAAAAAAATTTAGGTACAAAAGTAAAAAAATAGGCACAAGAGTAATAGGAGCGTATTGTATAGTAATAGTACAAAAAATAACGTATTCTGTGTAATTTCCCCAAAAGAAAACCCGATTAGACTCTACACTATTGTATGTGTAAAGAGTAAGAAAAAGAAAATTGGGCCCCCAAATATTTGGTGCGCTAATCTGGAGCCTGCTGAGCTTCTCATCAGGTCCGGCTCTGCTTCTACCATTGAACTTCAAGTAAGGGTAGTAATTCGGGTTAGCGGATCGTGTTCATGTTCGACTTTGGATCAATTTCGGGTTATGTTCAAAATACATAAAAAATTAAGTATAATATAAGATAACTGTATTTTAATACAAACGACAACATCGTGTCAGATTGGTGTTAGTCGTGTTCTTGTTTGAGTTTTTCATGTTCGTGTTCGGGTTCCTCTCAGTAACTTCAGGTTGGGTCCGTGTCGTGTGAGAGATTGTCACCCCTAACTACAAGGTTGATCCCATTGTATTTTAAATTATTTCCTCAAACTTTCTAAAATATTATTTTTCCACTTATCATGAATCTCATTTGCCACCAAAGAAATTAAAATATTGTCACATAAACAAGCAAACAAAACAATAATAAAACTTATATAGGTTTTAGTATAATGTTAACGTATCACACCTAGTGTGCCAAACCCCAAATCACTAGCTCAACTGATGAACAATTAATGGGTTCGTGTTAATAAACACAAAAATAGGCCCAATACACTGATGGGAATGACCCAAACAGATCCAATTTCAAATCCGGGTTAGAATAATATTCTTTATAGAAAGAACACCCATCAAATTTCCAACCCCCCCCCCCCCACCCCCAAAGAAAAGAAAGAAAATCAGCAATTAGATTAGAGTCATGCAGTGCAAATGTCAGCAATTAATGGTATATACTCTTACTTGATCCCCTTCTTTATCTCCCCGATTACCATAATTATGTGTTCCCTTAATTATATTGCTAACATTTATGCAATTTCTTCAAATCTTCAATCAGATGTTCGTTTATTTACTAGTAAATTTATATTCAGAATGACACTGATGATTAATGCGTAATAATATATTCAATCCATTCCAACCCTTTCATTTTTTTGATAACTTTTTTTTTCCCGCCTAAAATTTAGATGTGCTGGATTGAATCAATTGTTTTCTTTGAATTGGATTAATTTCATATACTATATTACAGTAGATGTTGCTTATTCTTTATAGTGCTATGTACTTACGCTTTGTTTTATGATCACATTATTCTGCATCGTTTAGGATTTTGTATGTAAACTAAGGAATTTCTTATGAATTTGGGGGTCTTTACAGAATATTGGATTTAGGGTTTGAAATGCAGAAGGTATGCGTGTTGATCTGCTCCGTAAGTGATTCCCCTGTTTCGTTTTTGTTTCTTATTTTGGTAGAACTGTTGTTGCTTGAATAATTGGAAGAGTAGAATATGGGCTCATTATTTTTAGTTTTATTTGGAATTTTATGCTTTCTGTTCTTAAATTTGTTGTAGATGCTAAATTGGTGTAAAGTTCTCACTGAGTTTCGTTTACTATTGCATATTATGCATCTGTTTGTGAACATATGGTTCTTTGTGCTGGGTCTGGTGAATGAGCTTGAAAGCTTTATTATCATTTCCAGTGGTTTGTTGAAGAGGTATAGAGGTCTTAATTTTAGTAAAGTTCAGTAACTGGCAGTAGAGTTTGCATTGGGTTGGGCCGGGCCGGGCCACCCCATCCCGACTCTATCGGGTCAAGTCACAAAAATCGGGATGGGATGGGTAGGATCAGCCCAAAATTTCATCGGACTACCATTTCTTGTGGTTTAACCCAAACCGACAATATTTTATACGTGTATTTTTGGTCGGGCCGGGCCAAAGTAGGCCTGATCCTTTTTGTGCCACTAAAAATGCAGCCCAGTCCAGACCTATATGCGGGCTAGATCTGGCAATGGTTTGGGCCGGGCACTTCCCAGTCCGAGCCTAACGGGCCAAGTCATAAATCCGGGCCAGGTCGGGTTGACCCAAACTTTTATCGGTCCACATTTTTTGTGGCACATCCCAAACCAAGACGTGTATTTTCTGTCGGGCCAAAGTAGGTGCGGTCCTTTTCGGACCTCTAAAAATGAAGCCAAACCCAGCCAAATCCCTATACGCGGGCCGGGCCAGGCCAGGCCAATTTAGCCGGCTCTGCCTGGCAGTTGTTGTAGACAGTGAGAAGCAGCTCTTCATACTCGGAGAGTTCTTTGACTCATTGCTGCAGTGGCTTGCATCCAATGGATTGACGAGAAGTGTTTGCCTCTATGATAACCATAGTGATCATAATTTGAAATGTCATCAGCAGTTTTTTGGCTATAATCGTGATCGATGGTTTCTTCATGCTGTAGGAGTGCTGAAGAAATCCAGGAAGCACCGCGTTATTGGTTGGAAAGTGAAAAAATATCTATGGTACCAACACAGTCCTACTTTTCTACAGATGTTACTGACATACAGTTAAGTTACCATCTTTTGCATATCCGCAGTTGCCTAAATCATCAATTATGATCTACACATGAGTTAAGTTTCATTTTTACAAATAATTTATTTATGTTAACTGAACTAGAATAGATTACCACTGCAACTCAGTGCTTCTTAGCATTGCTCATTTGAATCTTGGATTTGAGTGAGGAAAACAACATCCAAATTGTTTTGCTAATTTAGACCATCATATCATTTGTTATTTATCACATGCTATTACATTAATTTTTATTTCCAAATCAATACTTGTTTTCCTAGAAGAAAATGTGAGGAAACTGAGTTTGATGGATTTGCTTCTGTTGCATTTTCCATCATTGAATCCACCCCACTCGAAAACCAAAAGTATATGGAAAACTGATTTGAGAGACAGGTTTTAATCTAATGCTTTCTGGTAATTCACATATACACCTTTCCCTTCACCTATGTTTTTGATCAACCTATTCAAAAACTAGTAATTTTCACTTTACAAGAGTTCAACTTAACAAGTAAACAAACTTGTGTCGTGTTTTTAAGCAAAGCGAGATTGAGCAATTTCTCTTGCTTATCAGAAAGGGGAAACCTGATTTGAATGTTGCACGCGTATTTTGTATTACTTCCTTGTCATCATTTCAGATGCAAACTATGATGTTTTTAGGATACCGTACGTGTTGACTTATATGGCTCATAAGGGCTGGTATTCTACTCTGCTATTTTACACAAATCAATCATAAAACATCTGCCCTGACATGTTCTACCATGTATTAGTAGGTTCTGTGGAGATAGAAGAGGATTTAACAGCGGAGATTATACTTTTTTCAGGTTTTTGTTCTTGATTTTGTAATTGTATTCACTGTTAAGCTGAAATGGAATGGTTCCCAAATTTTGATTCATTATATAGCATAGTTCTTCCAAAATTTTTTGTGATGTGTTCTTTATTCAAATCGTTTTTCTTTTTAATTCTCAAATGTTTTCATGTTCCCTATGATCCTGATAATTGATTTCTAGCTTCAACAATTTGTAAAGATTCCAACCTGCAAATTTGTTGCTTCTCATTATAACTCAAACAAACGACGACTAATAGTATTATAATTACCAACTCGCATCATTTACAGGCATCAAAGCAGAAATAGTTGGAAATTATTATTTCCCAACATAGTAATAAACCTTATTTAGTCCATGCATAGTTCTTGAACCAATAATACTAACAACTTACAACTCTTCTCAATATCCATTTCTAGGACAGTGGAATCCAAACAAGATTATCAGCAGGGAAGAAATGGCAAACAGGCGATGCACCGGGCACCGTCTTCATGATACGAAATGCGACGTGATGCGGGTCCCACTGCGACGTGTCCATGTGGCAAATAGCAGCAGCCTCAACTCCCCCACCATCCTCTCCTTCCAGCAAAACCTTGTAAAGCTTGTTGTCACTTTCTTGGCTATGACAGTAAAAAACCGCGTACGGATAAGGCAACATGTGACAGGCCACTATTTTTCGCGCCAATATTTCGTTTGGAGTTTCAATAACCGTGTAGTTCTGTAGAGGGGATAACATCGACTCGGAAAGGTAATTCGTATTGAAAAGTCTGAATTTCGTCGATCCGAAAATCCCGCGGACCGAATCGAGCATGGATTCTAACGAAGTGGCGCAGAATTTCGTTTCGCCTTTGATCGCTGGGAATTCGCAGTGGTGGAGTGTTTTTCTCATGGCTATGGCCTGTTTGGAGGTTTTGGAAAACGAGAAAAATTTGAGGATGTAAGGGAATTGGGATGTGGAGAAAGGGATGGAATCAGATTCTTGTCTGGACAGTAGATGTGGAGAAGTAGAAGGGTCTTTTGTTGGGAAGTAAATTGGCAATTTTTTCCCAACTTTGAGGGTGTTGTAATAGAAAAACACACTTAGCTCAGGGTTTTTCTCAGAGATTAAGGATATATGATCATCATCCAATTTCTTGTCGGAATTTGTATTATCCTGATTTGCTGGTAATCGAAGATGGTTACTGTTCCAATTTTTGCCGTGTTTTATGTGGCCTTCTGTTGTTGGGAAACACTGCAAATGGTATTAAGTACAACAGGTTAATCGAATATAAGTGAACTGTGTAATAAAGATTTGATTTTTGGAAATTTGTAAGCAAAAACAGAAATTTATGAGATATATTACCTGAAGGAAAAACACTGAATACAGAAGGACGATCAGAGGGCTGATTTTAGAACCCATGTCTTCTTTTTTCTTCAAGTTCTTGAAACTCTGTCAATGGTCTTTTACTTCTGAAATGATCAGAGGGTTTTGTTATTTCCTCATAAAAATTTCTCAAACTATTGAGCAAAAACATGGAATATTGAAACCCCTGAAATGATAATACTTTTAATAGTAATGTCTGCTACTATATGATATTAACTAATAGTTTGTGTCACTGTTGCTTAGTTGGAGAACTCAACAGAGAAGGTTTACTTTTTTTTTTTTTTTTTTTGGCTCTAATTTAAGTTTCAAGATTAAGCTTCTTTCAAGTTAAATGCCCGAAATGGTCTCTGAATAAATTAATTTTTTCTTAGGTCATTAATTAACTAATCCAATTTTTTGGAAGTCAAATACATTAATTAAGTATTTTTATTGTCTAGTATTCAAAATATCAACTGTGCACATGGCCCAGTGCCACATACAGTCAGAAGATAAGCGCTGAAGGAAAAATCTATATTCTTGCAAATTTTATGCAACCAAATTAAGAAAGTACTTGACTTTAGCGGCAAATTATGTTATCGTGTCGCACTATAGTATTTTTGTGTTTCCTATCTCATATGATCTTAAATATGATATAATTTTGTGTTTGTGTCGTGTCATGTATCGTCAGACGTGTAATTTGTCTCTGTATTGGGGTGCACGGGCTTCCCCGCATGGACTATGTTCCCCTTACTCTATTCCTGCACGGAATAGTCGGGCGACCGGACCGATGGTAGAAATTTGGACATGCAATAATGAGCCTAGGGCCCCAAATAATTGGGGGCCCAATGTTTTTTTTTTTTTATTTTCAACTGTTGTTTTTTTTTTTCCTTCTACCTACCCAACAACCGATTTAAAAAAAAAAGCCCAACCCTTTACCTCTTCATCAATCACGTGAATGGCAGTAAAAGGTTATTGTTTTATTTTTGTTTGGTTTTACTTTTTGTATGCATTGTTGATTGATTAATTATTAGAAAAGATATCTTTTTATTTTTGTGTTTTTATTTATAGCATCTAATCATTTGTCCAAAGAAAAATAAAAAAAAAGCAACAAGTTAGTAATGACATTAATGTCTTAACCCACCAAATTCAAATAACCCCCCATTTTTTTTTACCTTTTAATAGGTCTATTTTTAGTTTTTTAAATTATTTTTTATAGCTAAAATAAAAGAATTATTTTATAATTGCCCCCAAAACTTTGATAAAAAAACTTCAAATAGTTGTGTTTTATAATTGCCCCAAATTTTTTTTTTTATCATAGTTTGAATATAAAATATATGAACTCGGGTCATTTTTCATCCCCCAAAGCTAGAATCTTGCGCTGCCGCACTGCTTCACATGGTCACTCCAGGCTCTAGTTGCCAACAATCAAAGGGCCAATTTTTTAAATCTCGCCTAGGGCCCCATGAATCACGAGTCCGGCCCTCGTAGTCGGGGGATATCGGTCGTCTTTATAATCGTATTGTGTTATTGTGTCGTATCAGACTCATCATTTTAGCCCTAGTTGACTCTATGTTCAAACATAAATCATTGTAGAGTCTCTCCCATTTCCACCACATGGTAGGGCTAGCAATCAACCAGGTTCTAGCATGTACCTGAAAATGTATTGACTGTTATATGCATTTTACAAAATCTTGCAGAGATTGTGTTTTTCAAGCCATTTAAAGCAGATTGACAGTGTGATGCCACTATTGAGTGGGACAATATATGCATTCATTTTATTCAATATTTGAAAAAGTTAGGAAAAGAAAACAAACCTTCAAGATGGCAGGTCAACTTAAGGGCTGGAACATGATAAAGGTGAAGTTCAAAATTTCTGTAGAATTTTCATGTATGTCGAATTTTGTGATTAGTGATTCTTGTCATGGATGATGTAAATTCGTTCAAATTATATTAGCTTAATTTCCACAAAGCTTAAAAATAGTATTGATGACAGGGTAGTGATAATCATGACCTTTTTTAATATATATTTTCACATAAGATCATATTAAATTACATAGATGTACTTATACAAAAATATATTCATCAAAAGAAGTTATTTGAACTTTAGTAGTCGACATGTACTCAAGTAGTAGTTGGCAAGTAGGTCATATTTTCATATAAAAAACTATTTAAGCTCAATTACAAATATATACATTGCATGGAGATTGTAATATAAAGACAATTTTGAAAATTTAACGCATGCATCAAGGTGAAGTCAAAATTCTCATGCAATCTTGAGGTCAAAACCACTATCTATGATGATTTTAGATAGATTTGCATATATATAAGATTCGAAACAGATCACATCTTAAAAAGGTCTTTGTTAAAGATTTGAAATTGACCTCACATCTCAAGTTCATTTGGTTCACTGATTTCTCAGAGAAATTAAAGCAGTGAGATATATATTTTAATTTTATTTTACAAAGAACAAAAATCAACTATTAGAAACATCAATTAATCTTTCCATTTATTTTCTTCAAAATATCAAAATTTTGAAGTTAAAACTGATTTTCTTGGAAAGATAGAAATGTTTGGAAAAAACTTCACAACTCTACTTTCCCTCTCGTTGCCCTCTTTTAGATCTTACTTGTTTTTTTTTGGTGACTCGAACGAACTGACCGCATATATCTGAGGGCAACAACTTCGACCTTCATCACTGCCACCAATGTAAACTGCGAGATGTATACGAACTGGCTAATGGAATTTGATGAGGTCTGCTGACGTACAATCAGGTCATCCCAGGTAATTAAAGAGAACAAATATATTCGACCCCCGAATCAAAGTATAGTTAATTTTTCCTGAATCAAACCTACACTGATCTATTCTAATATGAGTTTCCATCAAGTCCTTTACTAGCCCGCATATCCCGTGAATATTTTGATGGAGTGTTGAGTTAGAACACACGATCTTCAACCAACAAAAGACATAAGTCCTTGTGGTGGCTAGTGTTGGACTTTAGTAACATAAAAGTAATGGGAAAAAAAATCCTCTTCACTTTAATTTGTTCTATATTCTTTTAACATTTTGCTCTTTCTTTACATTTTCCTCATTGAAGTACAATGTTGAAAGCCAAATTCCATGATGACAAGCCATAGTGGAATTATGAATAGGAGAGTGGGAACGAGAAAAGAGTTGACAAATGTGCTTACTGATGGAATATAATGCATGAGTGTTAAAAGGAAATGTAGCATCAGACCTTATTACTTAATCCTTATCTGCTTCATCTTTTTTGGGCCATGATATTTTAGTCAACCCCACTATGTGTGAACACTAAAGCAAAATTGTAAGTGTCTTTTTACCCAATTACATGCATGATTGATAGCTTGAATAAGTTGTTTGATTCATTTTCTTAACGTTAGTTAAGCACACGGTTTTTCATCTAGCATTTTTTCAAAGTGTTGTAAGTTATTATATTTTATGTGCCTGTCAATTAGACCTGACAATTTCTAGTCCATCCCGAGAATAGGTTAGGTTGGGCCGAATTCTAGACCGATCACATACAAACCGATTTTTGCATTGACCTAATGAGCCTGGGGCGGGTAGCCCGACCGATCATTGCTATTTTTACTGTCAATTGATCACACTATGAATGTAATCGTGATAATGTTATTTTACAAACAACTATTTTTATGGCTAAAATAAATGATGATCTTTTTATAATATAACCTACTGGATGAACATTAACATGTTCTTATTAAATTGATAAATTTGACTTGGGAAAAAAATTCTAATCTTGGGATGCCTTTATCATATCCAAGTTTGTAGTTACCCCTCTCATTAAGAAGCAAACATATCTTTGACATACCGATCAAAAAGAAAAAATAAACATATCTTTGACATAAACACTTCCAAAATTTGACTAATTTTCAATCAATTTCTAACTCAACCAACATAGATACAATATAAAATTGGCTTTTCTTGGAATGCCTTTTCTTTTTAATTTAATTGGCTTCCAAAGAGGTAGTTAAAATTGCAATTTTTAAACTAATCAGTTTTTAGTGGATAGATTTGCAATCAATATAAAATTTTATAAATGTGTTGGGTCAACATTACATCTAGATACCTTGCATGTTCATAAAAGTTCATTAGTTATGGTTGTAGCCTGGTTGACCATGTGTTGGGCAGGCTTCACATACGGACAATCTCTGGTTCTAAATTTAAAAACAAGATTTAAAAAAGTAGGGCTCTCATTGGCCAACTCACTCTATTTTTTATTTTATTGAAATATATTAAAAAATATTACTTATAAAGTTAAGGGCTTTTGGCCTCGAATGTCCTAGACATGCTTGACCTTTAAAATTTATTGATTTTAGAGGTCAAAGCATCAAAAGCCCACTTGGAGAAATGGAAGGCCATTAGACTTTAAAATAAAACTTTTGGACTTTTCTTCTTTTAAGTTTCTCCTCTAAGAACAGACAAGAGGCTTAATATATTTTATAATTTTTGCTAATTGTTCATGACCAATAAAGTGTTTAAATAAAATAAAATAATAAATCTTAAATGACAATTTTGTAATTAAAATTATCAAAAATCAAAAGAAGATTACTAAAATAAGATCTTATTCTGGGAACATCCATATTTTATAAAAACAATTTATAAGCTCCTAATATTATTTTTTGGGACCTTATAATGTGTTATTTTTTGGAAAAAAGTACGAAACATGTTTGAACAGATATAAGATGTTTAAGAATTTATAAGTTCAGCCAAATACCTTTTTAGTCTTTAAAAATTAGGATATATTTAATAAATCACTCATACTTTTTTTTTTATTTGCATGTAGCAGGTAAGATATAATGGTAGCCAAAATATATGTATATTATATGCAATTTGTAAATATATATATAGTCCTGGCTGTGACATCCACCAGACGCAATGAATAGTAATGCATATGCAAACACTAGCCAGCACTAAGCTTTTCATTGCTCAATTTTTCAATTGTTTAATCAAATGTTCTCAGCCTCCTAATAACGTGTGGTGTTGACTATTTTAATGATTATCTCCTTGTCAGAAGAAAAATCTTTTATTGTATACTAGTTTCTCTATAAATACTAAGTCAGAGGTTGTACAGTTAACAAGAATAAGTAAATTAATTAAACCAACAGGTTTGAAGATGGAAATGAAAACCTTCTCAGCCTTATTTCTTCTCTCTCTTGCACTGGTAATGTTTCTCAACAAGCCCACATCTTTAATTAATTTTCATGCTTCAGATATATAATTTTCAATCTCATTTAGCTATGAATTATGACAATATATAAGTTTTGAGTCAATATCTTGGTTGTTTTTAATTTGTCTGTAGCTTGAAAATAGTTTCTGTTTAATTTGATATAGGTTTATCTTGAATTGTCTGATTGTTGTTTACTTAGTTTTATGTTTGGGGATTTTTTTTCTTTCATTTTGTAATCTAAACTACTTGTTTTGGCAAATAACAACTTAAACTTTGCCGATTTCACTTTGCAACCTCCGACCAGCCTGAATTGAAATATTTTAGGATTATTATCTCATGTGACCCGCAGGTTAGCAAAATAAAAAACTCACAAAGTTTACGTTGTTACTTGAAAAACAAATAGTTTAGGTTGTAAAGTGTAAAATTGCAAAAGTTCATGTTGCAAACGATTATTTTCTCATTATGTTTTTTTTTGCCTTTTATACTCTTCTTTTTAATTTTGTTAATTTATTTTGGCTGTATCAGTTTGCATATGTTACTGATGCAAGAAAAGATCCCAGCGACTACTGGAAGGATGTGATGAATGGTGAAAACATGCCTAAAGCAATTACAGATCTTTTTCATCAGAATTTTGACTCGGATTCGAATACGAAAATGGATCGTTTTATTAGAGATTTCGACACGAAGCCTAATGCTATCATATATCACAGCAATCATGTTCATTCTGATGAGAAACCTAAGCTTTCTGCATCTATGGATGGTTAATTAAGTAAATGTATGTGAGAATACTTTATGTATAATATTAAGTAATGTTGAGTCAAGTTTGAGATTTGTAGTGAATTTTTTCACACGTTTTAAAGTTGTTTTGAGTTTTATGTTTCTGTTTATATAGCTTAAATTTGTAGCTTTTTTTAGGGGTGATATAGTATGAATATTCCAATTATTAGCTTTACTTATGGGAATATGATTATTGTTGTTTGATCGTGGGATTAGAGTTCATGTATATGAATGGTGAAATATTATATCTTGTATGGATGTGTTTTCAACGTTTATTTTCTATTTTCCAACTATTTTGAAAAAGGGTTTATGTTGATTTGGGGAAGTTCTAAGTGGAAATTAATTAAGTGAATTTTAGTTGTCGTTTTTCATGTAAATAGGATTTTTGAAACACAATCAAACAATTTTTCTAGAATCATGCGAATCTATACGAAAACATACTTCAAAACCAAATACGACATTTCTTATTACAATCACGCAAATCTATTTAAAAATAAACTTCAAAAGTTATAACCAAATATATACCATAGTGGAAGTGCAAACAACAATCCAAACATATTTACATGTTTCACGGCACGAAAAATCAATAAAGTCTGGAACAATATTTTTCAATACTAAAAACTTAAATTGGGTTTGAAATTCATCCGCACAATGCCTTGGTATGCAGTAATTTTACAAGTGGCAGAAGATATGAGCAAAGAAATATATGTGATGCATTTTGTCAGATAGATCAAACTAATTTTTCCAAAAAAAAAAAGGAAAAGGAAAGAAATTACCTGGAATGTGAGATTTGCTGCAGAAAAGGTCACAAGTTCCACAAAATTGGTCTTTATAAGGTTCAATATCTGATGTACATTCAAGTTTCAGAAATGGAATTTTTAAATGAGTTTTTTTTTAGTTTATGCATATATATTTATGTATAAATCTTCAAATACGAACAACTGTTAATTAAAGAACATGATATACAACAACTGGTGTACCTCAAACACAAGCAAAAATCCACTACTATAAGATTGCTTTTTCTTCCATGCCAATCTTCTAATGAGTTAAAACTGTGAAGGTTCAGAAATATATATACAAATGATGCAGTTTCAAATAGTACTTGATATCAGCAATATTTGTGATCTTTTAATACAAAAAAGTGTTTAATATTCTCCTATTCCACTCGCACAAACGATTGCGCATGTATAAAAAGTACCATATTAAAAACTCACAATTTAGGCTTGATTTATCCTTTAAAATTAATATGGTAATTTAAATTAATATGGTAATTTTTATACCGTGTCAGATGAAACACCCTTTTGGAACAGAAATTACACCTAATTACAATTTTTTTTTTCATAGTTGCAAATCTTGTTATAGTAAAGACAGAATTAATGAGGCTGATTTGTTGATTCTCTTAAGAATTTAATGAGAGAATTTCAGTATGATTGCACATTGTTGTTGAATAAACACGTGTATTTTCGTGTGGTGCACATTATTATTTGCCCCAATTATATTATTGTATTCACTTGCTAGAAATTGGATATTAGATTTAATAGGTCATTTATTTCGCGATTTCCCATTATATTGCCATTAATTTTGTTTCCATATATTTTCGAATACCTTATATTTTGTTTCCGTTTTGAATCTTTTATGATTCCAACGTTTACACAAGAAGCAAAATCAACGGATGATAATGGCTTAGCCAAGACCACAAAAGTGGAACTCACTGGCACAATAGTGGGCTCGTAGGCCCAGGTTGGCCCCACTTTATCTACGCCATTGACGGATGAAATCTGTTATTCAAAAGGTATCGTCGATCTCATATTCCACCACTCATGATTGTGCACATATATTATAACTACCATATTAATTAATTTTGAAGCATAAATCAACCTTAAATTGTGAATTTTTAATTGGTAGTTATTATACACGTATCAATAATCTATGAAGCGATTGAATATGAGATGAAACACCTTTGTATATAAGATCTCATCTCATCCGCAAAAAAGAATTGTCTATTTATAGTGCATTTGAAGAACCAAATATTTCATATGATTTGCTTTTGCAAAATCTTGTTGTACATAAAAACCCGGCTTGGAGTAGAAGAAGTTTAAGCAAAAAAAAAAAGAAAATATGAGATCTTTATCAGCCTTCATCATTTTCCTATCTGTTCTCCTGGTAAGCAATACCCAACCTTCAAAATAATTCAACTTTATTTATTTTAAACTCTCACAAAAACAATTTATTTTCATGTTTAACGCTTAACCAGCTGATATAAACTTTTTATTTTTTTATTTTTTAACACAGGTTTTAAATCAGATCAATGCAAGAAACAACCTTGGAGAAAGCTACTGGAACAAATTGATGGATGGAAAACCAATTCCTGATGCGATCAAACGGCTTGAATTAATTACTGATTTGAGCCATAAGTTTGTTAAGGATTTCGAAACGAAGGAAAATGTGATAATCTATCACAAGCATGTTGACGCTGCTGAAAAATTTGAAAAGCCTTCAGTTGAGAAAGAAAAGAGTTTTACTTGAGCAATATTTGGCTGATCAATAATGTTCACAAGTATGTAGCATGCATTGAAATGATTATGTTCTGCTGTACTTTGACCCAAAAATAAATAAGAAACATATATGTAAGTGAGTTCAATTGAGGGACAAATTCTGTATTTATGTTTCTATCTCTGTTTGTGTGTCTGCAGTTCTTTATATATTAGGGAGTCGCTATAACCACCCCCAAAATCTATTAATACACCCCTAATTTTTAATTAAAAAATGCCAACAACTAAAAAGACTAAAATGCCCTTAGAACTTACAAAGTTTCTAAATACACCCACCAAATCTCTTTATACACCCCAATTTTTTAAAACATTATTATCTTCTTCCCCCACCCCACTCGTCTTCTCCCCTCATTTTCCCTTTTTCTTCTTCTCTTTCTCTCTTTTTCTTCTCTTCTCTCTCCCAAAACTCTACAATCTGGAAAAAAGTTTGACTAACATACAATCAAAAGTTGACGAACATGAATATAACACGGTCCCAAGAAATTAAGGTGATACTACTTTATATTGATCAAAGTGTGATACTACATAATACTATCAAATACAGTTATATGCTTCAAAAGACAGCAAATACCAAATCAAATTGCAATTGGGAAAAGAAGCTCGGGTATATTATTATAATAAATGATGTAATGAGAAGCCGACTCTGTAACAAACGAATATTTATAAGATTTTGGCTATCAATATGCTATTGCGAATTATTTTACCTAAGAACGTGAAATAGAAGTGGAGAAACAGAGTAGCGATCTGAGCAAAAGCTAGAATTTGTAGTTTCTACCAAGAATAACATAGACCATCAATTAATTAATTACAATAACATGTCACAGAAACATGGTGGTCCTTTTCTCTTCAAAAAAAAAAAAAAAATGCATACAGGTAGCAAAATTTGAGCAGATGTGTGTGTGTTGTGTGTGTGTGTGTGAATTAGGGTTAAATTGGGGGAAGCGTAAATTGGAGATTATTGGGGGTGTATTAAGTAAATATATTATTTATAAAAAAATGGGTAGGGTATATTATGAAAGGAGGTGTATTGATAGATTTTAGGTGTGAATAACGAACCCCTTTATATTATTATTATTACTACTACTACTACTATTAAGGATATTTACTTAAAACTACCACTAAGATTTGTGTTAATTAGAAAAGAATATAGATTTTTTAAAATTACAAACAACCCTATAAGGTTTGATTATGTATAACCCGAGGCCCAACCCCGAGGATAGGCTAAGTGGGCATTAGCAAGGGCCCCCAATATTTGGCCCCCAAATTTATGTATATGTATAAGTATATATATAATAATATATTGTATATAAATTCTTGTAAGAGTGAATTATGAGTTGGACCATCAAAGAAAATAGTTGGGCTAGTAACAAAAATTGTATGGATTGAGCCTATTACAACACTTTATTATTTTTATTTAGGGGTGGATAAATGGAACCGAAACCAAGTTCTAAATCGAATCGAACCATGGTCAACGGTTCCTAAACCATAATCGTGGTCAACGGTTCCAAAATTGGAACCGAACCGTGTAGGCGGTTCCAGCTTCCGGTTCCTAGTCTCAAAAATCGTGGAATCGGCGGTTTTAACCGTTGGTGGAACCGTGATGGAATCATTTTTTTTAGGTTAAAATCAACAATTTTGTTTTGGTAAATACATGCTAGAAGGAATGTTAAATGTTTATTATGATGTTTTATTTTTGTAACTATATGAGACACGTTTTAGACCAAATGTTATAAGCGAACTACGTGAACTTTGATTCTTCCATACTCTAATAGTATATATAGTCTAATATAGATAGTTTAATATTATTATTAATATTAGATATAAAACTTTATTGAATATTAAGTCGAAGTCTTTTTCTTTATTTTCCTTCTTCTTTTAACTGAAATTGATAAACTATTTTAAGAAACTAAGAAATTATCAAAAGATAAACAAACAGTTCTGCTGGGAAATTTATTGTATAGATTTTGATGAATGTCATGTAAAACTTAAACTAGAAAGTTGGCACCCTATTTCCACAGTAAATTTCATTTGTAATTAATAGGTTTAAGAAAAGCTGAGTCAAGTCAGCTATGCCTGGAAATACAAAAGTCAATCAAGATCGATTTGAAGACTCTGAGGAACATCCTCGAGTATGACCAAGATAGAAGATCAATGACTAGGCGAAAGACGAATAAATTGAGAACAGTTGTGTGAAGAGCCGCTAGTCAACTCAAGAAGCCAGTCTCAAGTTGAAGTGACAGATGAGTCTTTCAATGATTGGAGCAGACTCAAGTCACTTGGGGAAAGAGGCAACAGCCAAGAGGAGTTAACTAAAAGGAATCCGTTGCACAGAAGTCAAGAACATTACTTAAATAAGTAATACTCCCATGCTGCCAGGTCTTAAAGTGCTCGTCCCAGAAGCGTGCAAAAGGAATAAACCAATGGGAAGACTCGCACCTTGTGTCGACTCAAAAAATGAACATTCATTTAATACGAGGAAAGGTCTACATCTCAAGATTGAAGACCAAGAAAAGACAAGCCAACGAACACAAATGTCTTTCAAAAATCAGCCTATCTCTTCAACGGGCGATTTTTGAAAGTTCACTATAAAAGGCCGAGGAAACTCATTGAGAAAAGGTTACCAACTACGAACAAACAAGCAATATTTAAATCAGAATCGCAAATATTCTCAAAGATATTCAAGAAAATCCTCAAGCCTCGAAACTCAAGGAAATCAATCCAACACAAAGCTATGAAGGAAAGACAACTTCAAACTGTTGAAGAGAAAACTTTTGAAGAATCAAATGTGGTCTACTTTCCAAATAGGATTGTAGGAAGGTTCAAGGTCGAACCAAGATCAAATTATTAGAGGGCTTCGTGATCAAATCCAAGAAGCTTTAGAAAGTAAGTCAAGTAGCAAGCGCAAATCGCCCTGTGAAGAAGCCGAGCCTCGGAAGAGAAGCCAGTTGTGTGACCAAGGCATCTCTAGATCGAGTCGAGGAGCAAGTCGGTTGTGTGATCAAGACTTGTCTCTAAACCGAGAACCACTACTTTGTGAAACGATCATTACTTAGTGGATTCCTCCAGGAGTTGGAGAAGAGAGATTAGAATAATTACCCCATCTTCAACCTCTATAAAAATTAACCGTGTCATTTATTTTTCAAAGACATTTATATTCCCGCACATTTACTTTATATCTCGCTTATAAATATATTTGCTATCCAACCGATAAATAACCAAGTGCTAAAATCAAGTGTTCAAACCAGTTTAAATCAAATTAAAGGGTGTTAAGTCTTCCTCCGATAAAATCAACACAACCTAGTTAAGGTTTAAGTTAAAACAACTCGAGTTATTCTATCAACACTCTAAAGTCCGTTGAGTGGCTAACTCGTTGAATAACTAACTTAGCCGTCCCCTCAAGGACTTAGTCTGTGTGTGTTAACTCTGTAATATTTTAAAAGGACTAAAATCGAAAAGTTGGTAAGATTTATTCAACCCTCCCTAAACCTTACTCACACCCCTTAGGACCTACAAGTGGTATCGTGAGCGGTTGGTTCATTGAGCCTTCGCATGTTATTGAACTAGATCTTTAATCATTCAAAGAAACTTTAACACTTGCTCTTTCAAAATCTTTCATTCTTAGCAAAGTTATTATCATGGAAGCAAATTTGAGCGTATTCCTATGTTCACTTTGTTGAGGAATTTGATGACGAAAATTCGTATGCGTGCTCATCTATCTCGCTTTTACATGATGAAATGTGGCTAGTGATAGAGGATGGGCTAACCGCAAATATTGAAAGTGAACACAATATCAAGGATAGCAAAAATGTTGGTGGGGAAGAAGTCTGCCGCTTATAGAAAAGCCAACTCTGGTTGAAAACCAAGAATTGAATGGACAAACGATGATAGAAAGAGATATAACTTCTGACACTCGTTGCCAGGACATACTCTACAAGACCTTGGACAAAGCAATGTTCAACAAAGTCAAATCTTGCAAAATAGCAAAAGAAATCTGGGATAAACTGACTTTAATTTGTGAAGAATCAAAGCAAATTAAAGAAAATAAATTATCTGTTGCTGTTCAAAAATTTGAAAATTTTAAAATGCTTGCAGGTGAAACCATGGATCAGCTGGATGCCAGATTCACTGAAATTACAAATGAGCTTTCAGCTCTTGGGAAGGAATACACACAAAAGGAGATGTGTATGAAGATCTTGAGGAGCCTCCCAGCTGAATGGGAAATGAAGACCATGGCTCTAAGACATTCAATGGACCTATCAAAAACATCCAATCATGAGCTATTCTCAGACCTCAAAGCTTATGAGTTTGAGCTGAGAAGAAAGATCAAGAGGAGACAATCTGTACCCAAAACAAATGTGACTGATAGTCAAGGATGGAAAGAAAGCTGAACTCAAGGAGATTATAGACCAGGAGGAGGTTGCTCTAATGGTTAAAAGATTCAACAAGTTCTTCAATAAGAACTACAAGAAAAACAAGGGTGAAACCTCCAGGAGACATTTGTTAGTCCAAGTGACTACGATAATCTGGGACGGTGAATAGATTATGCCGATTTTTCGCAAATCGCCCTCTTTTCGAATGAACAAGTAAATGACAAGAATGTAAATGCGGAAATTAAACAACACTCGATGATTTATAGTAATTCAACCCACCTAGGGCCTAATCTACTACCACCGTGGTATATCCGGAAGTGAATTTCAAAAGAAAAAAGTTTTATTAACAATTACCACAATTGTTACAACACCACCTTTGAAGATTACCACAATCTTCTTTACAACACCTTCAAGGAGATCACCACAATGTTCCTTCAACACCTATGAAGAGTACCACACTCTTCAACACCTAAGATCACCCAAGTGTGTTCTTACCACAAGAACACTAACAAGGATATCTTGTTTTGGATGATAAAAAAAATTCAAGATTACAACTCAATAAATGAAGTATACAAACTTTGAGTGCAAGTGTAATCAAGAATAAAAAGCCTAGACCTCAAGATTGTGCAAGTGCAAGAACTTAGACTATTACAACAAGAATGTAAAAATGAAGGCTTTGGGAATTTTGGCAGATTTTGTTGATTGTATGCTTGTGTGTTGTATCTTGTGTCTTCAAATCATCCTCTATTTATAGGAGAGTCTTCACAAACATAGCTCCTCTTTCTTCACTTTTGTCTACAAAAAAGAAGATCACAAGATGTAGAAATAATGTACAAAATTGATAAAGTAAATATTATTTATAATGGATTTCCAACAATTTGAATCGCTTATAAAATATATAGTGCGACCGGGAGTCGCTATATAGAAATTTCGAACTTTAAAAGAAAATAGTGCGATCCGGACACAATATGGAAGCGGTGCGTTCTTGAGTACCGTGCCGACCTCTTGTTCGACCGGGTCGACCTCCTGGATTTTTCAAACTTCTCATTTCCATCTCAAAATCATTTCCGCGGGATACCCTATAAAGGCGATCGGTTAGCCTAAAAACAAGTGTTGTCCAATTTTTTTGTCAAAAAATAAACTCCAAAAATACTCCAAAAATTAGTAAAAACATTTTAAACATTTGGGAATATTTGGACAACATTTATAAACATTGTTTTGGTGTAAAAACTCATTTAAACAAAATCATCAAAATCTTGATAAAAACATATATCTAACAAACTCTCCCTTTTGATGATTACAAACCAAAACAATTTTAGAAAGTCGATTTTAAAACAAAACACATTTTTTTGGTCTAAAATGTCAATCCATTACAAGCAACATTAATCATAAGTAAAACGCATAAGATAAGAGCAAATATTTTCTACAAAACATTTTGCATAAGCTTCCCCTATCAACGTGCATAACAAAAATAAGTGAAGCAAACAACTATAAACTAAAAGCTTGAATTTCATGAGCTTAGAAGCTCCCCCTCGTCACAAAGACATCATTAGTTAAGCATAAAAGTCCATAATACATCAAATGGACTAATTATTATTCACAGACTTTTTGGCTTTTAAGAGCTTCTAGCTTATAGCTTTTCTTAAGTAGCTTATTTTTGCTTCTTTGAGCATATGAGCGTTTTTAATGCTTGTCCCCCTTTAGAATCATCAAAAATATTGTTAACACGATAAAAACATCATACAATCATATCACGGTCGCAATATAATCGATTTATCGAAAGCATTTTGAACATTGAAGCTTAATTTCCAAATAAAAAGGGAAAAGTTGCTCATTTGATTTGCAAAAGCTCATTTGATTGACAAAACATGATCTCTACAAACTTATAAGAGAATCATATAAGTGATGAATTTTTCATAGAAACATTTTGTCGAACACTTGACGTGCACCGAATAAAACAAGAGATATATAACGCTTTGTATTTCATTTAAGCAAAACATTTTCATCACCAAATGCAATATTACAACATTCATCCATCAACAATCATCATATACAACACACTAATACATAAATTTCATCAAAATAGCAAGATACAAGTACATTTTCAAGGGTTCAACCCAATTGAGATTAAAAAGAGAAATTCTTACCAATTAATCGGAGAAGTTGGATAATAATGATCAAATATAAGTTACAAAAAACTCAAAAATATAGATTTTATAAGAAAAAAACATTTTGAGTAAATTGTGTGTGAAAATGCGAAGGGGTTCGATTTTGGAAGATAACTAAAATGGCCGTTTGAAGGACATAAACGTTTTTAATGCCGAAATGTTTAGAGCGCACGTCGGCGGGTAGGGCGACCGATCCATGTACCCGGTCGACGGTGCACGAACACCAGTTCTATTTCTATCCAAATTACAATCATAGACCTTATTCATATGCATTATGCCTAACCGAGCTCGTATTGAGGCAAAAGTCTCGACGATAGCGGTTTTTGTAAAGATATCCGATTGATCTTGAGATGGAACAAAAGATATCTTAATTTTTCGTTTTGAAACACATTCCTTAGAAAATGATGTCGAATCAATATGTTTAGTACGGTTATGATGAACCAGGTTTTGAGCAATATTTATAGCGACATGTTATCACAAAAAGATAGAACACTTTCAAAAGAACATTTATAATCCACTAAAGTTTGTTTCATCCAAAGCAATTGAGTACAACAAAAAGCGCAAAAATATATTCGGGCTTGACCATTGAAAGTGAAACACAATTTTGTTTCTTTAAAAACCAAGAAACTAAGCAATCGCCAAAAATTGACATGATCCTAAGTCTTTTACGATCATCAATATTTCCCATAATCCGAATCACTATAACCTTTAAAATTGTTTTTCATTCTTTGGATAAAATAAACCATATTTAATAGTGCCTTTCAAATATCGAAAAATCCTTTTAACGACACTCATATGAGATTATTTGGGATTGCTTTGAAAACGAGCACATAGCATACGACATGAAGAATATCCTATTTGCGTTAAATAAAGTAAACTACCAATCATACCTCAAATTTGGATTCATCAACCGGCTTGCCTTTTTATCTTTTGTCAATCTTGACGCTTTCGCCATTGGGTAGAGACTACTTCCTTCTTCAAACTTTTTCTTCAAAAGCTCTTTTTGTATATTTGATTGTGAAAATATAAATTCCTTCTCTTGGCATCGCTAATTTGAAGTCCAAGGAAGAAGTTGAGCTCCCCATCATACTCATTTCAAATTCATCTTGCATTAACTTAGAAAATTTCTCACAAGGATTCATTAGTAGCACCAAAAATAATATCATCAACATAAATTTGCACTAATAAGCAAATCTTGCCCTTTTTAAAAACAAAAAGAGTAGTATCAACTTTATCTCTTGTAAAACCATTTTGCAAAAGAAAAGAGTTAAGTCTATCATACCATGCATGGGGTGCTTGTTTTAAACCATACAAGGCATTTTTAAGTTTATAAACATCATTAGGCCTAGAAAAATTTTCAAACCTTGAGGTTGTTTTTATATAGACTTCTTCTTGAATAAAACCATTTAAAAATGCGGAATTAACATCCATTTGGTAAAGCTTGAAATTTTTAAAACAAGAATAGGCAAGTAAAATACAAATAGCTTCTAAACGTGCTTACATGTGCAATGTTTCATCATAATCAATCCTTCTTCTTGACAATAACCTTGAGCTACTAACCTTGCTTTGTTTGAATAATATTGCTTTGGTCATCGAGCTTGTTCCAAATACCCATTTTGTGCCAATAATTGTTTGAGATGGAGGACAAGGTACTAATTCCCATACATCATTCCTTTCAAATTGATTCAACTCTCTTTCATTTCTAAGAACCAATCCTCATCTTCAATAGCTTCATTAGCATTTTTTAGGCTCTTTTTGAGATATAAGAGTTTTCTTGCAAATTTTCTTCGGTCATCTTTTATCAAGGGGATCACCAATAATAAGATCTTTTGGGTGATCTCCCTTAAATTTCAACTCTACGGAAGATCCGTAAAGTATCACCTCTAACTTCTTGAGGAACATTTGAAGTGGATGGTTGATCATTTGAGGTAGAAGATTGATCATTTTGAGCATCATCTTGAACAACGGGTTCAATAATATCCTCTTCATCACTTTCATTAGGTATCCTTTCAACACCGAGGCTTATTGAATTTTACATGAATGGATTCTTCAACAACCATGCTAGTCTTATTGTAAACCCGATATGCTTGCTCTTGAATGAATACCCCAAAATATTCCTTCATCGCCTTAGATCAAGTTTGTCCAATTGATCCTTAGTATTCAAAAATAAAATACTTACATCCAAATATTTTGAAATAACTAATATTTGGAGTTATTCCTTTCCAAAGCTCATATGGAGTTTTATTCATTTTAGACGAATATAAACTCGATTAATGACATATCATCAGTGGTACTTACGGCTTCGCCCAAAAATATTTTGAAGTGAAAATTCATTGAGCATGGACCCACTCATTTCTTGAAGTGTCCGATTCTTCCTTTCGCCACTCCATGTTGCTGAGGTATCCTTGGGACCAAAAATTGTGACCATATCCCTTGGTTTTACAAATGACTCTAAATTCTCCAACAAATTCTCCACCTCGATCACTTCCAATGACTTAATAGTATCTTCCTTTTCATTCTCAATAAGTCTACACAACCTAACAAACTTATTAATCGACATCGCTTTTATTTCCAAGAAAAAGAGCCCAAGTATATCTAGAAAATCATCAACTATAACAAAAGTGTAATGTTTTCCACTTAGACTTGCCGCATTAAATATCCCCATACAAATCTAAATGAAGAAGTTGTAGAGGCTTGGTTGTGGAAATTTCATTTTTGTGCTTAAAACCACTCTTAACTAATTTGTTCTTTTGGCAAATGTCACATAAGACAAGATTTTCAAAATTCACCTGGGGTAGTCTTTTTTACATGTCGTTTTTGTAAATAGTTTACAAATTTTTATGACCCAATATGTCCAAGTCGCTTATGCCATAAACTAATAAATTATTATTACATGCATAAGACAAGAAACATTTACTAACCAAATCATCAAAATAAATTTTAGCAATACGCA